>JALGQZ010000001.1:46027661-46432661 GCA_023105745.1 Austropuccinia psidii
GAATTTATCCTTGCATTCTGTCTATCCTGTCCTTGAGTATTTTGAGCCCTCCTTAAGTAAGTCTGTTCACTGAGTGCCAGGCCCTCTTCATTTTAGAAGAGCCCCTGTGACAGATATGCTGTAGAGAATGATACCTAAGTCCCAAACAATCTATGAAGATTGGTCCAAAGTGCAGATGTGAACTTGGGATCTCTGTCACTTATGATATTCTTAAATAATCCTGTATGAGAAATAACTCTACTCCATAAAAGAAGAGCTGTATCCATAGCAGTGTCATCTTTATGACATGGTAAGAATATGGGAGTTTTGCTATATCTGTCTACATTGACTAAACAAGCATTATAACTTCTGTCACCACTTGGAGGAAGTGCTGTGACCCAATCCATTTGAACAACTTCCCAAGGGGATTTTGGTTCTTGAATATGGATCATCAATCCAAATTTCTTGCCTGTGGTCCTGTTTGCTTTTTGGCATCTATCACAGGTATGGCAATATTCAATGGTTTCTTTCCTCCAAGATGGCCACCATGCACAGTTCTTCACTTTTTCAAGTGTTCTGTCCTCTGACAGGTGTCCAGAGTAGATACTATCATGACATTCATTAAGAATGGTATTGATAAGTAATCTACTACACAGTGTCATCACACAAGAATGTTTTGTTCTATGGTAAATAATCCCATCAAACAAGTGAAATCTTCCTTCAGAATAGGAATTTTTCCAAACTTCATCAAGTGCATTAACTAAAGTTGTATCTTTGCAGTCTTTATTTAATAAAGAAGTCAAGATATGGCAATTCTTGTCTTGTTTATAAGATTCTCTGACCTCTTCAAAGAATTCAGTCCCAATATCAGTTATGTTAATTCCTTCAATTGGAATCTGTGTTTCAGCTTCCAAAGGTACATAAGCTGGGTTATCAGGAGTGTTGGCTAAAGCCCATCTACTAAGTCCATCAGCATTCTTGTGAATGTTTCCTGCTTTATGAACTATAGTCATGTTTCCTCTATATTCTTGAATGGCTATTTGCCATCTCAACATATGTCTGTTGGGAGTTTTCATGTTAAGAAGTGATTTCACGGCATTACAGTCAGTTATCACTTCAAAAACACTGCCATCAAGATAATAGTGTAGTTTCTCAAGTGCCCATACCAAACATAAGCACTCCATTTGGCTTGCACCATATCTGGCTTCTGTTGGTTTAATTTGTCTTGAGATATAACAAACTGGTCCTTCTGTAGGTTTGTCATCAATAATCTGGACTTGATGTAGGGCTGCCCCTAGTCCATCTCCACATGCATCAATGTACAATTTAAAAGTAATATTCCAGTCAGGAATGAGGAGTAAAGGTGCTTCTGTAAGAGCTCTCCTTATCTTCTCATAAGCTTTAATTCTCTCCTGTGTCATCTCAAATACAGTCTGTTGATCACAGATTCTATAAAGTGACTTGGCTAGAATTGCAAAGTCTTTCAGGTGTTGCCTATAGTAACTGGCAAACCCAAGAACAGACATCATTTCTTTTTTATTCTGGGGTATTGGTTTAAGTAACACTGCGGCTACTTTGTTTTTGTCAATACCCAAGCTTAAACCAGAAACAATATGTCCTAATGCTTTGAGTTCTTCAAAACCAAAATTGCATTTCTTAAGTGAAATTTTCATGTTCACTTCTGCAACTTTATGAAGTACTCTTGCAAGTCTTTCAAGGTGCAAAGACCATGAATCAGAACATATGATAATATCATCAATATAAATGATAAGCCATCCTTCAGACGATTCTGTAGGAAAGATGGTGTTCATCATCCTTTGATAATGGGATGGAGCATTTTTAATGCCAAATGGCATTCTAAGATACTCAAAAATACCACAGTGAGTGATAATTCTAAGTAATTTCTTAGCTTTAGGTGTCAAAACATTTTGATGGAAGCCTTTCAATGCATCCATTGATGTTATATACTTGGCTTTAGACAATTGAGTCAGGGTTTCTTGAATTCTAGGGATTGGATACCTATCTGGAACTGTGTAGGTATTCAATGCTCTGAAATCTCCAACCATTCTTTACTTAGCATTATGCCATGCAATAATAACAGGTTTTGTCACTTCAACTTTCTCATTATGGCCTACTTTCCTTAGCACACCAAGTTGGATCAACTCTTGGATATGTTTTTCCAAGGCTTCTCTAGCTCTGGGACTTGCTGGATAAGCTGGTCTTCTAAGTACTGGAGGATATGGTCTGTCAATATTAAGAGTAATATCAACTTCATGTCCTCTTATAGTGCCTAATGGTTCATTATCAGAGGCAAATGCATTTTTATATGTGTATAACACATTAATAAGTTCATTCCTCATCTTTGGTGACAATGATTGATTAATTTGTGCTTCAACAAGTTGATTAATCACAAATTCATCTTTGTAAGTATCCTTGACATAAGATACTACAGATATCTGTTTTGGCATATTGGAGAAAGCAAATTTTTGTCTCTTGTTATCTCCAATTGTGAAATATCTGTCCTTATGGTTATTTCTATCAATACCATAAATATTCAAGTAATCATTTCCAAGAATGATGTGCTGAGATGTGCAATTATCCATTACTACAATCTCAGTTTTCATTCTTACACTTCCTTCTGGATGTGGGAATACAATATTAGTGTCCAATATTCCCAGGGGGTACATATTGTTACTGGCACTGCTGAATTTTACACCTTCTATTGGTAATAGATGGTTTTTCCATTCAGGAAGTATAATTTGGAGATAATCTTTGCCCACACAAGTGCAAAATGCCCCTGTATCCAAATTTACTTTGGCTTCAATATCACTCATCAGAACTGATGTGATACAGGATGCCCCAGCAGTATAACCCTTTCCTCTAGCAGGTTTTGTTTTACACATTCTGGCATCTTGGATATTGATCAGGTTGCAGCAATCCTCACTGTACTGTGGCAAGTGGGTATGGACTTCTGTGACCTCAAAGAAAGCTGAAATGTTCTCAATGGGATAGTCCTCCACTGGTGTATCTTCAGAGACTGAAGAATCTTGATCAGACTCCTCTTTCTCTTCAGTACACTGAATTTCTTCAATGACTTGAACTTCATTGATCTTTGTCTTCTTAGGACAAGTGTTGGCTAAATGTGAAGTACTTCCACATTTATGACACTTCAAGACAGGTCTTTCTGGTCTTCTTTCCTCTCTAGGAATCTTTGAGACTATTTTGGACTCTATTGGGTTTTTAATCCAAGTCTTACCAATTCTTGTTCTGGTAATGATATCTTCCATAGCATTAATGTAGTCCTCTGTTGAACAAGGTTCCACACATCTGCTTTTGATAGCATGTTCCAGTTCTCCTCCACACTTTCTTAATATTTTCATATTAATCATAGTGTCAGACATATCTGGGTGTAAAGCAGATAATCTGTCTTTTTGTTTGAAGAACCAAGTAAGTTGTTTGTCTTTTTCTGAGTTAAAAATGGCACTTTCAAAAGCATTTTCCATTTTAAACCTCCAAGAATTATTGGCCCATTTGGTAATCACTTCAGGTTTCCACCAAGACCAGTCATGTTTACCATGATCAATCCTCATTTTGTAATACCATTTCTTTGCAGTCCTGGTAAATAAACAGTGTAATTTTCCCACTATGATTTCATAAGGTATATTGAAGTCTTCTTGCAACATATCAATAGTCCTGATGAATTCAATATGGTTGTATTCTCCTTCACCAGAGAATGTTGGCCATTCTTCTATTTTGGGAATATCCCTTGTAGAGTAGGCATTTTCTCCTAAGAATGGGGTGAGACTTTCTTTAACAGAAAGTTTCTCTTCAGTTAAAGATGTAGAATGTCTTGGCATATGTGGTTCATGATTCTTATGAATTTGTTCCACACTTGCAATTATTTCATTCTTCAACTTCTGCCTTTCACTGTCACTTTTTGCTAAGTGTATGGCAAATTGATTGGTATTCTCAACTATTTTTAAGACTTGGTCTTGCAAAATTGTAAGTTGATCATTCACCTTAAAAATGGAAAGATCTTCCATTTCATCATGCTGAATTTGGCACATATTTTCAATTCTTTTGCAAGAATTGGTAATTGAGTTAAGTTTGGCATTTGTCACTTGGTGTAATTCAAGATATTTCTTGTCATTTTTCTTTAATTCAAGTATATCTGATGTAATTTTAGTTAACTTTCCATCAAGTTTTCCAATTTCTACATTAATACTAGTCTGTACACCAATTATTTCCGTGGAAAGTTTCTGTTCATCCTTTCCTGCTCTTTGGCTGTGAATTCCATCAGAGTTCTGGCCATATTGAAGACACTGTCCACTGCTGAAGGGTCCAATTTGGGGATCCTGTACCCTTGTGGGTAAGGTCTGTGCCAATTGGCTTTGCCTTTTCCTTTGCCTTGATGGTTCTTGGGACCCTTCTGTTTCCTCTGAGGTCCCTTGGGCTTGGCTTTGGACACTTCTGGAGCTGGTAGATGCCACTGGTGCCTCTGTCTCCAAAGCTGGAGTCATTTCCAACTCTTTCTTCTGGTCTATGGATAAAAGACTTTGGTTCTTCAACCAATTCTTTATCTTTTTGACTTTGTCTTTGCAAGACAGGGGGCTCCATCCTCCTAAGTGTTCTATGGTCTTCTCCTGACCCAGAAAGCTCTTGATGTGTAAGTAGGAGTTCATGGCCCCCTGCCAAAGGTTTGGGCAGATTTCCCACTCCTCTTCCTTGGCTGCTCTGAACCAGTTTTTGTACTGGCATTGATATATTTCTATTGCTGCCACCTGAAAGTGGTTCAGCCCTGGAAATATTACCATAAATCAGTTCAGGCTCTGAATTCACGTCAAAATCTGTTGGAACAGACCTTGGGGAATGGGGGCAACTCTGGCATCCTCCAAATGTGTCTTTCTTGTGAAAGACTTGGCACTTCTGGATTTGGTCTTGCCTCTTCCTTGTCCACATCCATCTGGTTGGACTGAATAGTTGCTTCCATTTCTGGTATGCACCATTTTTACGTCAATTTAAGGATAAAGAGTAAAAATAAAGATAAAAACACACCTTTTGTAGTAATTTATTCTTTTCAGAATTAAATAAGGTGCCTCTTTTAGCAATTTTCACCTCAATACTTTCCTCAGATTCTGCTTCTGAAGATTCTGGGCTAGTAATATATCTTTTACTGAGTCTGTTTCCAGCTGCACAGTATCTGATTAAAGACACTAGAAAAATTATAAAAGAGAAAAAATTATTTTTATATTATTTAAAATATTCTTAAAGATTTTTTATAAGTTTTATATTTTTTAATATTAAAAAATTATTCTTTTTAAAGAAAAAAAATTAAAATTTAAGATTTTGAATGAAAATTAATTCAGAGTAACTCAAAGAATAATTTTATAAGTTTTTGGATGTGAAAAAGCCACGTGTAAAACAGTATAAAATTAAACCAAATTCCTCAATGAAAAAGATTTCCAAAACAATTTCAAAAATAAGAATTATTTTAACTTTAAAATGAAAGAAAAAAAATATTAAATTAATATATTTTAGAGCTTAAAAATATATTAATTAAGGGTACAAGGTTCAAAAAACACGGCCAAGCCCCCAAATGTAAGATGTGGTAGGTATGGTGGTTTTTTAGAACACAAAAATGAAGTCTAGAATATGATTAAAGCCAAGTCTATGGATAAAATCACGGCCAGGCCCCAAAATGTAAGATGTGACTATGAAACTGATGATAATATTACTATTGATCAACAGTACTATGTCTTTTCTTATGAAATATAATAATAAAAAATTATTATAACTACAATTAAATAACTATAAAATTATTTCTTTCACATGTTATACACTACTAGTGATTATAACTGTGAGCAGTAATTGTCTACAAGAATCAATTAAAAGAAGAATTTAATAATAAAAACTTCTTTTATTAAAATAATAAAATTATTTTAATATATAATTATCTTTTACAAGAATAATTATAAAGATAATTCTTGAAGAAAACTATTACTAGAGAAAAACTTTAAGAATTAAAGATAAATGACTCACTAATACTCCAAAGAACTTATTGATAGATAAAAGTAGAGAAATTTGACGTGGAATTGTGGATTTAAGGGATCAAAAGGATTTATAACAGTATTACAACAATATATAGTTGGATTCTATGATTTCACGTCTTTCTGGTTGATTCTGAAAGATTCAAAGCACTTAAGAATAGCTTGTAACTAATACTTACTTGTTGGTAATAATGATTTAATAAATTGATAAGATGATGATGCAGAAAAAACAGCAAGAAGAGGCTTCTTTTAAGTCAACAACAGCTCACAGAGGCGTGCCATGGAGCAAACTGAAAAACCAGTGAGTGAGAAAACAATAAACCTTTTTGGATTAATGTTTGCATCATCTGTTGTCACGTAAGATTATCATAATTACTTAATTGATGCTTTTACGTTACTACCAACCCCAATATGGTTAAGAATAAAAGGAGTAACATCTGTAAATCTTCTTTTTTTCCAAAATAATCATTTATTTCTCAAAGTTATCAATGTTATTGCCAATTTCATCACAGGTTTTAATTACTGTGAATTTTTGAAGATTCAGTGTTTCACGTAGAATGGTCACAAATGGACTATAAGTAAAACGTTTAATTTTACTAGTAAAACTGTAATTCTTTTTGGCTGTACCATAGACAATACAGTTCTCTATTGGTCCTGAAAGTTTCAGAGATATTCATTAAGAATTGTATTTTTAATGAATTTTTGAAGCTTTTACCTCATTTCTACGTAGAATTGCAAATAGCAGTATTTTGCTGGTTGCTATGAGGTAAATCAATGAATATGGGTCCCAAAAGGGCTTTAATTACTCTTTTAGGGTCTAGTCATGGAAAGTCATCAAGAATTGACGTGGTTACAGGAGTCTAAGTAGCTCATTACCTCTTTGGCACGTCAAAATAGCAGGTTATTTGCTATTTTCTTATGATTACAGTAGGTGTAACTTGGTAACCAAGTTCCCAAAGAGTTTTAGTTTACCAATTGGGCCAAGATGAGCCATGGATCCATGCTCTGGAGCTATCCACGCCTCTGTGGCCTCAGAAGTTGGGTACCCTGGCTCTCTTTGATGTCTTTTGTCCCCCTTGCTTATTTTTCACGTAAAAATAGAATTTTAAGCTTCAAGTGAGATATCCACTATGGGTGTACCAAAAGTCCATGTAAGAATACCATGATATTAAGTGCTCAAAAAATCCATAACACTATTCTTAGTGTATATGTAACATGGGATTTCTCACTTTCCCATTATTTTGGCTTAAAATCAAGAAAAACAAAAATTTTCACGGATCTTTTATGTGGTATTAATGATGTGGTATTGACGTATTTTCCATTTTACCACCTCAAATACTTAAATTGAGCTTATTCACTCTATTGGGCTACCCTAGGTGAATTTTTGTGTAGAATCCAAATCTGGTCTTAAATCCATGGATTTACTTACTCAATAAAAAGTTATTCATCTTTTCTGAAATTGAAAATGATGAATTTTGGATATATGCATGACTTATGAGTTATGCATAATTCAAAATTTCTTTTTAAGATAATTGTGGCCTATTTGGGTATGTAAAATATACCTCAAGGCTCACAAGGAAATTACTTAGAATTATCACTCACTGTGTTATTTATGAGTAGCTTAGAATTCCATTTGGTATTAAAAATGCTCCATCACATTATCAAAGAATGATTAATACCATCTTCCCCATAGAATTATCTGAAGGATGGTTCATTATTTATATTGATGATGTAATTATATGTTCAGACTCATGGTCCTTGCAAGAGTACTTGACAAAGCTGCAGGATTGAATATGAATATCTCACTAAAGAAATACAACTTTAGCGTTGAAGAACTTAAAGCTTTAGGACATATTGTTTTTGGTTTAAGCTTGGATATTTACAAGAATAAGGTGGAAGCAGTATTACTTAAGCCAATAGCCCAGATGTAATATGTGTCTATGAAACTGTTGATAATATTACTATTAATCAACAGTACTATGACTGTTCTTATGAAATATAATAATAAAAATTATTATAACAACAATTAAATAATTAATTAATCAATTATTTCTCTTACTTGTTATGTACTACTAGTGATTATAACAGTAAGCAGTAATTGTCTACAAGAATCAATTACAAGAAGTATATAATAATAAAATTGTTTTAATATATAATTATCTTTTGCAAGAATAATTATAAGTATAATTCTTGAAGAAGCTTATTACTAGAGAAAACCTTTTAAGAATTAATAAGAAATCACTTACTAATACTCCAATGAACCTTAGCAAGGGATTGGTAGAGAGATTTGACATATAATTGTGGATTTAAAGGATCAAAATTGACTTTATAGCAATATTTCAACAATTTAAAGCTTACTTCTATTATTTCACATCTTTCTGATTGATTCTTGAAGATTCAAAACACTTAAGAAAAGATTTAACTAATGCTTAATTGTTGGTAATAATGGTATAATTGGATAATAAGATGATTTGGAAAAAATAGCAAGAGGAGGCCTCCTTGAAGTCAAAGAAAGCTCACAGAGGTGTTCCATGGAGAAAACTGAAAATTCACTGGGTGAGAAAACAATAATCCTTTTTGGATTAATGATTGCATCATATGTTGTCATGTAAGATTATCATAATTACTTAATTGATGCTTTTATGTGACTACCAACCCAAATATGGGTAAGAATTAGAGGAGTAAGAACTGTAAATATTCTTTTATTTAAAGCTAAAAATTAATTTCTCAAATCTATCAAAGTTATTGGAAATTTCATAACAGGTTTTATTTTCTGTGAATTTTTGAATGTTCAGTAATTCACATGGAATTATCAAAAATGGACTCCAAGTAAAGCTTTTAATTTTACCTATAAAAGTATAATTCTTTTTGGATTTTATATGAATGGTACTGTTCTTAATTGGTCCTGAAAGATACATAAAGATTAATTATTAATTGTATTTTTAATGAATTTTTGAAGTTTTTACCTCATTTCTACATAGAATTGCAAATAACACTATATGGCAGGTTGCTATGAGGTAAATCAATTGATACTAGTCCAAAAAAGGGTTTTGATTACTCTTTTGGGGGTCATCCATGGAAAATAATTAATAATGGACATGTTTACAGGAGTCTAAGTTGCTCTTTACCTCTCTGTCACATCAAAATAGTAGCTTATTTGCAATTTTTGGATGATTTAATGAGATTTTGATTTGGTAACTAGGTTCCCAAAAGGTTTTAGTATACTAATTGGGCCAAGATCAGCCAAGGATTCAAGATTCAGAGCTATCCATTCCCAAGAGGCCTCAGAAGCTGGGTACCCTGGCTCTCTTTGATGTCTTTTGTCCCCCATAGCTATTTTCACATCAAAAATAGAATTTTGGGCTTCAAGACTAATATCCACTACGGGTGTCTCAAAACTGTATGTAAGAATACCATAATATTAAGTGCTATCAACATACATAACAATTTTCTTAGTGTATATTTAACATGGGATTTCTCACATTCCCATTATTTTGGTGTGAAATTGAGAAAAACAAAAATTTCACAATTCTTTCATGTGATATTGATGATGTGGTATTGAAGTATTTTCCATATTCCCACCTCTTAAAGTTAATTTAAGCTTATTCAGTCCATGGAGCTACCCTAGGTGAATTTTTTTGTAGAATCCAAATCTGGCCTTAAATTCATGGATTTACTTCCTCAAAAAAAAGTTATTTATCTTTTCTTAAATAAAAAAATTATGAATTTGGAATATATGCAACACTTATGGGTTATGCATAGTTCAGAATTTATTTTTAAAGGTAGTTTTGGCCTATTTGATTATGTAAAATATACCTCAAGGCTCACAAAAACTGTGCATGGTGGCCATCTTGGAGAAAAGAGACCATTGAATATTGCCATACCTGTGACAGATGCCAAAAATCAAACAGGAGTACAGGCACAAAATTTGGACTAACGATCCATATTCAAGAACCAAAATCCCCTTGAGACGCTGTTCACATGGATTGGTTCACAGCACTTCCTCCAAGTGGTGACAAAAGTTATATTTCTTTTTTAGTCATTTTTGACAGATATAGCAAAACTCCCATATTCTTACCCTGCCATAAAGATGACACTGCTATGGATACAGCTCTTCTTCTGTGGAGTAGAGTTATTTCTCATAAAGGTTTATTTAAGAATATCATAAGTGACAGAGATCCCAAATTCACATCTGCAGTTTGGACCAATCTTCATAGATTGTTTGGGACCAAGTTATCATTTTCTACACCATATCACCATCAAAGTGATGGGCTGGCAGGGAGAATGATTCAAACATTAGAAGACATGATCAGGAGGTTGTGTGCTTATGGAATAGAACTCAAAGACTAAGATGGCTTTACCCATGACTGGTGTACTCTAATACCTGCAATAGAATTGGCATATAAGAAATCAGTCCATTCTTCCACAGGTCAAACTCCTTCTATATAAGAAAAAGGATGGAATCCAAGAATCCCAGCACACACACTGAGAAAAGACTTGATTGAAATTCATCCTACAGCTTCCAGCTTCAAGATAATTCTTTATAAAGTGAAACATCATGCAAAACAAAGCATGAATGAAGCTTTTGACTAGGCAAACAAGATGTGGGAAAAGAGTCACAAAGTACCAGACTTCAAAGTAGGGGACCTAGTTCTAGTTTCAACCTTGAATTTTAATAATATCAAAGTCCCAAGGAAACCTAAAGATTCTTATGTAGGAACTTTTGTTATTTTTGCCTTACATGGAACCAATGCAGTTCAAGTGAAATTGAGCTGTCAATTAGAGAATAAACACCCCACTTTTCCAGTAAGCTTTATAAGCCCTTATCAGCCAGCCGACAAAGAACTGTTTCATTTAAGGAACCCAGCTCCTTTGACGCTACCACCAGTGGAACAGATTGAAGACAAAAAGATAAAGAAATTCATTGAAGAAAGGAGACTTAGGGGTAAAAATCAAAGAGAATATCTTTTCACATATAGGGATCCAGTACATGAAGATGAATTTTTGGAAGAATCAGAAATACCTGACTCAGATAAACTCTTAAGAATATTTAGACATGAAAGAAGGCCACAATCCTGAATATGTCTATAGATGTGCTTTGAATTACTTGATCTTAGTGATGTCAAGAGGTTAGACAGTAAACATTAACCCCCTTTGGGGCCTTTTTCTTCTTGATATCATTAATAAAAGTATAGTACAATTTTATTTTTTGGTTGGAGGGAATGTGAGCCTTGACATATATCTTACATACCCAAATAGGCCACAACTATCTTTAAAATAAATTTTGAACTATGCATAACCCATACGTCATGCATATATTCAAAATTCATCATTTTTGATTTCAGAAAAGATGAATAACCTTTTTGTGAGTAAGTAAATCCATTGATTTAAGGCCATATTTAGATTCTACACAAAATTTTACCTAGGATAACTCCATAGAGTGGATAAGCTTAAATTAACTCTAAGATATGGTAATGTCGAAAATACTTCAATACCACATAAAAGAATTGTGAAAATTTTGGTTTTTCTCAATTCAACACCAAAATAATGGGAATTTTAGAAATCCAATGTTACACTTACACTAAGAATAGTGTTATTCATGTTTGTGGAGCTTAACATTAAGGTATTATCACGTACAATTTTGGTACACCGGTCCAATATTGGATATAAGTCTTGAAGCCTAAATTACTATTTTTGATGTGAAAATAGCTAAGGGGGAAAAAAGACATCAAAAAGAGCCAGGGTACCCAACTTCTGAGGCCTCTTGGGCGTGGATAGCTCTAAAGCTTGGATTAATGGCTGATCTTGCCCCAATTAGTATACTAAAACCTTTGGGGAACCTAGTTACCAAGTTGAAATCTCATTAAATCATAAGAAAACTGCAAATTAGCTACTATTTTGAGGTGACAGAGAGGTAAAGAGCAACTTATACTCCTGTAACCATGTCAATTTCTAATTATTTTCAGTTTATAAACCCCAAGAAGAGTAATTCAAACCCTTTTTGGACTAGTATCAATTGATTTACCTCATAGCAACCTGCCATGTAGTGTTATTTGCAATTCTACATAGAAATGAGGTAAAAACCTCAAAAATTCATTCAAAATACAATTTTTTAATGAATCTTTCTGAAGCCTTCAGAACAAGTTGAGAAAGGTATGATCCATAATTAAACCAAACAAAATTACATTTTCATAAGTAAAATTAAAAGTTTTACTTATATTCCATTTTTGATAATTCCACATGAAACACTGAACCTTCAAAAATTCACAGAAAATACAACCATCAATAAAATTTCCAATAAAATTGATAGCTTTGAGAAATTGATGCTTATTTAGAAATAAAATAAGATTTAAAGTTTTTACTCATTTTATCCTTAACCATATTTGTGTTGGTAGTCACATAAAAGCATCAATTAAGTAATTATGATAATCTTACATGACAACAGATGATGCAATCATTAATCCAAAAATTATTACTGTTTTCTCATCACTGGTTCTTTAGTTTTCTCCATGGAACACCTCTTTGATCTGTCTTTGACTTCAAAGAGGCCTCCTCTTGCTGTTTTTTCAAAATCATCTTATTATCCAATTATACCATTATTACCAACAAGTAAGTATTAGTTAAAATCTTCTCTTAAGTGTTTTAAATCCTTAAGAATCAATCAGAAAGACTTGAAATCATAGAAATCAACTATATATTGTTTTAATATTATTTTAAATCAACTTTGATCCCTTAAATCCACAATTTATTCATCAAATCTCTCTACTATATTCTTTTAATGTTCATTGGAGTATTAGTGAGTCGTTTATAATTAATTCTTAAAGTTTTTCTCTTGTACTTGTTTTCTTCAAGAATTATAATTATAATTATTCTTGTAAAAAGATAATTATAAATTAAAATAATTTCATTATTTTAATAAAGAATTTTTATCATTAAATACTTCTTGTAATTGATTCTTGTAGATAATTACTTCTTACTGTTATAATTACTAGTATTGTATAAAAAGTAAAATAAATAAATAAATAAATATTTATTTAATTTTGGTTATAATAATTTTTATTATTATATTTAATAAGCCAGTCATAGTACTGTTTATTAATAGTAATATTATCAAACGTTTCATAAACACATCTTACAAAGAGGATATAGTCATCTTATCATTATTTCAAGTCACTGAAAGCTATAATAATTATAATGTGAAATCTCTACTAAAGGAACTTATCATTGGCTTGAATAAATTAAAGTCAAGCTATATATAAAATATTTATCATTTACAACTAAATATATTATAATTTAATTTGTGACAATACCATGAAACAATAACCTTATAAAAACACAATTTTCAGCTAAAAAAACAAATAGAAATTTTCTTGAAACCTCACTTATTTTTTTATCATTTGATTAAAGCCTTCCAAATCAATTCAGAAATAACTATCAATCAATGAAAATACATCAAAAAACACCAAAAATAAAGAATGAAGGTATTTTTAGAGTGTTTATGGATCTTGTGAATCATCTTCAAATATTCATAAAATAAAACATTTCATTAATCATTTTGAAAACATAATCAGATTCTGATATTTAAATTACTTAATTCTGATGTCTTTAGAAAATTGAACACTTAAGAGTTATAAAAAATAATTCAAGTATTTATTCAATAAAAGATATATGATTAAAAAGAGTTATTTTACTGATTAATAGGCAGAAAAAAAGCTATGAAATGGTACTTTTTATACCTTGCTATTCCTCCTCTTTAATAAATGATTCTTTCAAAGGGGTCTTCTTACACAAGAAAAATTCAACAAAAATCATCAAAAACCAAGCTTTAAGTTCAAAAGTCTTGATTTTCAATTAAAATTTTAGTTCCAAAGTCATTCATAACCCCAACCAAATGGAAAATTTATTTTATTATATTATTTTTAAGCTCAATTTAAAAATAATATATTTATTTGAATTTTCATTTCATTAAACTTGAAAAAATAAGAGCTCAATCCAAAAAAAAAAGACTTGTTTGTATTCTTAATTTTTTTTTTGAAAATAATGAAATAAGATATTTTCAAGCCTAAATACCAAATAATCATATCTCTTTAAGCTGTATTTTTTGTATTTAAATGGATAGTTTCAAGGTATAATCTATATGAATATTCCTACCAAGTAATTGAGAAATTTGTAATTTTTTTAATTTTGAAGTTATTGATTTTTTTTTCATGTGAAAATCATAATATATACTAAATCTTATCTTTTTACAAGGCCCTAATGAAGTTAAAATTTATATTCAAGATCTTTAAGGATGAATTAATATTTAAAATCTCTTTAATCTATGATTTCAAGTTCATATATTTGTATTTATCCTTTGACAGCTTGAAATTCCTGTCAAAATGGAGGATAAACCCATTTAAACTTTTATATTAAACCAAAGTTTATTATCAAAACTTGAATAAGGTTGAAGATCCTTAAATACAGGCATATAAACCTTATTAGTTTCTTACAGATCCAAAACTTGGGAGACCTTGGAACCTTTCCCCTTTTTCCCCTTTTCTCCCTCTTGGGTTTATTTTGCCAATTTATTTTTATGAAGCCATACCATGCCTTGAAATAAGCTTCAAGTTATTCCACACAAGATTTACATTATTCATGGAAAATTATTCACCAAATAGTGAAATATACACAACACCTCAATCTAAACACTTTCTTTGTAATTTTTCATATAGATTATTTAACTTGAAATTACTGTTGAAATCAATACTCTTGATAAATCTTAAAAGGTCTTAAGTTTGGTATGTACTCTGAAGAGCTCTTAATTCCAATGATAAAATTCAAAAAAAAATCACTTTTGGGAATAATACCCTTTGGGTTTATCCTCAGTTATTTTTACTTTAGAATTCAAATATGAAGTCATAATTATAGTTGAATTTATCCAAACAAAATTTATGATAAAATCTCATTATTTTTTGGTTTAAACTCATTTTAAAATTAAGATAATTATAAACCAAATATATAAACCATTATCTGTGAGCTTATGGGGATGTATTCAATACCTCACAGGCTCAAAATCCTAAAGATTGTGGTCATAACAACTCATTTATTATATTATTCATAAGAATTCTCATAGTAAAATGGCTTTTATTAATTTGTAAATAGACACACCCCATTCCAGGGAGGCTTTACACTTCTGGTTTTACTTAAGATTATTGACTGACTTTGGCCACATTGATAGATTTCTCCTCATCTTGAAAATTATGTTAGCAATCTCCATCTATTTAAGTTGGCTTCTAAATTTTCTCAAAATATAAATACTATGATCCTTCAAGAAACTAATTATTTACCTGCTAAGAAGTATTCACTAAATTGTATCCATTTTTTGTTTCACTCTTTCTATTTTGATTTAAATTTAACTTCTAATTATTAATTTTTGTTAATTTTGTTACCATCTTTCTTTCTATTTTCGGTTTCATGACTCAGATTGATGGCCAAATATTTAATATTTTCCTCCTTATATGAAATTCATAAAACTTCATCTAAATCATATTCCTTCCTCAATTCAAATCAATTAATGTCAAGTCTATAAAGTATTTTCTCATTTATTAATGGAATCATGGTGAGTATTTTTGGGAAACACTAGTTGGTTTCAAAAGTTTTTCGGCTGAGGTGATGACTTTATCAATAAGTGCTACCAGTTTGAAAAATTCTGTTATCATCACCCTTAAGAAAACCTGTAAGATGTGTCTATCAAACTGATGATAATATTACTATTAATCAACAGTACTATGACTGTTCTTATGAAATATAATAACAAAATGTTATTATAACCACAATAAAATAATTAAAGAATTATTTCTTTCATGTGTTAAACACTACTAGTGATTTTAACAGTGAGCAAGTAATTGTCTACAAGAATCAATTACAAGAAGATTTTAATAATAAAATTATTTTAATATATAATTATCTTTTGCAAGAATAATTATAATGATAATTCTTGAAGAAAACTAATTTTTAGAGAAAAACTTTAAGAATTAAAAATAAATCACTCACTAATATTCCAAAGAACTTATTGAAAGATAAGATGAAGAGATTTGATGTAGAATTGTGGATTTTAAGGATCAAAATGAATTTATAACAGTATCACAACAATATATAGTTGGATTCTATGATTTCACGTCTTTCTGATTGATTTTGAAAGATTTAAAACACTTAAGAATAGCTATAACTAATACTTACTTGTTGGTAATAATGATTTAAATGATAATAAGATGATGATGTGGAAAAAACAGCAAGAAGAGGCCTCTTTTAAGTCAACAACAGCTCACAGAGGCGTGCCATGGAGCAAACTGAAAAACCAGTGAGTGAGAAAACAATAAACCCTTTTGGATTATTGATTGCATCATCTGTTGTCACGTAAGATTATCATAATTACTTAATTGAAGCTTTTAAGTGACTACCAACCTCAATATGGTTAAGAATAAAAGGAGTAACATCTGTAAATCTTCTTTTATTCCAAAATGATCATTGATTTCTCAAATTTATCAATTTTGTTGCCAATTTCATGACAGGTTGTAATTACTGTAAATTTTTGAAGATTCAGTGTTTCATGTAGAATAGTCAAAAATGGACTGTAAGTAAAACTTTTAATTTTACTAGTAAAACTGTAATTATTTTTGGTTATACCATAGATAATACAGTTCACCATTAGTCCTGAAGGTTTCAGAAAGATTCATTAAGAATTGTATTTTTAATGAATTTTTGAAGTTTTTACCTCATTTCTACATAGAATTGCAAATATCAGTGTTTCACTGGTTGCTATTAGGTAATTCAATGGATACAAGTCCAAAAAGTGTTTTAATTACTCTTTTGGGGCTTATCCATGGAAGATCATAAATAATTTACATGGTTACAGGAGTCTAAGTAGCTTTTTACCTCCTTGGCACGTCAAAATAGCAGGTTATTTGCTATTTTCTTGAGATTTACAGTAGTTGTGACATGGCAACCAAGTTCCCAAAATGTTCTAGTTTACCAATTAGGCCAAGATCAGCCATGGATCCAAGTTTTGGAGCTTTCCACACATCTGAGGCCTCAGAAGTTGGGTACCCTGGCTCTCTTTGATGTCTTTTGTCCCCCTTGCTTATTTTTCACGTCAAAATAGAAATGTAAGCTTAGTGAGATATCCACTATGGGTGTACCAAAGGTCTATGTAAGAATACCATGATATTAAGTGTTCTAAACATGCATAACACTATTCTTAGTGTATATGTAACATGGGATTTCTCACTTTCCCATTATTTTGGCGTGAAATTAAGAAAAACAAAAATTTTCACAGATCTTTTATGTGGTATTGATGATGTGGTATTGAAGTATTTTCCATTTTACTGCCTCAAAGAGTTAATTTGAGCTTATTCACTCTATGGAGCTACCCTATGTGATTTTTTGTTTAGAATCCAAATCTGGCCTTAAATCCATGGACTTACTTACTCAATAAAAAGTTATTCATCTTTTCTGAAATCAAAAATGATGAATTTGGGATATATGCATGACTTATGAGTTATGCATAATTCAAAAAAAATTTCTAAGATAATTGTGGCCTATTTGGGTATGTAAAATATACCTCAAGGCTCACATTCCCTCCCACCAAAAAATAAAATTGTACTACAATTTTATCAATGGTATAAGGAATAAAAGGCCCCAAAGGGGGGTTAATATCCACTGTCCAACCTCTTTACATTACTCAGATCAAGTAATTAAAACACATTGATAGACATATTCAGGCTTGTGGCCTTCTTTCATGCCTAAATCTTCTCAAAAGTTTATCTGAGTCAGGTATTTCTGATTCTGCCAGCCATTCATCTTCATGTACTGGGTTTCTATATCTGACAAGATATTCTCTTTGATTTTTACCCCTAAGTCTCCTTTCTTTAATGACTTTTTTATTCTTTTTATCTTCATTCTGTTTCACTGGTGGAACAGTTAAAGGAGTTGGGTTCCTTAAAGTAAACAATTCTTTATCAGCTGGTTGATAAGGTTTTATCAAACTGACTGGAAAGGTGGGGTGTTTATTTTCCAATTCACCACTCAATTCCACTTGAAATGCATTGTTTCCATGTAAGGCAACAATAAAAAAAGGTCCTACATAAGAATCTTTCAGTTTCTTTGTGCCTTTGATATTATTAAAATTCAAGGTTAAAACTAGAACTAAGTCCCCTACTTTGAAGTCTGGTACTTTATGACTCTTTTCCCACTTCTGTTTTGCATAATCAAAAGCATCATTCATACTTTTTTTTGCATGATTTTTGACTTTATCAAGCATTATCTTGAAGCTGCAAGCTGTAGGATGAATGTCAATCAAGTCTTTCCTCAGTGTGTCTGCTGGGAGTCTTGGATTCCATATTTTTTCTAACATAGCAGGAGTTTGTCCTGTGGAAGAATGGACTGATGTCTTGTATGCCAATTCTAGTGCAGGTATCTGAGTGCACCAGTCATGGGTAAAGCCATTATAGTCTTTGAATTCTAACCCATAGGCACAAAATCTTCTGATCATGTCTTCTAAGGTTTGAATCATCCTCTCTGCTAGCCCATCTGTCTGAGGGTGGTATGCTTTAGAGAATGATAACTTGGTCCCAAACAATCTATGAAGATTGGTCCAAAGTGCATATGTGAACTTGGGATCTCTGTCACTTATGATATTCTTAAATAAACCTGTGTGAGAAATAACTCTACTCCATAGAAGAAGAGCTGTATCCATAGCAGTGTCATCTTTATGACATGGTAAGAATATGGGAGTCTTGCTATATATGTCTACAATGACTAAACAGGCATTATAACGTTTGTCACCACTTGGAGGAAGTGCTGTGACCCAATCCATGTGAACAACTTCCCAAGGGGATTTTGGTTCTTTAATATGGATCATAAGTCCAAATTTCTTGCCTGCACTCCTGTTTGCTTTTGGACATCTGTCACAGGTATGGAAATATTCAATGGTTTCTTTTCTCCAAGATGGCCACCATGCACAGATCTTTACTTTTTCAAGTGTTCTGTCTTCTGAAAGGTGTCCAGAGTAGATGCTATCATGGCATTCATTAAGAATGGTATTAATAAGCAATCTGCTACATAATGTCATTACACAATAATGCTTGGTTCTGTGGTAAATAATCCCATCAAACAAGTGAAATCTTCCTTCAGAATAGGAATTTCTCCAAACTTCATCTAGTGCATTGACCAAAGATGTATCATTTCAGTCTTTATCTAATAAAGAAGTCAAGATATGGCAATTCTTGTCCTGTTTATAAGATTCTCTGACCTCTTCAAAGAATTCAGTCCCAATATCAGTTATGTTAATCCCTTCAATTGGAATATGTGGTTCAGCCTCCAAAGGTACATAAGCTGGGTTATCAGGAGTGTTGGCTAATGCCCACCTGCTAAGTCCATCGGCATTCTTGTGAATGTTTCCTGCCTTGTGGACTATAGTCATGTTTCCTCCATATTCTTGAATGGCTATTTGCCATCTCAACATATGTCCGTTGGGATTTTTCATGTTAAGAAGTGATTTTACTGCATTACAGTCAGTTATTACTTTAAAAACACTGCCATCAAGATAATAGTGTAATTTCTCAAGTGCCCATACCAAGCATAAGCATTCCATTTGGCTTGCACCATATCTGGCTTCTGTTGGTTTGATTTGTCTTGAGATAAAACAAACTGGTCCTTCTGTAGGTTTGTCATCAATAATTTGGACTTGATGTAGGGCTACCCCTAATCCATCTCCACATGCATCAATGTACAATTTAAAAGTAATATTCCAGTCAGGAATGAGGAGTAAAGGTGCTTCTGTAAGAGCTCTCCTTATCTTCTCATAAGCTTTAATTCTCTCCTGTGTCATCTCAAATACAGTCTGTTGATCACAGATTCTATAAAGTGATTTGGCTAGAATTGCAAAGTCTTTTAAGTGTTGCCTATAATAACTGGCAAACCCAAGAAAAGACATCATTTCTTTTTTATTCTGGGGTATCGGCTTAAGTAACACTGCTGCTACTTTGTTTTTATCAATGCCCAAGCTTAAACCAGAAACAATGTGTCCTGATGCTTTAAGTTCTTCAAAACCAAAATTGCATTTCTTAAGTGAAATTTTCATATTCACTTCTGCAACCTTGTGAAGTACTCTTGCAAGTCTTTCAAGGTATAAGGACCAAGAATCAGAACATATGATAATATCATCAATATAAATGATAAGCCATCCTTCAAACAATTCTGAGGGAAAGATGGTATTCATCATTCTTTGATAATGGGATGGGGAATTTTTAAAACCAAATGGCATTCTAAGATACTCATAAATACCACAGTGAGTGATAATTCTAAGTACTGTCTTAGCTTTGGGCGTCAAAACATTTTGATGAAACCCTTTCAATGCATCCATTGATGTTATATACTTGACTTTAGATAATTAAGTCAAGGTTTCTTGAATTCTAGGGATTGGATAACTATCTGTAACTGTGTAGGTATTCAATGCCCTGAAATCTCCAGCCATTCTTGACTTATCATTATGCCAGGCAATAATAACAGGTGTTTTTACTTCAACTTCCTCATTATGGCCTACTTTCCTTAGTACACCAAGCTGAATTGACTCTTGGATATGTTTTTCCAAGGCTTCTCTAGCTCTGGGACTGGCTGGATAAGCTTGTCTTCTAAGTACTGGAGGATATGGTCTGTCAATATTAAGAGTAATATCAACTTCATGTCCCCTTATAGCACCTAATGGTTCATTATCAGAGGCAAATGCATTATTGTATGTGTATAACACATTAATAAGTTCATTCCTCATTTTTGGTGATAATGATGGATTAATTTGTGCTTCAACAAGTTGGTTAGACACAAATTCATCTTTATAAGTATCCTTGACAGAAGATACTACAGATATTTGTCTTGGCATATTGGAAAAAGCAAATTTTTGTCTTTTGTTATCCCCAATTGTGAAATATCTGTCTTTATGGTTATTGATGTCAATACCATAGATATTCAAGTAATCATTTCCAAGAATGATGTGCTGAGATGTGCAATTATCCATTACCACAATCTCAGTTTTCATTCTTACACTTCCTGCTGGGTGTGGAAATACAAGATTAGTGTCCAATATACCTAAGGGGTACATATTGTTACTAGCACTACTAAATTGCACACCTTCTATTGGTAATAGATGGTTTTTCCATTCAGGAAGTATAATTTGGAGATAATCTTTGCCTACACAAGTGCAAAATGCCCCTGTATCTAAATTTACTTTGGCTTTAATATCACCATCAAAACTGATGTGATACAGGATGCTCCAGCAGTGTAACCCTTTCCTCTAGCAGGTTTTGTTTTACACCTTCTGGCATCTTGGATATTGATCAGGTTGCAGCAATCCTCACTGTAATGTGGCAAGTGGGTATGTACTTTTGTGACCTCAAAGAAAGCTGTAGTGTTTTCAATGGGATAGTCCTCCACTGGTATATCCTCAGAGACTGCAGAATCTTTATCAGACTCCTCTTTCTCTTCAGTACACTGAATTTCTTCAATGACTTGAATTTCATTGAGTTTTGTCTTTTTGGTGCAAGTGTTTGCTAAATGTGAAGTACTTCCACATTTATGACACTTAAAGACAGGTTTTTCTGGTCTTTTATCTTCTCTGGGAATCTTTGGGACGATCTTGAACTCCATAGGGATCTTAGTCCAAGTTTTACCAACCCTTGTTCTGGTAATGATATCTTCCATTGCATTAATGTAGACCTCTGTTGAACAGGGTTCTACACATCTGCTTTTGATAGCATGTTCCAGTTCTCCTCCACACTTTCTTAATATCTTCATATTAATCATAGTGTCAGACATATCTGGGTGTAAGGCAGATAAGCTGTCCTTTTGCTTGAAGAACCAAGTAAGTGGTTTATCTTTTTCTGAGTTAAAAATGGCACTTTCAAAAGCATTTTCCATTTTAAACCTCCAAGAATTGTTGGCCCATTTGGTAATCACTTCTGATTTCCACCAATACCAATCATGTTTTCCATGATCCATTCTCATTTTGTAATACCATTTCTTTGCAGTTCTGGTAAACAGAGAGTGTAATTTCCCTACTATGCTTTCATCAGGTATATTAAAGTCTTCCTGTAACATATCAATAGTCCTGATGAACTCAATATGGTTATATTCTCCTTCACCAGAGAATGTTGGCCATTATTCTAATTTGTGAATATCTTTGACAGAGACAACATTTTCTCCTAAAAGTGGGGTAAAACTTCCTTTAACAGAAAGTTTTTCTTCAGTCAAGGGTGTAGAATATCTTGGCATATGTGGTTCATAATTCTTATGAATTTGTTCTACATTTTCAATGATTTCATTATTTAACTTCTGTCTTTCACTGTCACTTTTTGCCAAATGTGTAGCAAATTGATTGGTATTCTCAACTATCTTTAAGACATGGTCTTGTAAAGTTGTAATTTGATCATTCATTTTAAAAATAGAGAGATCTTCCATTTCATCATTCTGAATCTGACATGTACTCTCAATTCTGCTACAAGCATTGATAATTGAATCAAATTTGGCATTTGTTATTTCATACCATTCAGTATATTTCTTATCATGTTTTTTCAAGTCATTAATATCCAATGTTATCTTAGTTAACTTTGAATCAAGTTTACCAATTTCTACAGTAATAGCTCTTTGTACATGATTTATTTGCGTGGAAAAGTCCTGTTCATCCTTTCCTTCTCCTTGGCTGTGAATTCCATGAGAGTTCTGGCCATATTGAATAAACTGTCCACGGCTGAAGGCTCCAATTTGGGGATCCTGTCCCCTTGTGGGTAAGGTCTGTGCCAATTGGCTTTGCCTTTGCCCTTGCCTTGATGGTTCTTGGGACCTCTCTGCTTCTTCTGAGGTCCTTTGGGCTTGTCTTTGGACACTTCTGGAGCTGTTTTGGAGCTGGTAGACGCCACTGGGGCTTCTGTCTCCAAAGCTGGAGTCATTTCCAGTTCCGTCTTCTGGTCTATGGATAAAAGACTTTGCTTCTTCCACCAATTCTTTATCTTTTTGACCTTGTCTTTGAAAGACAGGGGGCTCCATCCTCCTAAGAGTTCTATGGTCTTCTCCTGACCCAGAAAGCTCTTGATGTGTAAGTAGGAGTTCATGTCCCCCTGCCAAAGGCTTGGGCATATTTCCCACTCCTCTTCTTTGGCTACTCTGAACCAATTTTTGTACTGGCATTGATATATTTCTATTGCTGCCACTTGAAAATGGTTCAGCCCTGGAAATATGGTCATGAACCAGTTAAGGCTCAGAATTCACATCAAAATCTGTTGGTACAGACCTTGGGGGATGGGGGGCAACTCTGTCATCCTCCAAATGTGTCTTTCTTGTGGAAGACTTGACACTTCTGGATTTGGTCTTGCCTCTTCCTTGTCCACATCCATCTGGTTGGACTGAATAGTTTCTTCCATTTCTGGTATGCACCATTTTCATGTCAATTTAAAGATAAAAGGTGAAATATAAGATAAAATACAGACCTTTTGGTGGTAATTTAGCTTTTTCTGAGTTAAATAAGGTGCCTCTGTTAGCAATTTGCACCTCAATACTGTCTTCAGATTCTGCTTCTGAAGATTCTGGACTAGGGATATATCTCTTACTGAGTCTGTTGCCAACTGCACAGTATTTGATTAAAGACACTAAAAATTGATTATAAAAGAGAAAAAATTATTTTTTATACTTTTTAAAATATTTTTAAAGATTTTTTATAAGTTTTATATTTTTGAATATTAAAAAAATTATTCTTTTTAAAGAAAAAAAATTAAAATTTAAGATTTTTGAATAAAAATTAATTCAGAGTAACTCAAAGAATAATTTTATAAGTTTTTGGATGTGAAAAAGCCACGTGTAAAAACAGTATAAAATTAAACAAAATTCCTCAATGAAAAAGATTTCCAAAACAATTTCAAAAATAAGAGTTATTTTAACTTTAAAATGAAAGAAAAAAATATTAAATTAATGTATCTTAGAACTCAAAAAATATATTAATTAAGGGTACAAGGTTCAAAAAACACGGCCAGGCCCCCAAATGTAAGATGTGTCTATGAAACTGATGTTAATATTACTATTAATCAACAGTACTATGACTGTTCTTATGAAATATAATAACAAAATGTTATTATAACCACAATAAAATAATTAAAGAATTATTTCTTTCACGTGTTAAACACTACTAGTGATTTAACAGTGAGCAAGTAATTGTCTACAAGAATCAATTACAAGAAGATTTTAATAATAAAACTTCTTTTATTAAAATAATAAAATTATTTTAATATATAATTATCTTTTGCAAGAATAATTATAATGATAATTCTTGAAGAAAACTAATTTTTAGAGAAAAACTTTAAGAATTAAAAATAAATCACTCACTAATATTCCAAAGAACTTATTGAAAGATAAGATGAAGAGATTTGATTTAGAATTGTGGATATTAAGGATCAAAATGAATTTATAACAGTATTACAACAATATATAGTTGGATTCTATGATTTCACGTCTTTCTGATTGATTTTGAAAGATTTAAAACACCTAAGGCTAGCTATAACTAATACTTAATTGTTGGTAATAATGATTTAAATGATAATACAATGATGATGTGGAAAAAACAGCAAGAAGAGGCCTCTTTTAAGTCAACAACAGCTCACAGAGGCGTGCCATGGAGCAAACTGAAAAACCAGTGAGTGAGAAAACAATAAACCCTTTTGGATTATTGATTGCATCATCTGTTGTCACGTAAGATTATCATAATTACTTAATTGATGCTTTTACGTTACTACCAACCCCAATATAGTTAAGAATAAAAGGAGTAACATCTGTAAATCTTCTTTTATTCCAAAATAATCATTGATTTCTCAAATTTATCAATGTTATTGACAATTTCATCACAGGTTGTAATTACTGTAAATTTTTGAAGATTCAGTGTTTCACGTAGAATAGTCAAAAATGGACTGTAAGTCAAACTTTTAATTTTACTAGTAAGACTGTAATTCTTTTTGGTGATACCATAGATAATACAGTTCTCCATTGGTCCTGAAAGTTTCAGAAAGATTAATTGAGAATTGTATTTGTAATGAATTTTTGAAGTTTTTACCTCATTTCTACGTAGAATTGCAAATATCAGTGTTTCACTGGTTGCTATGAGGTAATTCAATGGATACAAGTCCAAAAAGTGTTTTAATTACTCTTTTGGGGTTTATCCATGGAAAATCATTCAGAATTGACATGGTTACAGGAGTCTAAGTAGCTTTTTACCTCCTTGGCACATCAAAATAGCAGGTTATTTGCTATTTTCTTAAGATTTACAGTAGTTGTGACATGGTAACCAAGTTCCCAAAAGGTTCTAGTTTACCAATTAGGCCAAGATCAGCCATGGAACCAAGCTTTGGAGCTATCCACGCCTCTGAGTCCCCAGAAGTTGGGTACCCTGGCTCTCTTTGATGTCTTTTGTGCCCCTTGCCTATTTTTTACGTCAAAATAGTAATTTAAGCTTAAAGTGAGATATCCACTATGGGTGTACCAAGAGTCCATGTAAGAATACCATGATATTAAGTGCTCAAAACATGCATAACACTATTCTTAGTGTATATGTAACATGGGATTTCTCACTTTCCCATTATTTTGGTGTGAAATTAAGAAAAACAAAACTTTTCATGGATCTTTTATGTGGTATTGATGATATGGTATTGAAGTATTTTCCATTTTACCACCTCAAAGAGTTAATTTGAGCTTATTCACTCTATGGAGCTACCCTAGGTGAATTTTTGTGTAGAATCCAAATCTGGCCTTAAATCCATGGATTTACTTACTCAATAAAAAGTTATTCATCTTTTCTGAAATCAAAAATGATGAATTTTGGATATATGCATGACTTATGAGTTATGCATAATTCAAAATTTCTTTTTAAGATAATTGTGTCCTATTTGGGTATGTAAAATATACCTCAAGGCTCACAAAACCTGTGTGGTAAGGATATTTCTCACCTCTTTGACCATAATGCAAAAAAAAAAAAAAAATTAATAAGCTATTCTCATTAAAAAAATTTTCTATTTAATGGGCTTTAATCTTTTCTATTTTTGAAACAGTTTCCAAGGAAATATTCAACTTCTTCAAAAAAAAAAAAACATTTTATTTCAATTCTTTCTGACTATTTTGGAATTAAAATGGTATTATAAAAAATTTTGTAATAAAGAAATTCAAAATCACAAATAAAAAAACAAAAATCATTACAAACATTTCATTCAGAATTGCAAATTGGTAAAAACTGGTATCATAAGTAGATGAAACTTTGTATTTGTATCAATTTTAAGTGATAATAAAGATAAGATGAATCAAAAAAAACAAGAGGGAAAAATTACAAGAAACTGAATGTGGTACAGTAGATATGTTGTATTCAATGTGAACTACACAAGTACCATTTTGCTTTCCAGTTTCTTGTGCCATGTAGGCACAGCTTGATACTAGCTCAATTGCTAAGTTGGTTTTTACCTCTTACTAGGTCCACAAACAACACCTAGACCTGTGACCCAGGTGTATTCAATTTTTAAAGCCATAGCACAGCATCTTGGACCTGCAGCCCAGTTGCCTATGAAGCCATAGCTATTTCAATACAGTAACTTTCATTTTCTTCAAAAAAAACATAGCTGCAGCACCTGTAGAAAAGATGCTGTAATCCTGCTGTATTATATAGTATGGATTAATGTCAGAAACACTTTCTCTGGAGATTATGCCCTCCTAATTAAATAAATATTAGGTAATAGTAAATACATGTAAGTAAAATGGTCAAAACATGTATGCTTTCAGGTGTGTTTTTTTACCACTTTTTAAAATAGTTTTCCAAATTTTAAATGGACAAAAATTGGCCAAATTGATCAAATGACATGGGCTTTGATTCAACTTATTGAATCAAACAGTTCTTTTTTTCATGCAAAGCTAAACATGTCTAGCTTTCCTTGAAAAAATAATAATACTTTGTTAGAGTTAATCTTGGTGATGAAATTCATGGTCAAAATATCATTGAATTTGGTCACCCAAATATTTTGGCAATCAATCATCCCCCTGCAAAAAACTTACAAAAACTGATGTCATGTCACTAAAAATGGTAAAAACACTCAAAAGCTTATGTGTTTTTACCATAATATGATACTTATATATTTATGTAAATAAATAAATTTCTTTTTCTGCTTTTTATTTTTACTTTTATTGTGAAGACATGATTTCGAATTTTGAAATTAAGTAAAAAAAGGAATAAATATTCGTTTTACTTTGATTCTTTATTTTTATTTTTGCCCAAAAGAACATTGTCATCAATATACGTTGTCAGAGATTTATCAAATTGAACAAGAAATAGTGATAAAAGTATAGCAAAAAGCTTGTTCAGACTTAAGCAATTTAGAAATGAATCGTTCAAGGTCGTTTGTAAACTGAGGGTGTATGACCTTGTGCAACCGTGAAGGCTTGCGAATAATCTGAGTGCATCTAGATGAGTATGATTTTAGCTTTTTTTAAGCACATGTTTGCTAGCTCATAACACTTTCCATCATTGACGCCAAAGCCCCAAAGGTAAAATTATTTTCTTTTGTAGCTGTATGGATTAAGTTAAACAGGTGTAATTTTCAAAATATCTTCAGAATTTTCACATTGGTTTTGTTTGAACGAACAATAGCACTAAGTTAGACATACATTCATAATCGACGTAAAACATAAAAAAATAGTCAAATCATCAAATCATACGGTTATGCACTCTGCGAATATCAAGATTTAATCTACTACAACATTTAAGCAAACTCAATTATCAGTCCTACGAAGTAGCTCCAGCAAGTTGGACTTTTTCAAGGCGTCATCGGCACCTATTGCGTCTCCAAAGACTTTATCCATATCCTAAAAACCAAAACGAAATTTAACCAAATCAGACTCCAGAGTTACTCTTTAAGAGCTTAAAAAATGATAGAACAATAAAGCAAAAAGGAAAAGAAAGCAATCTCAACATACCTCTAACGATGTATTGGCAGTTTCCGGAACGAAAAACCATACAAACACAAAAGACAATAAAGAGTTTCCTCCAAAGAATAGAAAAGCTCCTTGATGTCTAATGAGCGCAAACCATATTGACCAAAATAATCATCATTCAACATCGTATTAACGGTACACTCTAAGAGGTTGATCGCAAAATAGCTTGGCTTACGTCTTCTGGATCAACTGTTTCAGAAATGTCACCCATAATACATGCAATCAAAAGTGATTTGTTAAACAGTAGAATTTCAGCTTTGGTATAATTGACGATCTTCAGCGAGAGTTACTCAACTGGTGGGGTGATCAAACCAATGATAAAATTATCTGTTCACCACGTTTTGTTGAAAACTCGATCATTAGTTTCACTCTTCGTTCAACCTAAGACACCGGTATTCTGAGGGCGCAAATACTTAACTGATCCAATTTGACATAGTGCTAACTGCGACGCCTTTAGCGCGAAGAGTGGAGGGAAAGATTTCTGCTGGTATTGCCCAGGGCACTGGCCCCCTATAGGGATAAAAAGAAGTCAAATCCCTAATAAAATATACCTTCGCATAAACTTAAGCATAACCGATCCACATACCAACTAACTCCAAATATAATCATGTAGACTTTGAAGTAGGAAGATAAAAGCTTAATCAATAAGATGGTTTTTGCC
This sequence comes from Austropuccinia psidii, assembly GCA_023105745.1. NCBI lineage: Eukaryota > Fungi > Basidiomycota > Pucciniomycetes > Pucciniales > Sphaerophragmiaceae > Austropuccinia > Austropuccinia psidii. Next base: position 46,056,387 of record JALGQZ010000001.1, read on the forward strand.
ACGTTTGCAATGCGTGCGGTAAGCATCAACTTACTCATGATTAAAGTAACGCCAACCCAACCAGCTGATGGATATTCGCTCCAAGTCAAACTAAACCGACTGATTAAGAAGGCAATTGCGCCTGCGAAAAATGGAAAAATGTGACAAGAGTTAAATGAGGCAACGTAGACGCCGCACTCAAAGTACCAACCATGACAGATGGTCATTATTACACTTCCAAATAATAAAAGGGGCCTTCTGCCCAACTTGTCAACAATAAAAAACGAAATCGATACCCCAAGTAGTTGGCAGATATTCATGACCCCGCTCATTTTCAATTGAAGCTCAGTACCAAAACCAAGTGTTTCAATAAGAGTTGGGGAATCTACAGTAAAATAAAAGAATAATGCGTTCCGCGAGGAATAAGTTGAAGATTTGTGATCAGGCACACAGATCTTCAGCGCTTGAGGACTTGCAACAAGGCAATAGAGAAAACAACTCACAGTAAATTAAAGCCTAGGATTCAAACGCGCAATAAACCCTCAAGTCAGCTGACAGTACTTATCACAGGCGCCGACGGCAAAGTAATGACCCGGCCCACATTAATTCCAACCTGTAAAGTAGTGGTGAATGAAAAGCAAAAGAATTAAATTAATGAATACAAAGGTATTGTGTGAGGAGATGATGTGAAGAAAGTAAGTCTTGACTAACAAACTGTTGAAAAAACATAAGCTTAAAGACAAAAATGGGAATCAAGTGTTACCGAAGCTATTCCCAGTTGGCAGGGAGTGACTGTAAGAAAAGACGTACACCAACTCCGACCATAGTTCGACCACGATAGCTCTTTGAAAATGTATCCATCCATTTTCGGGCTTCCATCTTGACCGCGGCCCAAGAGCTGCTTGGTAGATCTCCATAGCGGCTTAAATTATGCTCACGCTGGAATTCAGCCTCAACTCGGATTTGAATCCATTCTTTTCTGACAAGTTCATCTTCCGGAGGCAACTGGCGCAGTGCCGCAAGAGACTCCAAACATTTTTGGTATTGACCTTTGGTTGCAAGCCAAGAAGGAGAAGATGGAAGGTGGGAAAGTCCTAATAAAATAATCAATGCGGGTAACCTAAGCGAAAAGGAATTCGTATTCAGAATTAGTACAAAGCATATATTATGCGTTTTACAATAAATCTATCAAGTCCATACACTTGAAGTCCAAAAGGAAATCTCCAAGACAAGTCATTATTGATTAAACGAGTTTCAAACCTAAACCATGAAGAAGCGGGGAAACAATTCATAAAGCGTCGGTAGTTAAAAGTCCTCAGCTAAAGACCTACTTACTTCCTCTCGGGAAAGCTCTCGCGCCTGCCAGAAGGCACACAACGAGACAATACGTAGTCAATCAAAAAATGACTTACGTAATCCAAAAAGCAATGACAATTCCAAACACAATATTAAACTCTTCCAGGCACAAAAGGGCACCACGTATCTACATCGCAAAAAGGAATGTGAGTCTTTTCTCAGCCTGGTATAAATGAAAAGATGATTTTAAAGTAATGCGCCTACGCTAGGAGGGCTGATTTCACTCATATACCTGATCAACAAGCAAAAATAACGGGATAAAACTAGTAAGTTTATCCAAAAGAAATTCCGCATACAAATTGTCTCACATAGGTGCCGTCATTGACAAAAGGCCAATACCAATCCCACCAATGAATCGGCCAATCAACAGTGCTACAAAGTGAAATGCTGTGGTTTGAAGAATGGAACCAATGATAAAAAACATAGTCCCACTATGGTTAACAGCAGGATGTAAAAAAAGGCGCAAAAAATCAAGTTGGGTAGATGATGAAAGCAAAAGAAGCCGAAGATCAAAGAGCATGATGCCAGAGCCAGATTAGATAGAAAATAGAAGGTAAATGGGTTTGGAGAAAGAAAACAGTGCGCATGAATTGCATTGACTCAACAATCTTATCGCGGTTTTCCTACCGTGTCGATCGGCTGTAAATCCGGCTAGAGTGACACCAAGGATAGCCCCCAGCTCAATCATTGCCGTCTATCAAGCTAGATGATCAGAAAAGCGTGTTGAAAAAAGAAAACGAAAGACAAGCAGTAGAGGCCCACCAAGAAGCCTTTCCAAAAGCTGGTTAAGCCGTTTGGGTTACGACCTTGGTCAATCTGAGGGAATCGGGAAGTGAAATGGTTCATTACTAATGTGACCGAAATTACACCTTGCTGAAATCGAAGCGATAGAAAGCAGGCGATAAGTATTAAGTGAAATATTGTAGTCCATTTGGAAGGCTATCGACTGCTATACTTACATCATAGCCAAACAAGATTCCACCCAGGCTAACGAATAAAGCACACCTAAGGACAAATTTGTTATGGATAATCTCTTTGATTAAGCCATGTTTAGCTGTTGGCTGCTCATAGGAACGATTACTGGAGTCGGACTTTAAAGGGTGAGATGAAGATTGAATTGATGGAGGATGATCAACCGGAGGCGAACTTGGGTGAGTTGATTGAGATTTCGGGTCAGATGGCAACTCTGAGTGGAGCGAAAAATCAGGTCGACTGCAATCCAACCCAGGAGAAGAGGATTTTGCTGCCATGCCAGGTAAAATAAAGAAAAGGGTCAACTGAACTAGATCGACAGGTCCAACAACGATAAGAACGGTAAATGGGTCTTGAGACGTAGACGGTGAATTCAATGAGAGCAGGAAATTAACCAAGCAGCAGACCGACTTGTCACGCTCTAGCAAGATTGTTGGATCAATCGCAGTTTTATTGCAGTTGTCGGAACGGACGACGAGAAGCAAGCCAGCGGCTACGAGTGATAAACTGGGACGAAGACCTCCTCCAGAGGACGTAGATCGCTCCTTTTGAATCCTCAGGTGGACCACGGAGGCACAAGGGTTGGGCTCCGCAACGGAAACAGACCGAGCTACGAATGATGTGCTCGAGAAAATTCCACGAAGACTGAAGCAAAAGATGTTTCAAGGGCTGTAGACGAATCAACACACCTATCAAAGAGGACCGTTTGATACGTAATGAGCAAATGTTTGGAGTCCTGCGTCCTGACTCCCGGACGATGACTGCCAGCTGCAGTCAAACGATCAGGGAACTCACCGTACAGGAAACCATCCAATATCATCCATCAGCACAAGCCACCGACGAGACTCAAGCCAGTGCTGCTCTTGCCAGAATGGCCCATCTAGAGTGTTCTCTTCGCTAGACCGATGTTCCGGAAAACGCGCCCTGTCCTGGGCGACAGTTCCGACTCAGCCAGAGGATGCGTGCAACTTGTCCAAGACTGTCATAGGAGGCTAGTGCTGTCGATGAAACATTTGAGTCGCAGTATATGCTAAGGCCGAGCTGAATGATTCGGCAACGAAACGAGCACAACATTCTCCCAGGCCGTAGTTGGATGGCCCAGCCAATGCTGGCGATTATGAAAGTTTTGTGCAAGCCGGTCACAGCGAGACACTATCGCACGCATGGAAGGCGGAGCCTGTGGGGCTGCTTAGACTTTTTTTTTTTTAAGTGTTATTGATTTCACATACCACACTATAAATTCTGTATACAAGTTTGCAATACTGCTTTTCTAATAATTAACTATTTACAACTAGGTCTGAGCCATCGGAGTATTGATGCGTGCCTCCGGTTTCGGGCCTGTTATGGGTTGTGGTGTTCGGTTCTTGTATTGAGGCTAAGTGCTGGTTGAATTTTCCAGTGTCAGGGACAACAATTCTCTCCACCCTTCTGCCATTTGAGGTGGGTTAGGTTGTGTCTTCTAGTGTGTTTATCGATTTCTGTAAGCTTGGGTTTTCTTTGAAGTGGGTCGTCAAGCCACTTCAAAGTGGTGGGGTAGTTTGTGCTCAGTTTTAGGGTGTAGGTGGATGGTTGGTCAGGCCGTCCCCTGAGTTTGATGTGAGGGAGGTTTGGGGCCTTCATGGTTTTGAGTTTTATTGTCCCCAACACTATTTCCAATTCTTCCCACCAAGTTTTATATTGATCTTTGTGAGGTTGAATGAATGTGAATGGGTCAGTCAGTGGCCATCTTACAAATTGGTTTGTTTGTTTTTTTTGAGGAAGAGAAAAGAGAAAAAGGAAAAACAAAGAGAGCTAGAGGGAAAAAGAGAAGCTTTAGAAATCAGTAGAAAGGAAAGGGAGAAAGAGATGAAGAGGGTAAGATTTTAGAAATTGGTAGTGTAAAAAGTGGGGATGTCTATTGGAAAAAGGAAGTTGTGAATGTTGTGAGAAGAAATGGAGGTGTGATGGGGCTATGAGGGTGTTATCTTTGGAGGAAGGTAGTTTTTGATGTGCTGGAATCTTTTTGTTGCAATGATGTACTCTGCCAGGATGTTGAAGGCAGAGGTGCTGCTGTTTGGGTTTAGTTGGATTTTGTGTTTTCTTATGTTTTGTCGTTTCTTTTCGTTGAGCTTGGAATTTTCCGCAGTAGAGAAGTAATGTAAAGTGGTCTCTGGCGCATTGCAGTGTGTTGTTTATATATGGTAAAAATTTAATAGAGTTATGATTTCTAATTTGATATTTAAATTTTCTTAATAGCAATGAATAGATACAAATATAATAAATTCTTTTAAATATAATTTTTGATTATATTTATATTTTTGATCTCCCCTTTTTAGATGAAATGAAGCATACCTGAAAAATATAATAAATTTAATAAATATTAGTAAAAATGAGAAAAATACGAAGAAGAATCTCCCCTGAGGGAGATGTTCTGTCTGAGATAAAGTTGGGATTTATATAGTGGGGTTTACAAGTCATGTATCATTAGGTTAGGTTTTGTCAGTTAGGTTTTGGAATGTTCTAGGAATTTCTTTTGATTCTTCAAAGAATCATAACACTCCCCTCCATGACTTGTAAAACTCAAATTGTTGTAGTTTAGCAATGACAGAAACTGAGTGACTTTGAGAGGTCCAAGTGGTTTTGTGAGAATATCAGCCATTTGATTATGCATTGATATCCAGGACAGAGATATCTTCTTCTTTGCGATGTATTCATTGACAAGGTTGAATTCCCTAATCAAGTGCCTGGTTTGCTTCTGGCTCGCAACATTCAACGTGATGTTGACTGAGGTTTTATTGTCGGAGTACAGCTTGGGTACACCTGCCCCTAGTACTGGTTGAAATAGATGGGTCATCCATAGACACTCTCTTGCTGCAAAGGATAAGGCCATGTATTCCGCCTGACATGTGGAAGAAGCAATTGTCGCCTGTTGTTTTGATTGCCAGGAGATCGGGTTCTTGTTGTGCAGGATAAGGAACCCATGTGAGGAGCGATTTCCTTCTCCGCCCCAATTGGCATCAACATAACATTCGAATGCGGAGGCGGTGTCCAAGTTACTGATGAAGATACCCGCTGTGCTAGTCAGGCGTAAATATGCTATCAGGTGTTCTAATGCCTCCCAATGAGCCAAAGTCATACCCAAAGAAAAACGGGCAAGATAGTTAACAGCGTAAGTAATATCAGGACACAAGCCTTGCGCTATATAGAGCAAAATGCCAATGCGCTTAAGATAGGGTATGTCCATCTCCTTAGAGGTTCCGGACTCTAGCTTACAGTTTGGGGGAAGTGGGGATTTGGCGGTAATATTGCTGGGGTGTAGACTAACAAGTTTCTTAATCAGATCTGGCTGGGAAAGATGTATTCCATCGGCGGATTGACAAATGCTCAATCCCACCAGGCTAGTGATGTCATCATCCCATTTAATCTTCAGCTTCTTGCTGATTGCTGTGGCTATTTCGTCAAGGAGTTGAGGCAAAGAAGCCGTTAATGCACCATCGTCCACGTGAATCCACAAAAGTGCCATACCTGAACCTGATACATATGTATATGTACTCAAATCCTCTTTATTTGGTTCGAAACCAACATCCAGAAGAATAGTAGTCAAGTGCTGCCACCAGCACCTAGCGGCTTGCTTCGTGCCATATAGGGCCTTATTTAATTTCAATACTTTGCCTGGTGCAACATTCATCCCTTGAGGTGGCCATACAAAAATGGGCATGTCTATCAAACTGTGCAAGAACGCTACCTTAACATCAAAAGTCCGAATCATCCATTTCTTTTTTATTGCAACAGACAGCAAAAGTTGCAAGGCACCAAAAGTTGGAGTTGGCGCAAACGTTTCTTCAAAATTAATACTTTTAGTTTGTTTAAATCCTCGTGCCACTAGACGAGCTTTGTACCGCAAGGGCGCCTTCTTCTGAGTAAAGACCCAACGTGTACTGAGAATATCAGAAGCTTTTTGAGTTCGCAATGCATCACTAAGGTTAACAACATCGAACACCTTCTCATTGTTCATACTCTTCAGCTCGTCGCTGATTGCAGCAAACCAGTCATCTTTCTCCGGTGACATGGTAGCATCCTTGAAAGTAGTAGGCGTAGTAGTAGTTGAATCAGAGTGCAGGTTCAACGAGGCAACTAACATATCTTGCTTTTCTATCTCGAGTATCATAGAATTGTCAAAAAGATCCGACGCTTGTATAAAAGACATATGAGCAGTTTTAAAAAAATTAATTTCATCAAATTTCACACTGGCAGACTTCATGAAAAAATCACCCCTTTCGGGGATCCAAAATATCCAACCCTTTGAATCCGGTGTGACGCCGACATGATAGCCTATCAAGCCTCTTGGGCTCAGGTCTTTTTGATGTAGTGGATTAAAGATATATGATTTAGCCCCAAAAACGTGTAACAAGACAAGTGTTGGTTTAATACCACTAACAATTTCATAAGGAGTTTTAGTCGAGTCAGCATGCAACACTCTATTGAAAATAAAAGCAGTGTGTTTGAAAGCAAATGGCCATAGCCGCTTAGGAATATTAGAAGATATAAGAGAAGTACGGGCAATCTCAAGGATCTAGCGGTTAGTTCTCTCCGCATGCCCATTTTGATGATGTTCATATGGAATTGAGGTCTCATGAGTGATGCCATGCATTGACAGGAAAGAAGACAGTACATTATTCTTGAATTCAGAGCCATTATCCGTACGAATGGCTTTGATTTGGAAACCAGTCGCAGCAGTGAAACGCTTCATCCAGTCAATAAAGTAAGTCTTGGCTTCCGATTTGTCTCGGATTGGAATAGCCGCAGCAAGGTGCAAAAAAAAATCTTGAATTATTAAAACATACTTTTTGTTGTCAAAACTAGATGGGAGAGGTCCTATCAAATCAGCTACAATAAGATCCCCAGGCTTTAAAATATGCTGGCGTGATGGGGTAGAAACAGGTCGGTGTTCAGACTTTGATACTGAGCAATGGTGACATATACGATTAATCGCTAAAGGTACCAATGGCAAACCTTCCGCCGCTTGGTATTTGGATAGTTGCTTGATGTTTCGGATTGACAGGTGACCAAGCCGTTGGTGCCATATCTCACTAATGTCATTGGGCATACTGCTTGGTCTTGTAGCAAAGTTGATAGTTGGGGGGATATCAGTAGAAATAGGGGTAGAAGTATATGGATGAGGGATGATAGGGATAAACCAACAAAAATTACGAAAGAAACATGGGAAAAAATATTCTTGTGATGCAAAAAAAGGTTCTTTTGAAGGAACAGGAAATCGATGCCATCTTCAGCCAATCGTCCCATTGACAAAACAATTCCCAGAATGGCCTTGCAGTACAAAACATTGCTCAGGTTTAAAATACCATTAGTGGTATTCAATTGGATTGTTCCAATGCCATCTACATTGAATCAATGTTGGGAAGCAACAGATAATGACATATTAGCGGGCGAAAGTCGAGTAAACAAAGAGATATCACCTACAACGGAATGAGTGGCGCCCAAATCCAGCAGCCCCTCTCCATTCTCCAGTGTAGGAACAACGCCTAGCCGTGCCACAGATGGATTTCTTGACTGTTGCCGACGGGCTTGCTCTGCCTTTAATTTGACGGGACAATTCGGGGCCCAGTGCCCGCTACCCCCACAATAAAAACAAGGGTTCCTTGCAGTGAGCCACTTCCTTTTCCAGTCAGGCAATTGATTCTGGATGGAGGCACCAGTGAGGGCCGATCTTGGAGGCTGAGACAGAATTTGGCTGCTTGAATGTCGGAATTTGCCTTTTTGAGAATGTTTGTCACTGCTTCGAGACCCTTAGATCTTGGAGATTTGAAGAGGCAATAAACCGTCAGGGACAGCTTTCCCTTGAATCCTGCTAGCAATATCGAGGATGTCATTTGCACATATCTCAATAGACGGATTGATAGCCTTTTGAGTATCAAGAGCAGTGGTTATCTGTCCTTGTAGCTGTGGTGCCGAGAAATAGAGTATGATTGGTATTAAATTTTCTGGGGTGAGGGTCCTGACTTGAGATTTCAGAGCAGCAAGAGCCCCCTGAACGTTTACTGAGTGATTGATGAGATTAGAGGATTGATCGGTGGGCACAAAGATACATCTAGCTTGTTGAACAATAGCCGACCATGAAGACTTGCCAAAATGCTTCTTCAAAGATTGATAAATCGATCTGGCATTTGGCATATACAATTGGGAGATGATTGATTGAAATAGACTCCTGTCGATGCTGTTTTGAATGAAGGACAGCGCCACAAGGTTCCGACAATAGTCGGTGTCTTGCTTGTTGGTATCAAAATAATTGCCGTCACCAAAGAAACAACTTGCCCAGGTGTCAGTCATTGCCCGAGACCAAATATTGAAATTAGAACTGTCAAGAAGAAGTTTAGGTTGAATTTTGTCAGTGAGAAGGGAGAAACAATTCAAACTCTCAGCCTGTTTGTCAGCTTGAGAAACAATGTCATTGTCTTGAATTTTGAGAGAGGACAGATCCACGGGAATATTGATATCCTTGCTTGAAGACATTTTTTCTTGATGAGAATATTGACACCGACAATATGTCTTCCCGGATCTGGTGAGGTGAGAATCCACAGCGAATAATATGGAAAGAAAGGAAGGAAGAAGCAGATATATATAAAAAATTGTATAGTAGTAGAATGATATATAGATAGCAGCTATATAGGTAGGCGGCCCATAACCTGTTGTTTATATATGGTAAAAATTTAATAGAGTTATGATTTCTAATTTGATATTTAAATTGTCTTAATAGCAATGAATAGATACAAATATAATAAATTCTTTTAAATATAATTTTTGATCTCCCCTTTTTAGATGAAATGAAGCATACCTGAAAAATATAATAAATTTAATAAATATTAGTAAAAATGAGAAAAATACAAAGAAGAATCTCCCCTTTTTAGATGAAATGAAGCATACCTGAAAAATATAATAAATTTAATAAATATTAGTAAAAATGAGAAAAATACAAAGAAGAATCTCCCCTGAGGGAGATGTTCTGTCTGAGATAAGACTGGGATTTATATAGTGGGGTTTACAAGTCATGTATCATTAGGTTAGGTTTTGGAATGTTCTAGGAATTTCTTTTGATTCTTTGAAGAATCATAACGCAGTGTGGGCACTTTGGAGAGTCCATCTTGTTGAAACCTGACTGACAAGCAAGCTTCACTACATCTTCCCTGATCTCATTAGGTTAAAAGACTGGCTTCTACCAAGCTCCAGTGATAGGCTGTCTTCAAGATGTCAGCTTCCACCTGTGCAAAGAAAGCAGCCAATGATGACGCAGAATCAAAGCCATTGTCAAAAGATGATATGTACTCAATGTTAAACTCACTCAAAAATGAAGTGATGTTGTTAAAATCAGTTCGCAGCTCTGATGCTGCTGAAATTCAGTCGCTACGTGTGGCGCTGTCCTCCCCTCCACCTGCTTCTTCTCCTTGGGCCCCGCTTTGGTGGCATACAACATCTGCCTATGATTGCTTTATGCAGGAGCCCTACCGTGCTGCCAATTGCTTTCCCCCACTCAAAAGCAATGGGTCAAATTTCAAATTTTGCAGAGTGGCTGACCTATCTCAACAGGGTTCTCTGTGTGGATCTCAACACTGAGATGTCAATCAACAAATCCCTGTCATCAGTCAACAATTGATCACTGGAGGAAAACAGAGCTATTTGCCATTTTATCAATGCGTCTATACTGCATGAATTCGCCTTGTGTATAGGTATCACACCTTCACGATCGACAGTGAAGGCCTTCTTTGACACTATCAAAGCTTGTTGCTGCCCTGGAAATTGTTTGCAACATGCTTGGCATGCTGGTCAAAAATGGATCTGGCACTCCCCAACCAAACAACATACTGATTCTCTCCCTATGTCACACATTTTCCATGTTCAAGAAGCTAGGCATCAAGGCCTTCTAGCCCAATCTGTGTGCCATGCTCCCGCGACTCTCGACCAGCTAGTCACCACTACTATACTGGAAAAAGGGGAGGAGAAACCAAATTCAACCTTTGTGGGACAGGTTATCCTTAGCGCCTCCATGAAGACCAACAAGGACAGCCATCAGCTTTCTCCCTTTGTCTACCATGTAGCGGATCTGCCTGCTAACCCAACCCACTCACATAGGCCACATTCACCGGGCCCATCACACCCTTGGCGTCAGACGACGGATATCAGGCGGCCCCCTGACCATCTTGTTGACAGATTTGGGGCTGCCTGCTTTCACTGTGGTCGACCCAGGCGTTGGTGCATGGACTGCCCAAACACCAAGGGAGTCATGAATCCTAATCCACACCAGCCCAGGGAAAGGACACCACATGAAAGACCACCTTTGGCCTCGGGATCTCACTACCAACATGAAAGGGTTTCTCAAGTCCAATTTGTGGAGCACCACGCTGCGGATAAAGTTTTGATTGGCAGCGGTGCGTCCATACACTTGTCTGGATCTACAAAATTTGCAACCAACTTACGCGCCATTCATCCTTTTTGCATTTTCTTTGCGGATTTGAATTCATTGATCACAATAACCCAGATAGCAACGCTTAAAATCCTGGTCAGAGGGGGTCTTGTCATCATCAGTGACATAGCGTTTTCCAATAAAGTATTGGGCACAATACTCTCAGTGGGGAGATTGTGCAGGGTGGGTGTTTTTCATTTATTTGGTGGCCTGATGCTCTCACTAGCTGTACACAATCACCTAATCACCACCAACTTCCATAACAACTGTTGGTGGATGAATGTTAAGGTCAGGGAAGGGACCATTGAGTCAGTGGCTGAGTGTCACAGGGGCTCTTCGAAGTGAAGAGGGCCTGGCACTCAGTAAACCGGGACTCACTTATGGAGGGCTCAAGGATATGGAAAGAGTGAATACACTTAATGTGAACCTGTGAGATATGTCCACATACCCAAAAAGGTCACAAGAAATATTTAATATAATTATACATTAAAAATAAGTACCTTAAAAAAATACCATAAATGTGAGCCTTAGAGGTAATTTCATATACCCAAAAGACCACAAATATAAAAAATAACATATTAATATTATTAAAATAAAAATCAAAATATAAATATAAAATTATATTAAAAATAAAAAATTAATTATAATTTAAAAATACAAAAATACATTAAATTTTGTAAATATAAAATTACATTTATACTTGAAAAAATTAAGTAAAAATGAAACTTTAACAAAATTGTGAAAAAATAAATAAATTTGGAAAAAAGTTAAATAAAATTTATTATAACTTTTTATCCAATAAATAAACATATAAAATTTATTTCACCATTGGATTCCTCATAAAAAATCAGGTGGGGTCACCTCTGAGTGAAATTCTTGTAACTCAACTCTAAATAAGCTTAAATTAAGTTTTTAGTATTTTCAATACAAAAGTTGAAAATCCTCAAAAATTTAATTGAATTCACACCACATGTGGTGTTAACCATCAATTTTTGTGTTAAAATTGAGGTGTTGTGTTTAGTTTAGAAGTTATGAGGAATTGAAGTATTTTCAATTGAATTCAATTGAAATGTCAAAATGTGCGCGTGTATTACATAAGTGAACTTTGATTTACATATGAGGTGTCAATTATTACTGTATTGTACTGTACAATTGAATTGAATTACATATGTAAATTATAAGTATAATACATGATGAGGAATTAAAGGAAAAATAAATTGGAAAGATTAAATTTGGGGGGGAAAAGGAACTCCAGCTCTAAGGGGGAGCTAGACCCCCAAAATCCTTGCTGACAGGCGTGGGATGTCAAAATTCACGCAAAAGTTCATCACTTTTGGCCTGGAATTGAGTTACAGGGTCTGTGGACTCAATTGATGATGAGGTTTTGATACCAACTGGGGTAGTTTTAGCTGTTGCCAAGAGGGTAAAACTACCCTTAAGATAAAACAATCATAATAAAAACAGTTTTAACTGGTTTCTACGCCTCTGACACACATTCTGACGTGTTTTGAAGGCTCTAGGCCTGGTATTGCTATAGTAATGGCTGATTTAAGGGTCTAAAATGGCTAAAAATGGCTAAAAATGGCTTAAACCAGCCCTTTTTGGTCTAAACCAGGGTTCAATGATGCCATAATTGGCTTTTCTGTTGTCAGACTGTTTTTCACGACTGACAAGAGTAAATTTTACTTTTGGAGTAAGAGAATTGATGGCTATAAAAGAATGTCTTCTTTGCCCCACTTTTCTCTTCATGTTAGAATCTTTTCCTTTTATTAATTAGTTTAAAACTGTTAAAACAATCAATCAAAGATTCCAACCACCACTTATAAATCATTTTAATCCTTTTAACCACGTGAAAAAATCATTATAATCATTGTTTGTAACTCTTATAATCATTTTTACCCCTGAACCACCCCAAAAGTGAATTAAAGCATCTTTCATCACTGTAAACTTTGTCACTTTGTTTCCAAATTCACTCTGGTCACTTTTGGGCGTGTTTTCTCTTTAATATTCTTTTTAAAGACTTTGTTCTTTTATTAATTGCTTGCAGTTCTTTGCTCAATTAATTCCAATTGAAATTGCTCTTGAAGAAATTTCTTTTGTAGCCTTAAAATATCTCTTGTAGAGTATTTTTTGGATAAATTTTTATTGTTGGTAAAACAATAAATTTTTATAATATTATTGTTTTATACTAATAAAGTTATAAACAATAAAATTGGCGTGTTTTCTCTTAAAAATAATATTTCATACTATTTTTAATTGATTTTTACCTTATACAAATTTTGAGGACAGGAAAAGTACTTGATTTTTAATCAAAGTTTCATATCCACACCTTACAATAAATTAGTATAAAACTTGGTTTAACTTGAAAACCAATGAATCAAAATGTGAAATAAAATACACCATTGGATTCCCCATGGTGAAATACACATATACCATCTTTATGGCATATCTGTAAAGTCAATATTTAATAAGTCGTAAGTAATAATACCTTATAAAAGACACAAATCCTTATTTATTTCAAATCCCAATGAAGAAACATGTGTAATAAATGGTACCATTGGATTCTCCATAAAATTCCACACATAAAATAATTAATAAGCTAAGCTTCAAAACCAATACTTAAGGAATTAACCTGAATATATGCACTTTTTTGGTCAACACATAAATTCAAGGATTTTAGCTAATATCTCTTGAATTATGCACGATAGAGTGATGAACCAAAAATAAAGTCATCACGTAATTACTGTAGGAATACAGATATGAAGTTTATTTCACAAGCTATAAACAAGGTTAAAACCTGTCAGGAATTATTGATTAAAATCAATAGAGCTGTTGACCACTTTGTTGTGAAAGCGGTCCAAACTTAAAAAGAAGTAGACAGTTGGATTCTACTAGCTCATTCGTGAAGAATGATGTATTTTTTACTATAATATTCAAGGTATAACCCCTTAAAATCTTAGTTTGAAGTTTAAAATATTAAGTTTTGACAGAAAAGATGAGTTACAAGAAAATTCATCAAAAATAGAGTTTTGATGATGTAATGAAATGCTCTTGGAAGCATAATGAGGTTATGCCAAGCTATCATAATTCACCCTCTGAATTGCTTTAGCGTGTAAATCTTACAAGTTATTAAGGATCAAAGTGTGAGCTTAATTGGATCATTTATGATCACTCACTGTAACCTTAAATTAAGTTTAACAGTCATATAAGTGATAAGATTGGTGAATACTATTAGTTTATGATTAAAACTAATAAAGTACACGAAATTTGGGGTTCTTCCAAGCCTTTGACGTCATCAGACTTAGAGTTATAGTGATAACTCTAAATAATGGCGTAATAGTGATGTAATGAGGTTTGATCATGATGTAATCACCACCAAACCTTAAAATATTGATCAATTCCAGTGGATATGATCAGTACACGTCTACTAGAAGCCTTTTGGACTCTAGGAGGGAGGTATTTACTATAAATAGAGCTTTTTCTGCTCTGTTTTCCCCTCAGACACATCAAAAACATTAAATCAATACAAACAAAAAGGTAATATCTTTATTCTTTATATATAAAAATTTTATATTATTAAAGAACAAAGTTCATCTTTATTATAATCCTCAATTTTGATGTGATTAAATCATTTGTTTAATTGTTTTTGTTAAAAATCTCTCTAAAACTCATTTCCACAGAAAAAATCAAGAATATTTGTAATTTCTCTATTTTTTATTGTAAATACAATTTGTATAAGTTGTATTTACATTATTTGGTGTAACATATCTCAAAATTATTATATTAAGTGTTAAAAGTAGGTTATTTTCTCTTACATTAATAATTTTCTCTATATTATTCTTTTAATAATTCTTTAATTAATATAAATAGTATTTATATTAATTTATAACTTTAACATTGGTAATATTATTGTTATTGATTGCTTATTATTAATAAAAAACAATTTCCTACGCCTTTATTATTTGTTTGTAACAATAATAAAGTGCTATTAAATATATCAATTATTTTATATTAATATATTTATTTTATTATATTATATTTTATAATATAAATTATATTATCATATTTTATTGATAATATACTTATTTTTACGCCATAATTATAATAATTATCTTCATCTTATTTATTTCATTTATAAGGACATTCATAGTACAATAAGTAAAATATTAGTAATTTTTACTTATTGTTTCATAGTCAAACCTTACATTTGGGGGCCTGGCCATGATATTACTCTAAAAGACCTTTAAAAAGATTCTAATTGGGCTTATCCAATAATAAATCATACCTATAATCATAAAATTATATAATAATTTTATATTTATTGATTTTAAAGGCTATTGAGGCATTTGGAAAGAATTTGTACTGTCTTACACGTGGTTTTTCACATCCTCAGACTTGCAAAAACTTTCTTTGAGTGACTCTAGTGATTAAAAAAGATATTTTATAAATTAAAAATAATTTTATATTATAAATTAATTTTATAAAAATAATCATATTCATTTTTATTTTATTCTTTAAGAATAAAAACATAAAAAAATAATCAAAATATTAAAAACCAATAAAAAAGTTTTTTATTCATTTTAATTTCATTTCTTTAATTATTTTCTTTTTTTTTCCATAAAAAAAATATATAAAAGCAATTTTTACGTGGAAAATTGCCATATCTTACCAAAAATAACACTTTTATATAAAAGACTTATATTTATTTGTCTTTTTTAGTGTTTGAAGACAACCCAACAGAGGACAATCAAACCATTGTTTAAAGATTGGTGGAAGAAAC
This sequence comes from Austropuccinia psidii, assembly GCA_023105745.1. Taxonomy (NCBI): domain Eukaryota; kingdom Fungi; phylum Basidiomycota; class Pucciniomycetes; order Pucciniales; family Sphaerophragmiaceae; genus Austropuccinia; species Austropuccinia psidii. The sequence goes on from JALGQZ010000001.1 coordinate 46,071,929, forward strand.
TTGTCAAAGTTCTCCAACACCAATAATCACCAAAAGAAAGCAAGCCAAGAAATTGGACTTTCCAGGACCCACCATTCAAGACTCTGAAGGTGAGTACCTCATTTATAATTTTCCATAAGAAAATTCCTTTTCTGAAATCTTCTTATTTCTTATTTTTCTTATAATATGACTACCAGAAGAGGCTCCCAATACTCCATCCAATCAGATGGATCTGGACTCAGAGGTAGAATTGATTCCTCAAAAGGGAAAAGAAAGGGCAATATCCCCAGTGGAACAGAATCCACACAAGGAAGTGCCTTATCCCAAAGGCAAGTCCCTGAAATGCCCATGATATCTGAACCTGAATTGGAACTAAGTATGAGTGACTAAAACAGGTACAAATCACATTCAGAGGGCTCAAACAGACATTTACATGAGCCAATACAAACAGTACTACACAGTGTACAAGGACAAAGATTGGGAAATGTTGCCTCAAATACACCAAGGAGTGATTAACTCCTGGCAAATCCTGGAAAAGTTCCTCAAAGAGGAGGAAATAGTGAAATACTCCAATGGATGGACTCCACTATCATCCAAACCCCAAATCAAAAAGAAGGAGGCAACCAAGGAAGAAGCCCCAAGTCAACCCACTTCCCCAAGAAGGGAAGAAGAACAAGAAAAAGAATTGGAGAAAACCATATTCCCCAAGCTACAGGATCCCCAAGATCCAAAAAGATGCCATGGACAATGTCTTCAACATGGCTAGAACTTTGATGGAATTTGAAGACAAAGAGGAACAAAGAATGAGACAACCCCATTTCCCAAAGAAATGACCTTGTCTCTTGATGTTGTAAATACTTGAACAGAGCTTAAAAATAGTATTTTACCTCTTAAAGACATTAAAAATGGTTTATTATCTTTCCAAGAAATAAATAACAGTTTATCATCTTTAACAAAACTTGTTGTACAAAATAAGAAAGAAATTGATAACATAAAATTTATGATTGAAAATAATAAACCAAAAGTATTAATTGACAATACTCAGAGGTTAATACAAGGACAACAAGAGTTGTATAAATACATAAGTGATATCAAAGAAAAAACTTTGACAATCAATTATGACGTGAGTATTGACAATCTTACAGAAAAATTAAACAAATTAAGTATTTCTTTAGAAAAATTTGAAGAAAAGACTTCATCACACCAAAAGTTACTTTTGGACCATGTGGAAAAGAGTGATGAAGCAAGAATGCATCTGAAAGATGACATTCAAAGTGAAATAAGGCTTATTACTGAAAAAATGGATAAAATTAATTAGGCTAATTTAAATATGCCAAAGTTATCAACACCATTTTCTCACATAAGAAGCCCTGTTAAGCCAAAAGAGGAATTAACAAATCCATTCATAACAGACTTGAGTCACCAAGACAATAACCAAGTCTTAATGAAGGAAGCACCTCAATTGAAAGAATGGCCAACATTCACAGGAGAAGGTGAATATGACCACATGTCATAATCAAAACAATTGACATGCTACAAGAAGATTATTCCATACCAGATGAATTAATCACTGCAAGATTACATTCATTGTTTGAAAAAACTGCAAAAAGACGGTATTATGGCATAAGACAAACAAATGGCAAAAATACCTGGTCTTGGTGGAAACAAGAAATAATCACCAAGTGGGCTAACAATGCCTGGAGGTACAAAATAGAAAATGCATTTGAAAATTCTTTCTTTGACCCAGACAAAGACAAACCTTTAACTTGGTTCTTAAAACAAGTTGAAAGACTTAATGCATTGTACCCAGAAATGTCACAAAAAATGGTGCATATGAAAAGACTCAAGAAATGTGGAGGAGAGCTAGAACACCCCCTAAGAAGCAGGTGTATAGAACCATGCTCCACAGAAGAGTATATTAATGCACTAGAAGACATAGTGACAAGAACAAAAATTGGCAGGACTTGGAAGAAATTGGACATTAAAAGCCCAAATAAACCATTTATCAAGAAAGATAAATCAAAAGAATCCTTCAAGCCCAATACATCCAACAATAATGAGCAAAGAAAATGCCATAAATGTGGAGGTATTGGACACTTAGCCAATAATTGCCTTAAAAAGGCAAAGATTAATGAAATTGTGGAAACAGAAAACCACAATGACAAAGAAGAGGAATCTGACTCTGAAAAAGAGACAGAAGAGTCAGAAAGCTCTGCAAGTGATGAAATCAATATAATTAATGCACAAATTAATAATATTGATATAATTTATGAATTACTGGATGTTAACTCAAACTTGCCACAAGTTGGGACATCTGACACAAACCTGACAAACATACAATATTCCAAAATGTATAGGACCAAACCTGCCAGAGGAATGGGACATACAGCTGGAAAATCAAGTATAAGTATTGTTATGGTTGATAACCAAGAAGGAAAAGTTAACTTAGATACAGGAGCATATTGCACCTGTGTTGGTAAAAGTTATTTAAAAACAATTGTCCCAGACTGGCAAGAAAAACTTATGCCAATACAAGGTGTCAAATTTAGTAGTGCAAGTGAGAGCATGAAGCCCCTTGGAATAATTGATTTAACACTAATTTTTCCTCATCCCTCACAATGTGTCAGAATCAAAGTAGAGTTTGTAGTAATGGACAACTGTACTAGTAATCACTTCATACTTGGGAATGACTACTTATCAATATATGGTATAGATATCTCCAACCAAAAGGATAGATATTTTACCATAGGAGACAACAAAAGACAAAAGTTTGGATTCTTAAATAACAAAAAACAAATCACAGTTATTAAGAATGAAAGAAAAATTCCAGAAAAGGAATTTTTTATATCTGAACAACTTAAAGAGGCAGAATTCAATCAAGAATTAACAGAAAAAATGAAAGAAAAATTGATTGACCTCTTATTTAAGTACAGAAATGCTTTTGCAACTGACAAGGAGCCACTAGGTTCCATAATTGGGCATGAGGTGGATATAACTCTTAATGTGGAAAAGCCTTACCCACCTCTACTAAGGAGACCTGCTTACCCAGCTAGTCCAAGGGCTAGAGAAGCCTTAGAGGTACACATTAAAGAATTAATGGACCTTGGAGTATTAAGAAAGGTAGGACATAATGAACAGGTAGAAGTCACTACACCTGTCATTATAACTTGGCATAATGGAAAATCAAGGATGGTAGGAGACTTCAGAGCCCTGAACACCTATACCATTCCAGACAGGTATCCAATACCCAGGATCCATGAGACATTGACACAATTGTCACAAGCTAAGTTCATCACAGCCATGGATGCCTTAAAGGGTTTTCATCAAAATGTCTTAACAGACAATGCCAAAAAACTACTGAGGATAATAGTCCATTGTGAAATTTTTGAATATTTAAGAATGCCATTTGGCATAAAAAATGCACCTTCCCATTATCAAAGAATGATGAATACCATATTTCCTGAAGAATTATCAGAAGGATGGTTAATTATCTATATTGATGAGCTCATAGTTTGCTCAGAAACTTGGGAAAATCACCTTACAAGACTAGAAAGGGTACTACAAAAAATAGTCCAAGTGAATATGAAAATTTCCTTGAAAAAGTGTCATTTTGCGTACAGTGAATTAAAAGCACTAGGACATGTTGTATCTGGACTTAGTCTAGGCATAGACAAGAATAAAGTAGCAGCAGTACTACTTAAACCAATGCCTAAAACCAAAAAAGAAATGCAATCATTTCTAGGATTTGCTGGTTACTATAGACAGCATATAAAGGACTTTGCAAAAATTGCTAAATCCTTGTATAAGCTATGTGACCAACAAGCAGTCTATGAAATGACAGAAGAAAGAGTCAAGGCATATGAGAAATTGAAAAATTCCTTAACAAATGCCCCATTTCTTCTAATGCCAGATTGGAAACTACCCTTCAAACTTTACATTGATGCTTGTGGAGAAGGACTGGGTGCTGCACTACACCAGACACAAATTATCAATGATAAACCAGTGGAAGGACCAATTTGTTTTATTTCAAGACAGATAAAGCCAACAGAAGCAAGATATGGAGCAAGCCAAATGGAATGCCTCTGCTTAGTGTGGGCTTTAGAAAAATTACATTACTATTTGGATGGAACAGTATTTGATGTGATTACAGACTGTAATGCTGTAAAATCTCTATTAAATATGAAAACTCCAAATAGACAAATGCTGAGATGGCAAATTGCCATCCAATAATATAGAGGAAATATGACTATTGTTCATAAATCTGGAAATATTAATAAAAATGCAGATGGTCTTAGCAGATGGGCTCTAGCAAATACCCCTGACAATCCAGCATGGGTACCACAAGAAGAAAACCATATAGAAGGAATATGTGTTACAGACATTGGCACAGAATTCTTTAACCAACTTAAAGAAAGCTATAAGATAGACAAAAATTGCCATATCTTAAGCCAACTTCTAATGAAAGACTGCAAAGACCCATCACTTTCATCAAAACTAGATGAAATATGGAAAAAGGCATATGATGAAGGAAGATTCCACCTCCTTGATGGAATCCTTTACCATAGAACAAAACACACATGTGTTATGGCCTTAACAGATAGAACCCTGATAAACACTATTTTACATGAGTGTCATGATAGTGTTGCAGCTGGACACCTTTCAGAAGACAGGACACTAGAGAGGGTGAAAACCTGCTCTTGGTGGCCAAATTGGAAGAAAGATGTTATAGGATACTGCCAAACCTGTGACAGATGTCAAAAAGCCAACAGAGCCACAGGAAAGAAATTTGGAATGATGATCCAAATTCAAGAACCAAAATCCCCTTGGGAAATAGTTCATATGGATTGGGTAACAGCATTACCTCCAGGAGGAGACAGAAGCTATAATGCATGCCTAGTATTGGTTGACAGGTATAGCAAAACTCCCATGTTCCTACCATGTCATGAAGATGACACAGCTATGGACACAGCCATAATGATATGGAATAAAGTTATTAGCCATACAGGCTTATTCCAGAATATTATAAGTGACAGAGACCCAAAGTTCACTTCAGAATTATGGAAAAACCTCCATAACTTGTTTGGGACAAAGTTATCATTCTAAACAGCTTACCATCCTCAAACTGATGGCTTAGCAGAAAGAATGATACAGACCTTAGAGGACATGATCAGAAGATTCTGTGCTTATGGGCTAGAATTCAAAGATTCTGATGGCTTTACCCATGATTGGTGTACACTAATACTAGCTCTTGAACTGGCATATAGAACATCAATCCATTCTTCTACTGGCAAAACACCAGCAATGCTAGAAAAAGGTTGGAATCCAAGACTTCCTTATGATACCCTCAAAAAGGACTTAGTGGATATACATTCAACAGCAAGCAGTTTTAAGATAATGCTTGATAAGGCAAGACACCATGCAAACAGATGCATGCAAGATTCTTTCAAATATGCAAAAGAAAGATGGGATAAAAGTCATAACCCACCTGACTTCAAAATAGGAGACTTGCTCCTAGTATCAACCCTTAACTTCAATAACATAAAAGGTCTAAAGAAATTGAAAGCTTCCTTTGCAGGACCATTTATGATAAAAGCACTTCATGGACCCAATGCTGTGCAATTGGAACTCACAGGTGAACTAATGAACAAACACCCAACTTTCCCTGTAAGTCTGATAAAACCTTACAGTTAAAGTGACAAGGAGTTATTTCCACTAAGAAATAAAACTCCACTTGAAATTCCCCCCTTGGAAGAAGGAGAGGAAAAGAAAATAGTAAAAGTCCTTAAAGAAAGAAAGACAAGAAACAAAAAAGAAAAAGAATACCTTGTAAGGTATAGAAATCAAACTCAAGAAGATGAATGGCTACTTGAGAAAGATATAAAAAATGCTGATAAACTACTAAGAAGGTTCAGACATGAAAGAAAACCTGAAAAATAGAAAAGTTAAGCATTATTGAGCTTCAAGACTAACAAAGTCTATTGAAGAGGTAGGACAGTGGATGATACCCTAATTACACATATCAGATTGTGGTACAGTCTTTTTTGGTGGTAGGGAATGTGAACCTTTGAGATATGACCACATACCCAAAAAGGTCACAAGAAATATTTAATATAATTATACATTAAAAATAAGTACCTTAAGAAAATACCATAAATTAGTATAAAACTTGGTTTAACTCAAAAACCAATGAATAAAAATGTGAAATAAATTACACCATTGGATTCCCCATGGTGAAATACACATATACCATTTTTATGGCATATCTGTAAAGTCAATATTTAATAAGTTATAAGTAATAATACCTTATAAAAGACACAAATCCTTATTTATTTCAAAAGCCAATGAAAACAACATGTGAAATAAATGGTACCATTGGATTCTCCATAAAAATCCACACATAAAACAATTAATAAGCTAAGCTTCAAAACCAATAATTAAGGAATTAACCTGAATATATGCACTTTTTTGGTCAACGCATATATTCAAGGATTTTAGCTAATATCTCTTGAATTATGCATGATAGAGTGATGAACCAAAAATAAACTTACCACTTAATTACTGTAGGAATAAAGATATGAAGTTTATTTCACAAGCTATAAACAAGGTTAAAACCTGTAAGGAATTATTGATTAAAATCAATAGAGCTGTTGACCACTTTGTTGTGAAAGTGGTCCAAACTTAAAAAAAAGTAGACAGTCAGATTCTACTATCTCATTAGTGAAGAATGATGTATTTTTTATTATAATATTCAAGGTATAACCCCTTGAAATCATAGTTTGAAGTTTAAAATATTAAGTTTCGACAGAAAAGATGAGTTGCAAGAAAATTCATCAAAAATAGAGTTTTAATGATGTAATGAAATGCTCTTGGCAGCATAATGGGATTATGCCAAGCTATCAGAATTCAATCCCCGAATTGCTGTAGCGTGTAAATCTTAAAAGTTATTAAGGATCAAAGTTTGAGCTTAATTTGATCATTTATGATCACTCACTGTAACCTTAAGTTAAGTTTAACAGTCATATAAGTGATAAAACTGGTTAATACTATTAGTTTATGATTAAAACTAATAAAACTCACGAAATTTGGGGTTCTGCCAAGCCTTTGACATCATCAGACTTAGAGTTATAGTGATAACTCTAAATAATGGCGTAATAGTGATGTAATGAGGTTTGATCATGATGTAATCACCACCAAACCTTAAAATATTGATCAATTCCAGTGGATATGATCAGTAAACGTCTACTAGAAGCCTGTTGGACTCTAGGAGGGAGGTATTTACTATAAATAGGGCTCTTTCTGCTCTGTTTTCCCCTCAGACGCATCAAAAACATTAAATCAATACAAACAAAAAGGTAATATCTTTATTCTTTATATATAAAACTTTTATATTATTAAAGACCAAAGTTCATCTTTATTATAATCATCAATTTTGACGTGATTAAATCATCTGTTTAATTGTTTTTGTTAAAAATCTCTCTAAAACTCATTTCCACGTAAAAAATCAAGAATATTTGTCATTTCTCTATTTTTTATTGTAAATACAATTTGTATAAGTTGTATTTACATTATTTGGCGTAAAATATCTCAAAATTATTATATTAAGTGTTAAAAGTAGGTTGATTTCTCTTATATTAATAATTTTCTCTATATTATTCTTTTAATAATTCTTTAATTAATATAAATAGTATTTATATTAATATATAACTTTAATATTGGTCATATTATTGTTATTAATTGTTTTTTATTAATAAAAAACAATTTTTTACGCCTTTATTATTTGTTTTTAACAATAATAAAGTGCTATTAAATATATTAATATATTTATTTTATAATATAAATTATATTATCATATTTTATTGATAATATACTTATTTTTACGCCATAATTATAATAATTCTGCATTATTATAATTATTTTTATTTTATTTATTTCATTTATAAGGACATTCATAGTACAATAAGTAAAATATTAGTAATTTTTACTTATTGTTTCATAGTCAAACCTTACACTTAAGAGTGTAAAGAATGAATTACTAAAAGAATAAATATAAGAAAGCAGCAACAAAGAATAAGAATAAAGAAATAGAAGAGCCAACCACAAACAAGTTCAAGTCCACTGTTTCAACCTGTCAGAATGGAAAGAGAAGGGTTAATAAGGATATGGCCACCCAACTCATACTGTACAGGCAAAGAGAGAAATGAAAAGACTAACTTAAAATTAAATAATTATAATATCCAAAATGAGGATAAGAATAATTATAAAATAATAAATAAACTAAATTAATTGACTGGGGAAAAGTCCCCAGGGGGGAGAAAGAGGGGCTGGTATATGTGAGAATCACCAGCCCTGATCCAGAGGAAGAATTTTCATGAGAATAATTGATGATTGAATTGAGTCTGGCCAATACAGGTCCTGTACAGCTGTACAGAACCTGTACAAGAAGTGTGGTGTATTTGAGTGATCATACAGTTTCATACTGGTGTATTGAAACTGTATTGGGTGAATCCAACCTGTACAGGTATTGACAGGCTGTATTGATGTACCAAGCTGTATGCATGTTTCAGAATGAAGATTGCTGAAACTGAATGCTGATGCAGATACTGGACTTGCTGATTTGAGGTGCTTGAGTGGGTGTATGAATGAATACCCTTACCCCTGATGGATGGTTGTTACACTAAGACCTCTTCCCTACCATTGATTGAAATGAATCTGCTGTCTTTTCCAACCACATCAAAATTAAGTTGCCATGAATGGCAGGTGAGACTCGGACATGCTAGCAATAGAGTGGTGAGGTCCTTTTTGAAGCAACATGTCCCCTCCTTTGAGCAAAAATCCTGGCAGTGGTTTTACTGTGAGGTGTGTGCGAAGTCCAAGAGCACTCACCAACTTGCGAGGGCGCGCGTAGACATTCCAAAGAATAAACCACTCAATCTTCTAGTCTCCGACATTATGGGACCGTTCAACCAAGATCCACAGGGCTTTTGATGCCTATTGACCATACGCAACCATGTCTTGACGTTCAGCATTGTCTACCCCCTGAAGTCAAGATCGGATGCACCATCTGTGGTTCTAGATGCAATAACACATCTGTCCGTTCAACTGGGGACCAGCCCAAAAGCATTGCAGACAGACAACACAAGGAAATTTGTCTCTGGGTCCTTCACCATGGCACTCACCAAGTGTGGTATTGGCTTTTACCCTTCACTCCCTTATTCGCCGCAGGAAAATGGCAAAGAAGAATGTCTCAATTGCACTCTGGGGGATATGGTGAGAGCCATGTTAACCGAGGGCAGTATGCCTGACCGATTCTGGCAATTTTCTTACGCCTTGGCATGCTACCTTCACAACCACTTACTGAACCAACGGTGCGCGGATTCCTCACCACACCAGGTCTTGTATGGTTGGCCGCCCTCGATCGTTACATTGTACCCATTCAGGTAAAGGGCCATCATGCATGTGCAAGCTGGCTGCAAGGGTCATAGAGTGCCAACTCCTCAATCCACTACTGGCTTCCAGCGGATAACCGAATGATACATTTGGCAAGTGCGATCTTCCTGCACTTTTAAACAGCTCACTCAACCCAAGGGACTCTGGATAAGGGCTCTCTCAGACACGTGCTCAACACAATGTCACTCGGCCAGGTTCCCACTGAACTTTATTTTGAACGCCAGGAGAAAGCAATCAGCTCCCTGCTGCTAGCAAAGGATATCTCAATTCCAGAAAACCTGAGGAAGGCACTGGTTGGTCCACATTCCCATCACTGGGAACATGCATGCCTCCACAAGCTCCACCAAATGAATAAGCAAGGTGTATGGCAGGCAATTGACAAGACACAGGCAATGAAGACTATTGGGCATCGGTGGGTCTTTGACACCAAGCTTGATGAGTCTGGTAACATTGAAATATTCAAGGCGCAACTAGTGGCACGTGGAAATCAACATTTCCCAGGGATAGACTGTACAGAGACGTATGCTCCTATGGCATCTCTGATGTCTCTCCGTTTGCTCCTGGCAACCCCTTGTCTACAACATTGGAAGGTATGTTCCTTCAACGTGAGTGGCACCTATCTTTATAGCCTGGTGGAGGAAACCGTGCTAATGGAGCCACCCACTCATTTCCTTCTGTCTCTCAACAGAAAAGTTCTACATCTTAAAAAATCCCTGTATGGCATGAAGCATGCAGGTTGATGTTGGTGGCTACACCTGTCAGGCATCCTTGAAAGGCTGGGATTTACTTCATGCAAAGTCGACATGTCACTATACGTGTTCTGAAGAAACAAAACAATTATTGTCATATGGATACACGTCGATGACAGGGTAATAGCTTCCGACTCACCAACGGAAATTGAAAAATTCCGCAACGTGCTATGCAACAACTTTGAGATCAAGTGGTCCAATGCTATGAAATGGCTTGTGGGACTGGAATGCGCTTTTAGTGAAGGCAAAGTAGCCATATCGCAATTCAGACTCACCAACGACATATTCAACACCTACCCCAGGAAGATATTTCAGCATGACTGTCCGCTACCGCCTATACCAACAACGACTTCAAATGACCAAGAAGTCGTAATGGACGCCAGGCCATTCAGGTTGGTAGTTGAGTCCCTTGCTTACCTGGTCAGCGGATTGCGTCCGGACCTGGCATTTGCTGTGAACTACCTGGCCAGACATTCAACGGCCCGACTGTGACCCATTGGACCATCTTGTGGGATACCTGCTCAAGACACGGGGCCGCGGGAGTGTACTCTCAACCTGTGGAGTGGCAAGCTGGAGCAATCCCAATTGGGCTTCATGCTAAAACTGGGCGATGCACCCATTTTATGGGGTTCAAAACATCAGACCGTGGTGGCCCTCTCAACGTGTGCTTCAGAATATATTGCTCTGTCCAATTTGATGCAACATCTGGTGCAGGAAATAAACCAACCGACTCAACTGGCCCAGGACTTCAAGAAGATGGTCTTCTGTGACAACCAAGCAGCAGCGAAGGTCTCTATTGACAACCTATCTTGGAAGCGCATGTGATACCTTGACTGTGCTTTTTCTTTGTGAATGATGTAATCCGCAAGCATGGGATCATGGTCAGATGGGTAAAGACTCAGGAAATGCAGGATGATGCACTAACAAAGCAACTATCAGGGCAATCTCTCAATCAAGCACTAAATTTTCTCAGCATCATGGGCAACAGGTAGAGCTTTGGGGGAGGGCTTTGAAACCTGACTGACGTGCCAATGAGTCAGCCAGTTATTGTTGTGATGAAGTCTTACCTGTAAATTACCAAAACCACACTGCGCGCGTATGATATGCTGCAGTTGTCTAGTTGTAGCATATAAGCCGGTTGCGGTCCAGTCCAAATCATGCTCCTCACCTCTTACATTTGGAGGTGATGGAAAGAACCTGACTGACGAGCAAGCTTTCCTACATCTGCCTTGATCTCATTACATGTGTTTGATTTGATGTAGGCACATGTACAGTGGGCTGTGGCTGGAGCATAGTTGATGTATGGTAGATGCAAGGCCTTTTTCTAGTTTCTCAAGGGCCTGAGTGACAAGATTTGGAGGGGTGTTGAATTTTATCGTTGTTAGTTCTGCTTCCAACACAATTGGTGGGGATCTTGAATTTTGGTTGGGATATGCTAAGGTGATGCAATGTATGGCAGGTAGTTGTTTCTGAGGAGGCTTCTTATTTTGCCAATCTATCAACTTCTTCATTTTGTTGGATTCCCATGTGTCCTGGACACTAGTAGAATTTAGTTGGGAAGTGTTGTGACCATCTCTTGAAATTGTTAAAAATTTGGGTTGCTAAGTGTTGTCTGGGAGTTTTCTTTTTTGGGAGCATGGTGCTTTTGAGGGCTGCTTGGCTATCTGAGAATATTGCAATGGTTTGGGGGGGCATAGTTGATGATGTGTTTGGTTAAGAGTTCCTGGCAGAGGAAGGGAGCCATGAGTTCTGTTTCAAAATTCGTTATAATAGGGGGATTCAATACCTTGCGGAAAAGGGTTTTTTTGGCTGAAAACTGATTTTGTATTTGCACAATTTTCCTCCTACCCAAATCTGCAGATCAGATATGTAGACATCTGATCAAACCTGATCCAACCCCCAATTCTTTTCTTTCCCATATTATGGCCTGTTCACCATCATTCCCCCCCAAGCATCATTTGGATGCTATTTTTTTTGTTTGAATTTTTTTAATAAATATCTTGATCTTTTCTTTTATAACCTGACCAATCCAATGCCAAAGCTTTGCCAAATGCAAGCATCTGTTGGATGCTTGTGATTTCTTTTGGAATTTTTTGGTTAAATTACTATAAATTAATCAATTAATCAGTAAGGTGGTTTTGTTTTGATATTTTATTTGATGACATGGCTTATTGGAAAATACATTTGTCAAACTCATCATTGGAAACAGCAATTCGGAAAAGAAATCTCACTTTAATATTGTGAGTACTTTGACAAATGGGTTGTATCTTACCTTGCTAACCTTTTCTGATAATAATGGTCTGCATGACAATATTAGACCAAACAAAATGGATTGTTACAATGGAGTGAAATATGGACGTTTCAATGCTAACTACCCAAATTTTGAAGCCAATTGTCCTAGCAAAAGGCAGAAACTTCCTCATGTTGAGGGATGTCAAAATTGGTGGAGGGTTGTTGGAGTGACTGGGTCACAACCTGAAGTTGTTTATGGTAGTTTCAATGGGAAAAAATATACCACTCACACGCCTTTTGAAAGGAATGCGCAGAAAGTGTCAAGCCCAATTACTTTAGTCCCAGGAATGTATAAACACTAATATTTATCACAACTTCCAATGAAAAATGGCTAGTACTTACCAACACCATTTTTTGTGCAACAACTGGGTGGTCACCCATTTGTTTATGGTACACCCCCAAATATGACAAATGACAGGAGTCGTTTTCCTGGGTAAGTTAAACATCAAATAATTAGACCATATTTATGACTTTCATGATTGATATGGATGTTTTATTAGGCTTTTTCATTCAGCAAGTGTGTCATCACATGGATATGGCCAGGCACTGAACTCTTCAGGTGGCATTACCCAAAATGTAGCACAAGGTAAATTGACAACACAATCACCTGCCATTGGAATTAATATAAGGAATACTCCCAGTTCAGTAGAAGAAAACAAGGAAAATAATTGTTATGGAATCCAAAATTGGATGCATCAAACATGCAAATCACAGAAAACCAAGGGGAATTGAGATACAAATCCCAAATTCACTCGTAAAGATTATGAGAATATTTGCACTTACATTGAAGGTCAAGAGAATTATGACTGATTATTTGGGAAAAATGGCAATACCAGCATTGGTGAACATTTGCTTACTCGTGGAGGTGCATAAAAAATGTTTGCAGGATATCTCAACTCACTTAATTCATCACTTCAACTGAATGGTAGGCATTGCTCTCAACACTTTATGACTTACAAAAAAAAATACTTGGCCACACAATTATGGGCAAACAACACAGGAGATGGGCATGACCCTTCAGCAAAAGTTAGATGTCCTCTGCCCTTGTTTTGCGCAAATGAATGTGATTTTTTGGATCCAAGGCCAATGTGGAGGCACTCAGAAAACTAAATACAACCAGTGTTGGGACAATCATGGTGGATAGTGGCAGTGAAAGCAATTCAGAGGAAGAACATAAAAGTATGAGTGAATCATGTATGTCAGAAGAGGAAATGAAAAAGCGCAAAAGCAAGAAAAACAATATCAAAAAACCTCAAATTCATGAAGCTTCAAGCAATTTGCCAAACACCCCAACAGCTAGTGTTGCGCGCAGTGAAAGACTCTCAAAGAAGAAAAATGTCACTAATTTTCCTAAGCGGGAATGTTTAAACATGAAAGATGCCAATGAACAGCAGGATCAAGAATTCTGTTGCTCACGTCTTAAAATAATAAAAAATTACGTTACTTTACAAGAGAGACAATGGGTGGCCGATTTAGAGTTCAAAAGGGAATTGAGTACTCAAGATTACAATTTTTTAAAAGAGAAGAGTGATTGCAAATATATGTTAGAAAAAGAAAAAATGGATTGGCAAATGTTATCAGAACAAAAGAAACAGGAACAAGAGACAAGCATGAAACAAAAAGAGGTCAGGACTTCATTTGTGCAAAGTCTGTTAAATTCAGGTAAAACACCCAAAGAGGTGGCAACTTATATGAGACTACCATATGGTTAGTAAATATATGAAAAAATTATTCACACAATGGTTTGAAAGAGTGGACTTTAGCCTCATCAAAGTCCACTGTTCCGAGGTGGATTTTGGTGTTGTGATATCACTTATTTCATTGGCGTATTGTTTGTCAATGTGTGAAAACAATACATAAGGCCCATTTTGGGTTGTGGTCTTTATGCTTGTATGTACTGATAAAATGTCTTATTGCAAGACTAACAATTTGTGCCTTTGGAGAGAAGGATCTCTCCAAAGATGTGTTTTGCAACAATGAATGCATTAATTTTAAGTGGACAGCTGACCCATAGATATAAACCAACCATTGTGAATTATGTATAAAAAGGTATGAGAACAGCTCATACCTAACAATAGCCTTTAAGTGCGCAAAACTGCGATTAACTTATATATAATGCTTCCAATTTATAAGATGCAAAATATTTCATTGAAAAATCCACATAGGCAAAATGGCAACGTTTAAAGTGTGTATGAATTACTTTTGGCCCATGTGGCACGCATTCATTCAATTAAAAAAATATTTAAAAAAAGAGATTTCTTCACTTTGAACTTGCGCATGTATATAACATTAGTACAAGATTATTTTTCAAAACAGCGTATAACGCATTTGGGCTTCAAAAAATCTAAAGTGAAAACATGTATCAATCATTTTAAGCCAACAGATTAAAATCTAAGCAAAAGTTCTGCACACAATTGCGACGGAGGTGAGAGTTGTTTTGCATGATTAAACCATTCGGATTCCAATCTGGCAAGTCCTCCTCATCAAATGGCAGCTCCCATTGATCTTCAACATTAAGGAGAAAGTTATGCAACACCGCACAACTATAAATCCATTTGTTAATGTAAATCATATGCCTCCTCTTGTAGCAAGCCAGGCATAGGTTTTTGAGAGATCCCCAACCACCTTTCATAATTCCAATACAATGCTCAATTTGTACCCTCGAATGTGCAATGTCACGATTGAATTGCCAATTAAAAATATTGTCCATTACTGGACCTTTGAAGCAGGGTATACAATGATTTCCTAAGGGATAAGCAGAATCCGCCAATAAATATTGGTCTATTTTATTATTATCAGTTATTGCAATTGATTTCCATTCAACAAAATGCAGCAGGAGACTGACCTGCTGCAAAAAAATCATATGGTCGTGTATACAATCCCAACTTCTTATACAAAGTGCTATCAGCACATGAGCCTGGCCAGTCACAAAACAGGGCAATAGTTCTCTTCTGATGATCACAAACTATTTGGGCATTCAATGAGTAACAGCTCTTGCAATCAAAAAACACCTCACCATCTAATCCAGGACGTTGATAGAAAGGAAATTTTGCACCATCCAAGAAGCCAATGCAACCAGGGAACCCTTCACCTTCCATGTGCAAAGAAATTTCTTCACGTTCTTCAAGATTAGGCCAGCGTAAGTAATTTCCCCCAATTTGATAAATTGCCTCAATTACACAGCGTGAGGCCATAACTACACCACCCTGACTAATACAGTATGATCTTGCTAAGTGTCCGACAGATGTCCCAGTTCCATTAATTCCAAGCCATTCCAAAGTAAGTGCTAGTTGTTGGCATATATCCAGTTTTGCACAAGTGCTGTTGTTTTGAAATATGTTTCTATTCTTGATCAGATTGTAGATTCCCAAGAAACCTTCACGGGTCATGTGAACAACCTGTTGCAAATTCTCGGGACTCGATGACAACAAATTCCCCAGGCTGTACTCCTAATGAGAAAGGTCTTTGATCTGACTACTTATATAACTAATGAAAAATGTTTTTAGTGTTCCACATCAATACTATGTAGGATTTATTACTCACCGAATATTAATAACTCTTTGCAAAGGATCACCTACTTCATCTGCTTCACTAAACAGCCATCACCTCATTGTCTTCAGCCAAAATTAAACCAATGGAAGGCCATTCTGGAAAAACAAGAATGTCTAACCAATCATCCATTGATTCATCTTCCAACTGACGTTTTCACTTTTGCAACTGCCCAATCCAGTTTTGTCATGATGATAATTTAGGCATTGAGTTGGATCCCAAAGCTGCTTCACAAAATAATGCCTTTGTTAATGAGCAAATACTACATACAAAACAGTTATTAATTTAATGAAGAGAAACAAGGAGCATTCCAAGCTTTTGAATAGACTGTTACCTTCCTCTATTTGTATACAAGTGATTTTATCTGACCAATTAACCAATATTTTTTTCTTTGTCAAAATCCCTTTACACCCCTTTTGATGAAATTGGGATTATCGCGCCAAATCAAAGTTGTTTTGCAGCTTTGGAGAAAGTTATGTTGAATAAAAACATTTTGTGCTTAAGAGAAGACCTTTAATGTTTTGCGTTTTAAATGCTAATTTTTTCCTTGCAGGTGTCAAATGGAAATAAAAAGAGAAATTGTTTAAGAATTTGAATTCAAATTAAAATTTTCTTGGAAATTGTTAAGCTATTTGAATCAAAATGAAATTTTTCTTGGAAAAAATCCACTTGACGCAATAGTTGATATTTTAAAAAATGTTCTCAATTTCAACAAATTTGAAATTGAGCTTTTTTGGAAGAATAGGAAAAATGAAGAGACTTTATATAAAAATTATAAAAAATTATTTAACAATTTTATTTTGAAAAAAATTGTTGAAAGTGGCATTTAAAAAAATCGGGGGATAGGCCTGTATGGGTATGGCAGATTTGTAAATCCAACCCTCCTCAAAAAGAAATCAGGTAGGTGACTCTCCTGATATCATAAAAAAAATCACAATGGGGTTGAATCACCCTAATGGAGTCTCTTCCAACATAAGTGGTTTTTCTGCTTGGCGTGTTTGCTAATATGGCTGCAGCTCCCCCTCCTTTGCCTGGCATAAGGGAGCTGCCAGCAAAAAAGACTAGGGCATTAGAAGCTAGTTCAGATTCTATTTTTTCTAACACTTTTTTTAGCCTGTTCTTTGGTTAGCTGCAAGTTGATGATATTTGAAATTTAGGTTGACCATGGCAGGATGGGGAAGGGAGATCCGGTTTCAGCCCTAGTAAAGTGTTGTCGCAGGAAGGTGTCCTCCAGTAAGTTGTTCAATGGGGAGGAGTGTGTTCATTGACTGGAATTTAAGTTTCTACAGATCAATGTCCTGTACGCATTGTCTATTGGAGCTTTTAGTTCAGTGTGGAGGTAGTTGTGGGTCAGTTTAATATGTTGTTTAGTTAGGTCTTTAAGTCCGCCATATAGTTTGAGAAAGGGCGAGGGGTTTTGTCTCATCATTACTTTGCTTAGCCATATTACTTGGAAAAGTCCATTGGTTAGTTTTTTTTTACCATCTTCTTGTTCTTGTTGGTGTACCAGATTATACTTCCATGTAAAATCTTTGTTGTTAATACTGTCACAATTAATACTCTTGCTTCCCTCTGGCATAATCCAAAAGTTGGTTGTATTATTCTTGTGAGCTGTTTGATTGTGTTGTTGGCTTTGGTTTTGAAAATTCGTAAATGTGAGCCTGGTGATAGGGTGGGAGTGAGGGTGGTTCCTAGCCACTTGACTTCTTTTTTTAGTGTATGGGTTGATTCCGCTATAGTTATTTCATTCATAGGTTGTTGTTTTTTTGTAAAAATTATGAAGTTAGTTTTTTTGTCATCAAAAATGGCTCTGTACCTTGAGCCCCAATCCTTGGATCTGGCCATGACTTTTTTGGTTTTCTTTTGGCTTTGTTGAATGGATTCAGTTTCCAGGAGGTGAGTAACATTGTTTAGGTATGCTATGGAGATTTTCTCTTCATTAAGTGATGGTGGGCTTGTGAGAAGTAAGCCAGAATTGTATATTAAATATAGAGTGACTGATAGTGGAGACCCCTGTGGTAAGCTGTTTGGGATTGCAAAAACCTGGGATACAAACCTATTGATTTTCACACTGGTCATTCTGCCAGAAAGCAAGGAATTAATGATGTAGCATAGGTAGGATCAGCATGATTTCTGTTTCAAGATGCTGATTAGCCTTTCCCTGTGGACCAATGGGTATGCCAACTTGACATCCAGGAAAATACCCATAACTATCTTCCCTTCCCTCCATTTGTGATTCATCCACGAGGTTAGAGTGACAAATGCATCATTGATGCATTCACCAGGCCTACCCCCCACAAGTATTGGGTGTATAGAGTTTGTTAGATGAGCCCAATGCATTAATTGGTTGTTGATTATCTTCTCCAAGAGCTTTCCCAAAGTGCTCAACAGCACTATTGGCCTATAGGCATTAAGGTTGGTGTAGTCATCTTTTGCACTTTTCCTAATGATTGCTGTTTGGGTATTCTCCCGGTCTAAGGAAGCAGTTATACAGGTCAGTCAGGATTGGGGTCCCATGGGCTGTAGACAATTTTATCAGTTTGTTTGGTATACCATCTGGCCCTGGGGCCTTCCTGTTGGGTAAGGTGGAGATTGCATTTGCGACTTCATCTCTGGTGATTGGGGGGGAGTCTGGTGGCTGTTGGTGTGGTATGTCTTTGAGGTTTGCTGTGGTTTCTACTATTGAGGTGCCATAAAAGAGTAAGGATGACTTTTCTGTGATGTCAGATATTATACTCGCCTCTTGGTTCTGCAGTGAAGTGATTTCTTCTTCTTGTTTATTTTTTGTGAGCTTATAAGCTTGATAAGCATGATTGGGTCCTTTTTCAGCTAAGAATTTTCTCCAATGGTTGCTTTTGAGCTCCCAGACATTCTTTTTCAAGAGATTTTGATAGTGGTAATATTCCTCCCTGGATTTGTTGGTTTGGTGTTTTAACATCTTCCTGCTTGCTTGGTCTCTAAGTCTGACAAGGCCTCCTAGCTGTTCCTTATTCCACCAAGCTTTGGATCTGGCGGGGTTGGCTGTGACCCATCTTCTTTGATCATTGTAAGAAAATGTAATTGCTGTTGATATTTCTTGGGTGGTGGTTTCAATCAAGCTTGCTGTGGTTGTTTCTTTGGGGAGATTCTGTTGCAAATCAGGGAGGAATGGTGTGTTTTCCAGGTCTTTCAGCTGCACTGATAGGTGTTTTTCTGAGGTGTGTGTTTCTGGGCTTGGCAGAGTGAGTCTTGTAATTATTGGGCAATGGTCAGAGGAATGATTATTAAGTTGTACTTGTGCTACAGGTCTAAGGCTTTGGGTTTTGTGGTTTGCCCAGGTGAGGTCTATTGCTGCGGGTCTTCCAACTTCTCCTAAGAAATCTGGGATATGTTTTTGGTGAGATTAGGTGGATGCCTTTCTTCCCACATATTTTAATGAGGTCTCTTGCTTGGGTGTGGGTATTATTGTACTTGCTTGGATTCCAGAGCGGGTGGTGGAGATTAGAGTCCATCATGAGGAGCCTTGGTGTTTGTAAAGTAGCCTCTGTCTGCAGCCATTGGCTCAGAGTTTTGATTCCTGAGAAGGTAGCGGGTGGGTTGTATAAAGACAGGAGAGTAAGTTGTGGGATTGAGTTAGATATACCTAGTAGCATTGTTGCAGTTGATAGGGTGGTCTCTTGTGGGTGGTTGACAATCTGGTGAGATGGTAACTTTTCATTGATGTATATGTAGGCTTGTGGTTTCTTGTCTTTCTTTCTTGGGTTAGCTGTGGGAGTGATCCTGTGCCAGTTGTGAGGATTTACACATGGTTCCTGTAGAAGCAGAGCAGTGTGAGTCAGTTTTGAGTTTAAAACACTTAAGGTCGAATCATATCTGTTGTGACAATTTATTTGAAAAAAAGAAAATCTTGTTTTGGATTTATGTGGGGTGTCTCATCTGGCCATTCTATTGAGGAGGTGTCTTCATCATTTCTTCATTGAGTCATTTTGATATTTCTATTTTCAAAATGAGTTTCTGTGTTATTCACCATTGATTCTGTGTTGCGGTGTTAGATCTTGGATTTCTTTTTGGAGGATCAGACATTTTTGGCTAAGGGCTGAGTGGCAGTATTTCTCATCATAAAGATCAACAGATTGCTTGGTGGATTTGTCTTGATTTATGCATTGTACACATCTTCTAATTGATGGGGTGACGCTCAGATCTTTGAAGTCCTGTTGTTGATGTGTTCATCCACATTTTGTGCAGGTTGGGTTTCCTTTGCATTAGAAGGCTTGGTGCCCTGTCTTTAGGCAGCTGAAACATTGGGGTGGGCCTGATGTGTAGGCCATTGTTTGCACAAAATTTCCATTGAAAATTAAGACTCCTCAGAGTATTTGATGGGCTAAAGATTCATTGTTGAAGTAAATAACCAGTGATCCATGAGATTTCTCTTCTTCTTTTGGATGACCTAGCCATTTTATTTTGTCTACATCTTCCTTCTTTATGTCATTCTGTTGGACAAGACTGTTTCTGCAAATTTTGTCATCAATGTCTACATATGTTGGGGAGGAGTGGATGATTACAGGGAAAGTAGGTGGGGAAATTACAAATAGAGGGTCTGCTTGGTGAGTCCAAGATGCCCTGTTCTCTAATAGCCATTGAGCTTCCATTCTTTATTTTGTGTATAATTTGATGTATCCCAATGGGTAAAGTGTGAATGCTTTTATCTGTATTGGTGTGTTATCCCAGTTGGAATTGGCCTCTATTAACACTTTGTTGATCTTGTTACATGCTTCTTGTGGGGATTTTTGTTCAAAGGGCTTCAGTGCCCCAAAATTTGTTCAGATGACAATGTGAAATTTTTTGAATTTGTTGTTTTATTGGGTCTGTTTTTGGAAGACTGCTGGTGGTGGTCACTTTAATAAGCTCTGTTCATTTCTGTTTTGGGTGTTGGCCATTGCTTCTGCAAAAGAAAGAGGGATCATTGTTGAGGTTGAACTATTAGACAAAGAAGAGCTTACTAGGTTATTTGCCAACTGTTGTCGCTTTTCACCATTATCTATACTTGTTAATAGATCATTTATTATCTTATCCATTTTTGATTGTTTTTCTGTTAATTCATCTATTCTGTGGTTTAGTTTCATTATCAAAGTTGTAAGGCCTGTGGGCAAAGTTACATTAGCTTCTCTTTTCTCTAGGTTTTCTATTTTTTGAAGAATGGTAGTCAGTATGTTTGACTGGTTGTTCTTCTGGGTCTTTGTGAGAAAATGGTAGACCTCAGCAGAGTGAACTCTTGCCAAAAAGGCTATCAAACCAGTTGAAAGAGAAGTTAATACTGGCAAGCTGTAGATCACATTCCACCATGTGACAGTACCCTTGGGGTTAGAGCACTGAGTCCTAAAGTGCATGTAGCTGATGGTATTACCCATGTCACCCTCATGGAGTTACATTAGTCACAACAGGAGCCTACAAGGAACCCTTGTATGCCAATGGAGTGGAAAACCCAGAAATTTCTGGTTGTTTGATTGAGACCTCCTCTTGTCTACAACCGGAATCAAACCCATGACGTTGGTAACCAGTTTATTGTCACAATGCTGTCTGCCAGACCTCAGCAAAGGGAACTCTTGCCAAAAAGGCTATTAAACCGGTTTAAAGACCAGTTAATACTGAAAAGTTGTAGATCACATTTCACCATGTGACACTTGGGGATTATCATGTGATCGTCCTTGTTGGGAGGGTCTGGGGTGGGATTCATCAGCAATGCTAGATGAGAGGGGGGTGGCTTTCTATGAGCTGAGCTAAGGCTCATAAATTGCAAAGGATTTTTAGGAGTAGGTACAAATGGAGGAGTGAGAGAAAGAAGAGGGTGTTTGTGAGGAAGAAATGTGGGGGGGAGGTGGTTATTGACAGTTTTGTGGTGGAGGTATTTATGAGTAATTGTGGTGTTTTTGATAATTTTTGATTAAAAAAAGTTCATCTTTCATTTTTGGAAAGAAGGTTGGTGAGGTTGTGGTAAAGGTTAGGAGCCCCCAGGCTGCTTAGACGCCAGTGCTGGTATAGCTGAATGCATGGCCTGTGTGTTAGTGATGCCTTTTGGAGCATTAGATTGTGACATCATTGAATCCCAGGATGAGAACACTAGAAGGAAGAGCTGGATACCTGGTTACCCCAATGGTTCCGTACTTACCGGCTGTGGCCAAAACAATCCATACTGGGTTGCCACCTTCCCAAATATGTACAGTGGGGTGACAAACCTGTCTGTCCACCCATGTTTTTTTATTTTAGAAGAAAAAAAGATAAATTTCACTGTGAGTTTTGGGTCAAAGGCTCTCAATTTGCTCTCATTGCATGAATGTTAGATTAGATCTTTAATTTGACAGCTTTTTGTAATTTATAATGCAATATAAAAAAATGAAAAAATACAATGTTTTTTTAATTTTGTAATTGATCAGTCTACTCCCATCTGGTCGGAGCCCTGTTTTGTGAAATAACTTCCCTCATTTGATTGGGAATTGATTGGATCAATTCCTGGAAGCAATCATTTGGCATGTTGTCCCAGGCATCCTGCACAGCTATTTGCAGTTCAGGTATTGGTCATGAACAAGGACCTTCATATCCAAGCATTCTCAATTGGATTCAAATCAGAAAAATTGGGAGGCCAATCAAATTTTTGAATTCGTTGAGTTCCCTTGCATTGTAAAGATAATAATTAAGTGTCAACTGGGGTGTTTTCTTTGCAAAGGTTCAATTCTTGATGATTTTCAAATTGTTGATTTTCTTTCAAGTAATTGTAAAAAGGTATAAGTCCTGGTGAATAGACATTGTTTATGAACCCTTCAATTTGTTGTGCATTTGGCCCCATGAAAACAATGGTCAATTTGTCCACACCATAATGGACTGCCATCCACTATGGTGTTGAGCTACTTGACAATCAAATGAATAATGCTCACCCTGTGACCTCCAAGCTCAAGTGGGCATAGGGTTTTTGGCAAGCTCAAAACTGCTCTTGTCTGTCCAGATTACTTTCTTCCAGTCTTCAATTGTGCAATTGATGTGTGCCCTTGCAAATAATAACCAATCTTCAAATTTCTGAGGGCACAAATACAACTTGACCACTGCTATTTGCAAGAACATTCCTTCTTTATGAAGGACCCTTTGGACCGTTCAGGAGGAAACCTCTTGAGTAATTGAGTTCATAATTTCATTCAGAGTGGCCAAGCGACACAGATTGTAAGATTTGACTATGAAGCTGATAATAATATTACTATTAATCAACAGTACTATGTCTGTTATTATGAAATATAATGATAAAATATTATTATAACCACAATTAAATAATTAAATAATTATTTCTTTCACTTTTCAAACACTACTAGTGATTTTAACAGTGAGCAGTAATTGTCTACAAGAATTAATTACAAGAAGAATTTAATAATAAAAACATCTTTTATTGAAATAATAGAATTATTTTAATATACAATGATCTTTTACAAGAATAATTATAAAAGTAATTCCTGAAGAAAATTAATTTTAGAGAAAAACTTTAAGAATTAAAGATAGATGACTCACTTATACTCCAAAGAACTTATTGAAAGATATAAGTAGAGAAATTTGACATAGAATTGTGGATTTAAGGGATCAAAATGATTTACAGCAGGATTACAACAATATATAGATGGAATATATGATTTCACGTCTTTCTGATTGATTCTGAAAGAGTTAAAATACTTAAGAATAGCTTAACTAATACTTACTTGTTGGTAACAATGATATAAATGGATAATAAGATGATTCTTGGAAAAAACAGCAAGAGGAGGCCTCTTTTAAGTCAACAACAGCTCACAGAGGCATGCCATGGAGAAAAATGAGAAACAAGTGAGTGAGAAAACAATAAACCCTTTTGGATTATTGATTGCATCATCTGTTGTCACATAAGATTATCATAGTTATTTAGTTGATGCTTTTACATGACTACCAACCCCAATATGGTAAAGAATAAAAGGAGTAAAATCTGTAAATCTTCTTTTATTTCAAAATAATCATTGATTTCTCAAAGGTATCAATGCTATTGGCAATTTCATCACAGTTTGTAATAACTGTGAATTTTTGAAGATTCAGTGTTTCACGTAGAATAGTCAAAAATGGACTGTAAGTAAAACTTTTAATCTTACTATTAAAACTATAATTATTTATGGTTTTATCATAGATAATACAGTTTTCCATTGGTCCTGAAGGCTTCGGAAAGATTCATTCAGAATTGTATTTTTAATGAATTTTTGAAGTTTTTACCTCATTTCTATGTAGAATTGCAAATATCAGTGTTTAACTGGTTGCTATGAGGTAAATCAATGGATACAAGTCCAAAAAGGGTTTTAATTACTCCTTTAGGGTCTATCCATGGAAAGTCATTAAGAATTGACATGGCTACAGGAGTCTAAGTAGCTCTTTACCTCCTTGGCACATCAAAATAGCAGTTTATTTGCAATTTTCTTATGATTTACTGTAGTTGTAACATGGTAACCAAGTTTTCAAAGTGTTTTAGTTTACTAGTTGGGCCAAGATCAGCCATGGATCCAAGCTTCGGAGCTGTCCACGCCTCTGAGGCCTCAGAAGTTGGGTACCCTGGCTCTCTTTGATGTCTTTTGTCCCCCTCGTTTATTTTTCACGTCAAAATAGAAATTTAAGCTTCAAGTGAGATATCCACTATGGGTGTACCAAAGGTCCATGTAAGAATACCATGATATTAAGTGCCCAAAACATTCATAACACTATTATTAGTGTATATGTAAAATGGTATTTCTCACATTCCCATTATTTTGGTGTGAAATTAAGAAAAACAAAAATTTTCATAGATCTTCTATGTGGTATTAATGATGTGGTATTGAAGTATTTTCCATATTACCACCTCAAAGAGTTAATTTGAGCTTATTTACTCTATGGAGCTACCCTATGTGAATGTTTGTGTAGAATCCAAATGTGGCCTTAAATACATGGATTTACCTACTCAATAAAAAGGTATTCATCTTTTCTGAAATCAAAAATGATGAATTTTGGATATATGCATGACTTATGAGTTATGCATAATTCAGAATTTCTTTTTAAGATAATTGTGGCCTATTTGGGTAGGTAAAATATACCTCAAGGCTCACACCAAGAGCTAGAGAAGCTTTAGAGGTACACATTCTATAATTAATGGACCTTGGAGTATTGAGCAAAGTAGGACATATTGAAAAGGTATAGGTCACTACACCTGTCATTTTAACTTGGCATAATGAAAAAGCAAGCATGGTAGGGGACTTTAGAGCTCTAAACACCTACACTATCCCTGAAAGATACCCAATACCCAGAATCCCTGAGACATTAACACAATTATCACAGGCTAAGTTCATAACAGGCATGGATGATCTAAAGGGTTTTAATCAAAATATCTTCACAGAAAATGCCAAAAGACTACTGAAGATAATAGTCTACTGTGGAATTGTTGAATATCTGAGAATTCCATTTGGTATAAAAAATGCACCTTACAATTATCAAATAATGATGAATACCATATTTCCTAAAGAATTTTCAGAAGGATGGTTGATTATCTATATTGATGATATCATAGTTTTCTCAGAAACTTGGTATAGTCATTTAACAGGACTAGAAATAGTATTGCAAAATATAGAACAAGTAATCATGGAAATCTCCTTGAAAAAGTGTCATTTTGCATACAGTGAACTGAAAGCACTAGGACATGCTGTATCTGGACTAAGTCTGGGCATAGATAAGAACAAAGTAGCAGAAGTACTACTGAATCCAATCCCACAAACCTAAAAAGAAATGCAATCATTTCTAGGATTTTCTGTTTATTACAGACAGCATATAAAAGACTTTGCAAGAATTGCTAAATCCTTGTATAAGCTCTCTGACCAACAGAAAGTCTATGAAATGACTGAAGAAAGAGTCAAGGCATATGAAGAACTAAAAAATTCCTTAACAAATGCCCCATTTCTTCTAATGCCAGATTGGAAACTACCCTTTAAGCTATAAATTGATGCTTGTGGAGATGGGCTACATGCTGCACTACACCAGAAACAAATCACCAATCACAAACCTGTTGAAAAACCAATTTGCTTCATTTCGTGACAAGTACAGCCAACAGAAGCAAGGTATAGAGCAAGCCAAATGGAATGCCTCTGTTTAGTGTGGGCTTTAGAAAAATTACACTATTACTTGGATGGGACAGTGTTTGATGTAATTACATATTGCAATGCTGTAAAATCTTTATTAAACATGAGATCTCCAAACATACATATGCTAAGATGACAAATTTCCATCCAAGAATATAGAGGAAATATGACTCTAGGTCATAAATCTGGTAATATTCATAAAAATGCAGATGGTCTTAGCAGATGGGCTCTGGCAAACACACCTAAAAATCCAACATGAGTACCGCAGGAAAAGCACCATATAGAAGGCATATGTGTCACAGATATTGGCACAGAGCTCTTTAACCAATTCAAAGAAAGCTATAGAATGGACAAAAACTGCCATATCTTATGAAAATTTCTAATGAAAGACTGTAAAGACCCATCACTTTCATCAAAACTAGATGAAATATGGTAAAAAGGATTTGATGAAGGAAGATTCCACCTCCTTGATGGAAACCTCTATCATAGAACTAAACATACATGTGTTATGAATTTAATAGATAGAACTCTGATAAGCACTATACTACATTAATTTCATGATAGTGTTGCAGCTGGACATCTCTCAGAAGACAGAACACTAGAGAGGGTAAAACGCTGCTCTTGGTGGCCAAATTGGAAGAAAGATGTTGCAGGATACTGCCAAACCTGTGACAGATACCAGAAAGAAAACAGAGCCACAGGAAAGAAATTTGGAATGATGATCCAAATCCAAGAGCCAAAATCCCCTTGGGAAATAGTTCACATGGGTTGGGTAACAGCCTTACCTCCAGAAGGAGACAGAAGTTACCATGCATGCCTAGTATTAATTTACAGATACAGAAAAGCTTCAATGTTCTTACCATGTCACAAGTATGAAACAGATATGGACACAGCCATAATGATGTGGAATAAAGTTATTAGCCACACAGGCTTATTCCAAAATATCATAAGCTATAGAGACCCAAAATTCACTTCAGCATTATGGACAAACCTCCATAACTTGTTTGGAGCAACATTATCATTCTCAACAGCTTACCACCCCCAAACTCATGGTCTCGCAGAAAGAGTGCTACAGACCTTAGAAGACATGATCAGGAGATTCTGTTCTTATTGACTAGAATTCAAATATTCTGATGGTTTTACCCATGATTGGTGTACATTAATACCAGCCCTTGAATTAGCATATGAAACATCAATCCATTCTTCAACTGGCAAAACACCAGCAATTCTAGAAAAAGGCTGGAATCCAAGACTTCCTTATGATACCCTCAAAAAAGGACTTAGTGGATATACACCCAACAGCAAGTAGCTTCAAATTAATGCTTGACAAAGCAAGAAACCATACAAACAGATGTATGCAAGATTCTTTCAAATATGCAAAAGAAAGATGGGATAAAACCATAAACCACCTGACTTCAAAATAGGAGACTTGGTCTTAGTGTCAACTCTAAGTTTAAATAATATAAAAGGCCCAAAGAAATTGAAAGATTCCTTTGCAGGACCATTTATGATAAGAGCACTACATGGACCTAATGCTGTGCAACTAGAGCTCACAGGTGAATTAATGAACAAACACCCAACTTTCCCTGTAGGTCTGATAAAACCTTACAGCTCAAGTGACAAGGAATTATTTCCATTAAGAAATAAACCCTCACTTGAAATACCCCCTTTAGAGCAGGGAGAAGAAAAGAAAATCATAAAAGTCCTTAAAGAAAGAAGGACAAGAAACAAAAACCAAAGGGAATACCTTGTAAGGTATAGAAACCCAACTCAAGAAGATGAATTGCTACTTGAGAAAGATATAAAAAATGCTGATAAGCTATTAAGAAGGTTAAGACATGCAAGAGAACCTAAAGAATAGAAAATTAAGCATTATTGAGCTTCAAGACTAACAAAGTCTACTGAAGAGGTAGGACAGTAGATGATACCCTAATTAACTATATCACATTGTGGTACAATCCTTTTTGGTTGGGGGGAATGTGAGCGTTTGAGATATGAGCACATATACAAAAAGATCACAAGAAAAACTTTACAATAATTATATTCTTAATAATTATCTTAAAGCTAGTAAAAATGCCATAAATAGGTAGAAACTTTGAATTAACTCAGAATCTAATGAGTAAAAATGTAAAATGAATTAAACCATTAGATTTTTCATGGTAAAATGCACATATATAATCATTATGGCATATCTGTAAAGTCAATAATTACTGAATAATAAGTAATAATATCCTAAAAAAGACATAAAATCTTATTTAACTCAGAACAAAATGAAAAAAATGTAAAATAAATGTCAGCTTTGGATTCCCCATGAAACACTACATACAAAGCAACTTTACGAAAATTTTCTAAATTAAATATTTAAGGAATTAAGCTGAATATATGCACTTTTTTGTAGAATGCATACATTCATGGTTTTTAGATAATATCTCTTGAAATATACATGATAGAGAGTTAAACCAAAAATAAAGTCACAGCGTAATTACTGTACAAACACAAATATGAGCTTTATTTGACAAGCTATAAACAAGGTTATAACTTGTAAGGGTTTATTGAATAAAATTTCTATAGCTGTTGACCACTTTGTTGTGAAAGTGGTCCAAACTTAAAATAAAGTAGATATTCAGGCTCTACTGGCTCATAAGTTAAGAATTATGTTCTTTATCATGATATTCAAGGTAAAAACCCTTAAACTCATGGTTTGAAGTTTAAAATAGTGAACTTTTACACAAAAGATGAGTTACAAACAAAATAATCAAAAATAGAGTTTTGATGATGTAATTAAATTCTCTTACCAGTTTAACTATGGCATGTTAAGCTATCATAATAAAATCTTTGAATAGTTTAAGCATTTATAGCTTAAAATTTATTTTTCAGCCTGTGACTCAAAACCGGAGCACAAGCATAACAGCCAAATACCATAAATGTGAGCCTTTGAGATATGACCACATATCCAATAAGGTCACAAAAAAGATTAATAATAATTATAACTTTAATATAATTATATTAAAATTAATTAGAATAATTATACACTAAAAATAATTACTCAAATATACAAAAAATACCATAAATTGGTACTAAAATTGGTTTAACTTAAAAACCAATGAATGAACATGTGAAATAAATTACACCATTAGATTCCCCATGGAAAAATACACATATACCACTTTTATGGCATATCTGTAAAGTCAATATTTAAGGAATTATAAGGTATAATACCTTATAAAAATCATAAAACCTTATTTATCTCAGAAACTAATGAGACAACATGTGAAATAGATTGTACCAGTGGATTCCCCACAAAAATCCACATATAAAACAATTAATAAGCTAATTCCCAAAATCAATACTTAAGGAATTATCCTGAATATATGCACTTTTTTGGTCAACGCATATATTCAGTGATCATAGCTAATATCTTCTAAAATATACATGATAGAATGATGAACCAAAAATAAAGTTACCACGTAATTACTGTAAGAACACAGATATGAACTTTATTTTACAAGTTATAAACAAGGTTAAAACCTATGATGAAATATTGATAAAAATCAACAGAGCTGTTGACCACTTTGTTGTGAAAGTGCTCCAAACTTAAAAAAAGTACACAGTTGGATTCTACTAGCTCATTCGTGAAGAATGATGTAATTTTTATTATTAAATTCAGGGTATAACCCCCTGAAATCAAGGTTTGAAGTTTAAAATATTGAATTTCGACAGAAAAGATGAGTTACAAGAAAAATCATCCAAATTAGAGTTTTGATGATGTAATGAAAAGCTCTTGGCAGCATAATAAGGTTATGTCAGGCTATCAGAATTCACTCTCTGAATTGCTGTAGCGTGAAAACCTTAAAAGTTATTGAGGATCAAAGTTTGAGCTTAAATTGAGCTGTTATGATCACATACTGTAACCTTAAATTAAGTTTAACAGTCTTAAGAGTGATAAAATTGGTGAATACTATTAGTTTATGATTAAAACTAATAAAATCCACGAAATTTGGGGTTCTGCAAAGCCTCTGATGTCATCAAACTTAGAGTTATAGTGATAACTCTAAATAATGGTGTAATAATGATGTAATATGGTTTGATCATGATGTAATCACCCTCAAACCTTAAAATATTGATCAATTCCAGTGGATATGATCAGTACACGTCTACTAGAAGCCTGTTGGACTCTAGGAGGGAGGTATTTACTATAAATAGAGCTCTTTTTACTCTGTTTTCCCCTCAGACGCATCAAAAACATTAAATCAATTAAATCAAAGGTAATTTCTTTATTCTTTATATATAAAACTGTTATATTATTAAAGACCAAAGACCACCTTGCTATAATCATCTATTTTGACGTGATTAAATCATTTATTTAATTGTTTTTGTTAAAAATCTCTCTAAAAACTCATTTCCACGTAAAATCAAGAAATTTAGTAATTTTCTTTATTTTTTATTGTAAATACAATTTGAAAAAAGTTGTATTATATTCTTTTGGCGTAAAATATCTCAAAATTATTATTTTAAGTGTTAAAAGTAGGTTATTTCATCTTATTATAATAATTTCTCTCTTATTATTACTCTTAATAATACTTAATTAATATAAATAGTATTTATATTAATATATAACTTTAATATTAGTAATATTATTGTTATTAATTGTTTTTTATTTATAAAAAACAGTTTTTTACGCCTTTATTATTTGTTGGTAACAATAATAAAGAGCTTTATAATATATTAATTATTTTATATTAATATATTATTTATAATATTATAATTTCATATAATATTAATTTATATTATTATATTTATTTAATAATATAATATTTTTACGCCATAATAATAATATTTCTTTATTATTATTATTATTTTAATCTTATTTACTTTAATTATAAGGACATTCAGAGTACAATAAGTAATAAATTAGTAATTTTTTACTTATTGTTTCATAGTCAAACCTTACAATAAACTAATGGTAAAGCCAAGATATCACCAAAACATGGAGTTGAGCAAAATCAGATCAAAAGGTATCAAAAGAAAGAGGAAACCCACCACTTTCCAAAAACACAATTCCCACAATCAGAGGACAAGGAATAACAAATTTATTCCTGCTCAAAGTTGTTGCTGAGCATAAACCTAAATTGTCACCTCTCATCTGAAATCCAGAGCAAGAGGATTAGCCCCATCAAATGGGTATTCAAATTGAAGCTCCAAGTCAGGCCTATCCAATGGTACTATCCAAATTAAGCTAGCACTAGAACTACAGAAGGTATGGCCAAAATAAGTCAAATGAGGATGAACAAAATATTGACCTCTCATCTAACTTCTGCATTTTTAGGGTGAGATACCTAAAGCTGGGTCTTTTTTGGAAATAGAACAATAAGGGCTATCTGATGGTGCCATCCATTCCCCCATATCTCATCTAGAACAAAAGCTATGGGGCAAACAAGCTCCATACAGATTTTAAGCAAATCATACATACGTACAAAAAAATCTTGCACATGGTGTAACTTTGCCATATTTAATGATAGCCATATCAAATGAGGAATCATTTTTCAGAACAAATCCAGGGCTAAACAATGAACTAAACTTGAGCTTTATATCTCAAAAACTGACAAATTTATGGAAGTTTTAAGGTCAAAATCCCACAGTTAGACCAATACAGCCTTACTGTGGGATAATCTCCCGTAACTATGATTATGAGGTGTCAAACAGAAAAAGAAACTTGTTTATACTTCAATACCTCATATTTTGGTCAATACTTGGGTCCTTTACAGCATTCTACATGCCATACACATCAGAAGAGGGCTATGTGGTCCTTGGAAGTGAAAATTCTTCACTTCCTCTACATGGAAAGGTATAGAAGACTTTTTCACACTATTTTAGGATAAATAGGGGCCTTTTCTCCACCAGAAAAGGTTTCCTCATCCTTCTCCTGAATTCCTACATAGTTAGTACAACTGTCAAAGGTAGTTATACTCTTGGAAAATAATAAGGTTATACTTTTAAATTTTAGTATTGTAGTTCTTATTATAGTAACCCAACTGGTAAGACTGCACCCAGGGCTTTCAACAGCGCTCACCACCACTATTTTATAATAGTAAAGCCCTTATCACTCCATTTTAAGCTTTTATTATCCATTATCCAACCCTCTTTTAATTAATTTTACTGTGTCACAGTCATAGTTAAAGTTGTAAATAGCCTTATTACACCTTCATCATAGACTCAGCCTGACATTATGAATGATAAAAGTTTAAGCTTACAATTGATCATTTATGATCACTCACTGTAAGCTTATTTTAAGTTTGGAAGCTATATAAGTGATAAAACTGGCTAATACTATGAGATAATGATTAATAATAATAAAATACACAAAGCTTAGGCTTCTTTCAAGCCTATGATGTCATCAAACTTAGAGTTATAGTGATAACTCTAAATAATGGCGTAATAATGGGATAACATGCTTTAATTATGATGTAATCATCACTTAATCTTAAATTACTGATCAATTCCAGTGGATACCATCAGTAAACGTCTACTAGAAGCCTTTTGAACTCTAGGAGGGAAGATTTTACTATAAATAGAGCTATTTTTATTCTATTTCCCCCACAGACACAACAAAAAACATTAAATTATTAAATCCAAAGGTAAAATATTCCTTCTTTTTATATAAAACTATTATATATTCAAAGAATCAAGTTCATATTTATTATAATCCTCAATTCCAATGTGATTAAATCAATTATTAATCACTTTTTTGTTAAATTTCTCTAAAATCTCTAATTCCACACAAAAACAAAAATATCTTTAATTTCTTTTGATTTTTAGTGTAAATAAAATTTAAATAAGTTGTATTTATATTTTTTGGTGTAAAGTTATTCAAAATTATTACATTAAGGGTTAAAATTGGGTCATTTTCTCTTCTTATCATAATTTCTCTTTCTTATTATTTTTAAATAATTCTTAAATTAATATAAATAGTATTTATATGAATTCATACCTTTAATATTAGTATTATTATTCTATAATTGTTTTTCATTATTAAAAAACCTTTTTGCACCTTCATCATTTTTTTGTAACAATAATAAAGTGCCATAAACATATTTATATATTTATTTTTTTATATTCATATTTATGATATATAATTTATATTATTATATTCATTTGATAATATAAATATTTTACACCATAATTATAATTATCTTTTATCTTATTATTTGAACTTAATAAGGACATTCAGAGTACAATAAGTAAAATATTAGTAATTTTTACTCATTGTTTCATAGTCAAACCTTACAATATTTGAAAAGTGGAGAAAAAAGGGAGAAAACCTATGTCTTTAAATATTAAAACATTTAAATCACAAAAATAATAATTTCCTCAGCTCAAAAATAGAATAAAAATACTTGTTTTATTTTCTTCATATCTATCTTGAAGATAGTAAACAAACTCAAATTGTCTGTTTATACTAATCTTGATCATTTATAATGGGACTTCATCTACCCATTATCTTAGTTGTAATATGTGCCCTTGATCACCTACATAATTTCTTCCATGTTGATCCTGAATTATTAAACACTCCTCCTGGATAAACAAGAAGTAATTTCTTTAACACTAATAAGATTTTTTGTACCCCCAGCAGTTTTGTTAACACATTGAAAATCATTTCATCTGAGCTAACTTGTACTATGTCCAGAAATGTTTTAGTAACACAATCACAGATGTAGTGATATCTTACTTCAATATTTTTGGTATTAGAGTTCAAATATTCCTGCTTAAAGCTCATAACTTCTCCTGAGTGGTCATTAAATAAAATAGGCTTAGTTAATTTTTTGCCTAAGTCCTTAAGGACAATTGATACCCAACACATTTGCTTAGCACACATATTCATAGAAATAAGCTATGCTTCTGTAGTTGATTGAGCTACTACTGATTTCTTTTTTCTTATCCAACTTACTGGATTATTGTATACTAACGTAAAATATCCTGATATTGATTTTTGGTGTTCTGTATTATTTGCATAATCTGCATAAGCCCAACCTGATGAAAAATGAGTTGAATGTGATAGTTTTATCCTAGATTTTTCAAGATTAAAGTACCATGTACCTTTTGAGTATCTAAGTAAATGTTTGAGAGCTATCCAGTGACTATTACCTGGTCACTTACAAAAATGAAAAATTTGGTTAACCATAAGAATGATATCTTGTTGAGTGTGTTGAGCAACATAGCTGAATTTTCCTATGATTTTCTGTTAGTAGGTAAGGTCAATAATATATTCTTGCACTTCAATTTTGTTCAAAAGGTTCCCATTTCAAGGAGCTTTTACTTTCTTACTATTTTCCATCCCACATCTTTTTAACACTTTTTGTATCACATCTGATTGATTTATGAGAAGTTTATCATTTTTCCAAATAAGATTATAACCTAAATTCTGAGAGGGGATTTTCTGAAATTTAAGCTTCCACTTTTTTTAAATTAGAAAGAAACTTAAATATGTCAGACTCACTCCTGCTAATTAATAAACCATAATCAACATGAATTTGAAGCATTAAAAGTCTGTTTTTTGATATAAATAACAATTCATCAAACTCTGAACTTATAATACCCAGCCTAGAAAGTACTTCAGTTAGATTTTTTCCACATAAAAGGGGCCTTTTTTGTTTCATAAAGTGACTTTTTAAATCAAAAAACCCATTTTTCTTTGCCTTCTTTCTGGTAACCAGTGACTTTCTTGACATACACAATTTCATCAATTTGTCTGTGTAAAAAAGCTGTTTCTATATCAAACTGGTAAGAAATAAGTTTAAAATTAATAACCAAAGATAACATGGTTTTAAAAGCTTTTTTCCTTCCAACCAAAGCCCAGGTTTCAAAAATCTTTAATAAATCTTCTTTATGATTCCCAAACACTACCCATCTTGCCTTAAAATGATAAACTTCACCATACTTGTTCTTCCTACAAGTCAGGACCCACATTCCACCTATGAATTTCACATTGTGTTTTGGATATGAAACTAAGGTGCCTTTGTTGTGAATCATTAAAGAGTTGAATTCATTATCAATAGTGGCTTTACATTGGTGGTTTTCTGAAGATATAGAGATGGCCTCAGAAAAAGGAACTACAACAGTAAGGTAAAATTGATCTGGTACTTGTCCATTTATTTTTCCAACTATTTTTTTAATAACTGAGATAGTAGGATCTTCTGAAGGTTTATCATTAAAGGGAGCATATTCTTTATTTTATTTAAGCCCTTTTCTTGATAACCGCTTTATTCAGCCATTGGAACATTACCTCTGTCAACAACTTTTTTTTCAATTGATCTTCCTTGCTCAGGTGTGTTCTCTTTGATGATTGCTTTTTATACAGCATATTTTGATAATTTTAATTTGAGTGTTTGAATTTTTTTCTCTTGGTAAGGCTTCTTCTAGTTTTCTCAATACTAACTTAATTTGATTTGATGAAACAGAATAATCTTATGAGATTCAAATTTTTCCATTGAGTTAATCTAGAAGCCTTAAAACATTTGAATGCTTCGCAAAAGTGAGAGCTTTAAGAGATTCACAGACTTCTTCTAGCTTTCCTTCACTGAAGCCTTCATTCCAAAGTGAATAAATTTTTGAATGCTAATTGTTGTCTCAATACTACAGTCATTGAGCTCCAACATACCTATTGGGGTACTCATATTCAGAAAATAATGTTTTAAATGATTTAATAGTAACAAGGCAGGATTTTCTGCTTCATCCAAATTTGACATTGGTATTTTTTATTGTCCCAAAAAAAATCTAATTTTGGTTACAAGTGTTTTGTTAAACTGTTTGGCAACCCCATTTGTTTCTGGAGAATTTGGAGGTTCTTTCTCTATACAAATACCTTTATTTCAAAGTTTGGATAGGAAATGTTTAGAACTGAATTTGCCACCACAATCAGTGTTCAAAAAAGCTAGAATAATGTTGAGTTTATTTTTAATTTCATTTAGAAATGAATTAATGTATTATTTGGCTTCATTCTTTATTTCCATTATATATATTAAATTCAATCTGCTATATTCATCAATCAGGGCCAAAATATATCTTTTTCCTTTTTTATTGGATGGAGTTATCTGTAAATTATTGATATGAATTTTGAAAAAGGGAGACTTAGCCATTGGAATTGTTTTTTAATGTGGATTATTCTTAAGTTTAGCATTTTTACATACTTCACAATTCTTCGATTGAGTATATTCTCAAGATATGTTCTTGGTTTTAATAAAATGATCAAGATAAGAATAACTCAGATGTCCTTGTGTCAAATTCCAATATGGATCTTTCAAAACTACTGAATATACATCTGAGTGAGACATCTTCATTGAAAATAAATTTCCTTCTTGGTGAAATGTTGCTATAATTTTATCTTTTTGTTTGATAAGAAACATATTTGACTTGGTAATCATTTTCAAACCATGATCAGATAGCTGAGAAACAGATATTAGATTCACCAGACCCTTTGGTACATAGTAAACTGGATATAAATGCACACCTTTGAATACTAAAGTACTTTTATGCATAACTTTTCCTGGTTGAGAAAATGTATTGATTTGTTTATTAACTAATACTGGGTCAAGTAACAAAGATAAATCATTCACTACTGTTTTCAAAGCCCCCAAATCCAAATAAATTATCCCTTTGGTGCTTGATTTTTGTACCAAGAAAATTTCTGATAACAGAAAAGCATCTGAGTCAGAAGGTTGTGTCTTGGTATCTGTTTTTTCAGTAGCAATATTCAACAATGATGATGTAAGTTTTGACTGAAGGTTTTAAATCATTCTCTCCAAAAATTCCAATCTTTTATTTGAGTCATCCTTAATATGTTTTTCCTTTTTAAAAGGTTTTCTTTTCTCTTTAAACTGATTCCTATGTTGATTATTCTGATTTTCTTGATCATTAGGATATTTTATAGTCTGTTTCTGTTTATCTTTATCAGCTAATAAGATCATTTTTTCTGTTTTATGTCTAGAGTATTCAAAAGATTCTCTGTCTGTTACAGCACTTATAGTAAAAGGTTCCAAGTTGTATAAAATTTGAAACAGACTAGTCAACTCTTTTTTGTTGTCAAGACTATAAAGGAAAAAAATAGCTTCCATTGAATCAGATAGGTTCATTCCTACTGTTGAGCTTGCAGTCAAAGATATGTAGTTAGCATGTTGTTTTTGAAAGGAATCAATATGCTTTTCTAAAGATGACCCTGGTTTGTAAAGTAGGGTAACTTATTGGTGTAGAGTTCTTCCCAATATAATAATAAAACTCTTTCTGCATACTATACCTAAAGCCTTCCAGAAATCATAGAACAAGGTTTTATTATTACATGAAATTCCCTCAAATTCTGTACTAAAACTTGACAATAGAAGTGCCAATGCACAGATATTCTCTTTTTTAAACTTGGAAGTTTTCTTTGTTTCTTCAGAGGGCTGATAAAAAGGTTTATCAATCCCTTTCCCAATGAAATCGTTTTCAAGCTGACAGCTCCACTGAACCCAATTTGTATGGGTCAGTTTGATTATTTTAGTTTTTACCTTTTCTTCATCACTAGACAATTCATTGGTTTGAATTTGTATGTTTGACATGATGGAACCCTAAAATATTTTAACTCTGGCTTTAATTAATATTCTAGTCAAGTAAAGACCTAACTCTTGTGACCATGAAAAGATAATTTATTGAAAGATGTTTTAATTGCTATGAGTATAAGCTTAAAATCCAGTAATTAATAATACTGATGAAGAATAACAATAAGAAAAAAGATTAATATATGATAATTTTAGAAAAATAAGAAAATATCTTGACTTAAGAATACTTTGGTAAACAAAAATATCTATCTGAGCTAAGTCAGAATAAGTAAATAATACAGCTGAATTATACAAGAAATATTAGTAACTAGTCAATGGATTTTTATCCTTCAAATAAAAACTATAAGGCTACCTTAACTCCTCTTGAAGTATACTTTTGGAGTGAGGTATTACATCTGTGTATAATAAGTAAACGCAAGAGACTAATTGGTTATAAAATATTTGGAAACTGGAGAAAAAAGAGAGACAAACTTCGTCTATAAATAGTAAAAGATGCAAACCACAAAAATAATAATAACCCCAACATAAACATAGAATAAAAGTATTCCTTCTAACTTCTTCATAGCTATCTTGAGGATAGTAAACAGACTCCGATCGTCTGTTTATAATAATCTTGATCATTGATAATGGGACTTCATCTACCCGTTATCTTAGTTGTCATATGTGCCCTTAATCACCTACTTTATTCAACAAAATCTACTCTGATCGTCGTCCGAAACAGTACAAATGCGCCTTATTCCTAGAAGTCTCTCAAGTTTTTTAAGCGAGAAAAAGCCCAGAATGTTCGTCAAAAATCAGTACGGAAATGGTGAAGCGGCACAAGTTTTGTCACGCGAAGAAAGATTTTTGACTGTTTCATGGTTAGATTACGGGCAGCATGATGATACGTGTGGTAGTACCTGCAACACAAACTTAATCTGTCTATAATGTTGGAGATGCCCTTGTCGGCACACAAACTTGGAAATATAACCCATGGAAGCCATTTGAATTGGGGGTAACTATGTCAGCAATTCCTGAAAATAAGTAAGCTATGACAAGGAAACGAAGCTGAAACGTGTCGAACGCTGAATCTGTAAGTGACGCTGTAACCATAAATACCCTCACGAAGGATGGATACATTTATCACACACTGTGTGGTAATAGTGATAAAAGAAGTCAACACACAGCTGTCGTGGAAATAGCCCAATGGAAGTGTTTTCAAACGAGAATCACTTACAAACTCGCAAGCCATTTTCTTGGTCTTTCAAAGGACATTCAACGCCCTTATCGGGAAGAGGTTTGCCAGTTTCGGCTGCAGTGCCATTACCGATAACTGAACAAAAATCAAATTACCCTTTTAGGCTCACCAAACAAGACGTTCTTGATGATTGAGTGTCTAAGGCTTACAAATCATGTTCGTAGTAGTGTTTACCAGGTACTTTTGAGCTAAAACCTTTGCAAATGTGTTCGTTGTGCGGCTCACTTCATGGCAATGGTGAAAAAATAAATCCTTTCCAACGGATTGATCTGTTTCCAGATGAGTGTTTGCATCAGCATTGAGACAATTCTCTCAAGACAGGCGTAGGGAGGGGGTCAAACTTACGAGGCGCAGCCTGAGGGCCTGGAAGCGTCACGTAGCAATAATCTATGATGCAAAAAGTCCTATTTTGGCCATCACCGCAAACTGAGATAGGTCAGGGATAAGAAAAGAAGCTCATCAGGACGGTGGTTTTGGTTTAAAGTACTCCAAATCCGGAAAACCTGCCTGCTAATTCAAGTCCCTTTGGTCTATACTCATTAAGGCAACCAAGCTTGGTGAACGATATGTTATCGAGTTCACTCCCTTTGGGCTTTGCCAGAGCATCAGTGAGGATGACTGCCAAAGCGCTGCTGAAAACCCAAAACGATAAATGATTTGAAAACATCTTGTTAACGATTGAGCGCAAGCCCTTGAAGACAAGCCAATAAAGAAACTATGGGGTGCCGGGTGCCTCTGACTTCTTCCCTCAGGCTTTAAGCTGCCCAAATGGCCACTGTGGTGCAAACTTGTTAGTCACGATGGAGTTATAAGCCCCGCCAGGCAGCCAGCCTGCATTTATTTTTGGAATAGAGTGGACTCTGCCCCCTTGGCTGGGTCAAAACCGAAGTATGCTATATCCTGTAAAGGGTACAGCTGAACGCCAATCACCACTCAAGTAATTAGAAGCTCGCCAGATGGCTCATGAAAGCTGTGCGTGGTACGAAATCAGCGGGGAGATGGTCAGATCAGGAGATTGGTGGTGTCGCCTAATCAGGCCCATTCTTAGGGCTGTTACTAGGGCTTTGCCTTCATATTTCGCCCTGCGAAATGGCTTATGAAGAACGCCACATTGCCTTTACTTGTCTCTACAGTGGTAAATAATTCCAAAATAAAATGAGAATGTAGTGTTTCCCTCCTGATTCCCTCCACAAAGAAGCCTGTTGGAAATGATTGAGAGATTGTGTCTGCATTCCCTTTCCACAAGTCTTTCTTCTGCATACTTATTACCAATCACACTCAGCAATTTGTTACTTGTGGAAGAGTAAATTTTTTAAACAAACTTCTTCATGTGAGTATTGCTCAAAAGTCAATTGAGGGTAAAATTGTGTACAATGTGCCTATAAAACTCTTGATAATATATAACTCTTAGTCAAGAGTACTATGATTTTTCATTTAAAAAGGTCAAGAAGCCATCTTATATACCCACAAATTTTCAAAAATAAAGTAATTTATTATTATTATTTTGCTTGCTATGAAATGTTAGAAGTACAACAGTAAGCTCTAATTGTCTATCATAATCGATTACAAGTATTACTAGAATAATTACATTGAGAAA
Source organism: Austropuccinia psidii (assembly GCA_023105745.1). NCBI lineage: Eukaryota > Fungi > Basidiomycota > Pucciniomycetes > Pucciniales > Sphaerophragmiaceae > Austropuccinia > Austropuccinia psidii. Next base: position 46,112,497 of record JALGQZ010000001.1, read on the forward strand.
TTATGGAAGAAAAACTATGGAAATACAAGACTTTGGGGATAGTTTAGAGAAATCCTTAGGGATAGCTGACATAGGTTCAATGAAAGGTTTTATGCAAAAATATTTCAAAAATACTAAGAAGGTCTTATATATTCCTTAAAAATCTCAAGATAATCAAAAGAAATTTGGGGATTTGAAATCAAAATTTGATTCCAAGCTCAAAAAGACCAAATTCTTATTCAGAATACTGGGCTATATACTATTATTCTTTAATTTCCTATCTTTTTTATGCTTTGAAAATATCAAAATCTCTCATAATTATCTGACTATTAGGATTTATTATATTATTGGTCCATGAATTAAGCCTATGGAGCTGATTAATGATATAGAGAAAACAGCTACCCAATGACACTTTTAGACTTTCTAAACAGCTCACAAAGGTTGAAAAGATAGTAGGCTGAAAAGATACAGTATGAGGAACCATTTACCTCATTTTTGATTCATTATTGTATTATTTGTGATAATTTAGAATCATCCTACTTAGTAAATTAAGCGCTTTCAATTGGCTACCAGCCCATTTATGGCTCACAATGCATGCAGTAGCTTGAATTAACCTGTTTTTACTTAGAAATAATAATTTACTTCCTAATATTGTAAGGTCTATGTATGAAACAATATTTCAAAAGCTTTCATTTTTATATTGTTCTAGTATAAACTTCTTTATATTGTAGCCACCATTATGAGGTGACTAGAGCTGAAAAGATTTTTCCTACTAGGATCACTGAGATTTTAAAGTTTAAATTTTATTACATAATTACTGTATAATTTTTCACCTTAGTGCACTATTCATTTTAAACTATATTAATAGCTTTAACCCTACTATATCATATTCTTAGAATATCCAAATTAGTGATACTTCATTATTTATAAATATTAAAAAATAGATATTGGCTTTTTTCATAACCTTATTATCATAGAAAAACTTCCTTGTGATCGTGAATAGTAAGCAAATCAGATTGTTCATACCTTATCTTCAAGCCACCATAGCTATTTTAATATTGAGCTTGAACATAATCTTATAGCTAGATATGTAAGCTTAATAGCTTTATATATTCACTTGAATATCATCCTATCACATAATTAAAACTTCATTTTGGATGTTTTTTCTTCTGACAGCTAATTCCTTGAAATTTTTTCTATTTTGAATTTTAAATCTTAATTAAAATACCTCTGACCACATTTTATAAGAAAAGATTTCTGAGTATTTATTAAAAAAGTGAGAGAAAAACTTTATGAAATTAATTTTGGGTTTTGATACATTTTTATTAACAAATATTTTCAACAGGATCATGAATAATAATAGGTTTTGATCAAGTCTGGGATCATAGCTATAAGACTAGCTTGAGCTTATGTGAGCTAAATGAGGTCAGATATATATAGCTTAAGAAAATTGATATATTTTACATTGTAAGAATTGTAGTATTAATCATAAATAAACCATTTTTGAAGTGAAGATAGTAAAATGAAATATTTCTAGGTATCTCGAAAAGCATAATTATTAAAGATATGTCAGGAAGCTTAAGTGAATGTTCATTCTTATTTTTGATTGACTTTTGTAATTTTTTGACACATTTACCAATAATAATAAAGTTAATTTGAGAAAATGTATCCTTTGTTAATACTTCATAATTCTGTATTAGTTCTATTATTTTATTTATATATCATAATCTCACATTTTATTTATATTTGATTAGGTAGAAAAATAATTAATATTCCTCTTGAAAATAAAATTTAAATGAGCTTATAGCTTTGACTCTCATACTACTTCGTATTTCGACATTTCTATGACCTTCTTTGGATTTATATCTATATCTCAAAGTTCAACATCAGAGGAAGGTATTTTTCATATATGTTAGAAAAGGAAACCAATAGAGCTGAAAATTGTTTTATTGGTATAATTCTCAGAAAGGAATTTAAAACATTTGAGATTTTCTGCGGAAGGTAACTCAAAATGAAGCTCCAATAATTATAAGAAAAAAGCTAAACATACATTAAGAGAGTGTTGGATTTATAAAATAACATAGCCCTATACAAAATATGTTCCATTAAAAAAGATATAGAAGTTACTAAGGTTTTTTATTTGAAAAATCTCAGATAGGAATATTCCACTTCCTATGAATCCTTTGAGGAGGTGTAGAATATCAAAATTGTATCTGGAATAATACATTTTTACCCCCACTTACCTCAGTTGAGTAAGTATCAATTTGATTGATCAAGATTTCAACATGGCACATCTTACAAAAGCCAAACCAAAGGTAGGAAAAATCTATACCTCAAGAGTTCTATTTATTAAATAAGTTGTTGTTTTGGCAAACCCATTTCCTCAAATACTTAATACCCAATTTGAGATTTATTTATCACTAATTTATGGAATTAAGTTTAACAGGCCAAGTAATCAAATACTTTCTTTAGGGTATTTAAAAAAATATTGAATTTTTAAATATCAATTGGAATTTGAGAGTTATTATTTAATTGATTGTTATGATAAAAGGCCCCATTACCCATTTGATGCTTGTAAATGGATATTCACTCATTTATGGAATAGGTTGTCATAAGAAAGAGGTTATATAATTTCCTATTGGAAAAAATAATAATCAAGAATTTTTCTTTTTTCCTTTCAAAAAGAAGGATCTCTGTAATAAAAGATTCAACAACGTCAGTAAGAAGCAAAATTGAGAAATTTCAATCAGAAAAGCTTCATTAGACCAAAGAAATCCTGCATCTTACTGTTTTCAAGTAGAAATAAATTCCTCAAGCTTTTTATGACCATAAAGAAGCTTTTTCTTTAGCAAAGGAGCTACTGGGGGAATTACATGATTACATTTAAGTATAAATACAGACCAAGGAAGCCTCAAAGCTTACATTAAAGACCTTTCATATATGGAATTAATAAGTAGTTTTTTCCATAATTAATAAGTTAAAATTACTAAGCTAGTCACTGTAAAAGAAGTAGGTGTGATTGATTAAAGATTCTAGTATTATTTAAATTTTGATTTAACACTAAAAATGATTGATTTCGAAAATGATAAAGAGAAGAATTGATGATCTATCTACAACGTGAGTCTAGTTGACTCTTTATTTATACCCTTAGAGCTTTTTTACGATCTCTTATTCTTTTGTAGTTAATTAAGTACTTTACATCTAATTCTTGGTGCTTTCTTCTTCGTTTGTGCTTATTGCTATTGATAGTAGGTGCTTTTCTTTTTACAATTTTATTATACTTTCTTTCTATACTAATTTCCCTACAAATCTTGTACCCAATAAGTTCATCCAGTACTTTGATATCTCTATCGATTAGCTTTTCATGCTTATCGATTAGTTCTTTTAAAAACTGACTTTCACTTTCGAGAATCGTTTCTCTAACAGTCACTGTGGCATGAAATATGGTAAGATACAGAATTATTTTGGAGCTTAGATCCTTCAATAATGAATCTGCTACATAGAGGTATCAAATACAAATAATACATAGTGCCTTCACTTAAACATCTCAAGGAATGTTTTACCTCATGAATATATTGATATCTTAGACTTCTTTGTGTATTACAGAATCACCTGAATAATTCGAAATGACAATCAATTAACTTTGTCTTGAATAAATATTAGAATTATGGCCAATAATTTATATTGATGAAATTCTTTTTGTCACAGTTCCACCATCTGTGACAATTATATGTAAGGACTATCCAGACCTCTAGAAATGAAAGAATCATTCAAAATTAATAGTTAATTATAAATAATTCCCAATTTTCTTCAAGAACTCAAAGCCTTAGGACGAGTAGTACCTGTACTATTTCTTGAAATATAGAGGAAAGTAATATTCTTTTTAAATCACATCCATTGGAAAAATATGGGAATTAAGTCATTCTACATATTTTATCGCTATTAAAGAAATAATATCATGGATTATCCATGCAGAGAAAGAACCCCATATAGCTTGGTGATAAATATGGAGTGTTCAAAATGAGAGTTAACAGAGTAAAATATTTGAAATCCTTGAAAAATTCTGCCCATGAAGATCCTCACAGGCTCTGACAAAATGAAAACTTACGATCCCCACAGCTGTAAAAGACACCTCTTTGACAAGTTCTCTAATTCGGATATGGAATAAAGCTTATGCAGTGGGTATATTTCACCTTCTGTATGGAATAATTTACTACAGAAAAAGGCACACAATTTTCATTGAGGCTTTAGAACTATATCTGATAAGCTTGATTCATAAATAATTCCACAAAATTAAATTATCAGGACAATAGATACTATTAAAGTCTGTATATGGGGCCATTGGGGAAGAGAGATATTTTAGCATATGAAAAAAATATCAAATATGGAAGAAATAAAATAAGAATATTGGGAAAGTACCCAATAACATGATTTTAATACAATAGAAAATTATCAATTGAAGGATTGTGAATGTTTTTTAGGTTACTGGTTTAACATTGAGAAGTAATGTAGTATAAAAGTATTTTGTGTTTCGTTTTTCACAAACTTAGTAAGACTTTCATTTTTTACCACATAATAGAAATAATACACTTATGGAAACCTCTCTTCCTTCATTAAGTAGAAAACTTTCATGGACAGTTTGATTCAAAATGATAATAGGAAACAGTGATGCCAAATTCCTTTCAGAACTGTAATAGAATATTAAATAACTCTTTGAGACCAAATATTCTTTCAAAAATTCTTATCAGCCACAAACTTATGGCTTATTTGAAAGGATAACACAAACTTTCATAAACTTTTAGGATTTTTTGTGCTTGTTTTTGATCCTATGGGGTATATGAAGCATACCCAATATGTATTATTTGTCTATTAAACTCTTGATAGTATTACTATTGATCAAGAGTAATATGACTGTTCTTATGAAAGAAAGTAATTAAATTTCTTACAACCACAAATAAACAATTAATTTCTTAATCCTTCTTTTACTTGTTACACACTACAAGTTATTATAACAGTCAGCATCAATTGCCTACTAGAATCTATTACAAGACATTTCAAAGATGAAATTTCTTATGAAAATAATATGAAATAATTTTAATCAATACTTGTCTTTTACATGAGTAATTGTTATAAATTCTTGAAGAAAACTAACAAAATAACAAAAAATAATTAATAATTTAATAAAGCACTCACCAATACTCTAAAAATACCTTTAGAAAGATTGGTAGGGGGATTTTATGGATTATTAGCGAATTGAAGGAATTGAAAGTTGTTATTAAAGCACTTTTATTCACATGGAATGGTTATAATTACTTAATTAACTCATATTACATGGCTATCAACCCATTTATGATTAAAAAACAAACGTTTTAATATGGTAATATTTTCTTTAATCAAATATTCTTTTTTCAAAATTCTCTTAATTTAATTGTAAACTTCATCTCAGGTGGTATTTTCTGTTAATTTTGAAAATTCAGGGTTTTACTGGAAATCATAAAAAATGAAGTGTAAGTAAAAATTTCACTTTAAATTATGAAGTCATAATTATTTTTAGTTTTAGTTTTAATAATTCTTTTCTAAATTTTTTCTGATATTTTCTGAAGGATTAATTAATAATTGTATTTTGAATGAATTCGTGATGTTTTACCTCATTTTGTAGGTGGTAGAAGCAAATATGATAGTGACAGCTGGTTTCCATGAGATAGTTTAAAGGATACTAGTCCCAAAGCTTCTCTAATTACTCTTTTTGTCTTTATCCATGGAAAATGATTAAGAATGGACATGGCTACAGCATTCAGACTTGCTCATTACCTTCTTTTCATGTCAAAATAGCAGCTAAATTTCTATTTTCTCATGATTTATGTCAGCCTGTGACTCAAAACAGAGCACCAGCATGACATCCAACATACCATAAGTAATGGTATGAGGAGTATTGGACAAATATAGCCAATACAAGTAAGTTATGAAGAGGAAACCTCCTCAAATATAATAAGAAAGGACAAAGATATGCCCTATCAATGATAAGACCAAATAAGCAAAACCCTTATTTTCACCTCTCATCTAACTTATGCATATTTAAGTTATTATATACCAGAATGGTATTTTTATTAAAGCTCACATAGAGAGCTACACAATGATATCATCCATGTTGTTGTAACACCACTACAACTGGAGATACCATATGACCTTTATTTCAAAACCAAGACCCCCCTGAAAGTCAAAGAGGGCTTGTACAAAACTGTACAAAAGTATAACCAAATTAAAGATATAAACAAGAGCTTTAATTTGAGATACATTAGACCTCTTTATCTCTTAAATTGACTGAGGGATCTTGGTTCAAAGGTTTAAAAACCAGAAATACAGATATTCTGAAAACAAGAAAGTAAACAAACCCCTGTATCTTTGGTATACACTCATACAACTGTACAGTGTAATATGCCAAACTGTAGAGCTAATCAAGCCCTACAAAACTGTATCATCAGAATACAGATATCTTCCAAATTGAAGAAGATATCTGGCATGGAAGTTTTTGAAGCCTCATACTGATGTACAAAAATACATCCAAAAACTTGAAACCCTTATAACTTTTGCTATTTGAAAGAAGGGTAAACATGAAGCATACCAAATTGAAGAGCTCATTAAGCCCTTCAATTCTGTGCTCTTGCATTCTTGATATCTCAAAAAATGACCAAGATATCTTGGTTGGAAGTATTTTGACCAATACTGGTCTGTACCAAACCTGTACCAACCAGTACTGGCTTGATACTTCAAATAATGGTTGTTTAAAGCTTAAACCCGCCCAAAATGACTAATATTAGTCATCCAGACACTCTGGACACGTCACAATGGTGCTGACGTGGCCTGTGAAGAGTTTTTTCACCCTGTATTGATCCAGAATGATCATTTGTGGTCCAAAAACCACAATTCTGACTATGCTGACGTCAGAATTGATGGTACAGAACCACAACCCAGCCTCCAGAGTGAAAATTTTCACTCTGTAGACGTGTGAAGAGCCTACCAGTCTCTCACAGTCCTCAGAGGAGATAAAAGCAGGTCTTTCCTCACTGGAAAAGACTCATCTTATCATGAATTAACATCCTTACGTAGTAAAACTGTCTTATACCAGTAGTACTCTTAGGATTATATTGATATAATTAAAATAATTAATTATTGTAGTGTTTCTTTACAGTCAAAGATATTAGAGCATTGCAACCCAGGTCCTCAATAGACTCATCACCACTGTTACCACATAGCAGTAGGACCTGAAGATTTCATTTATTATTTATTTTTTGTGTGTCACAGTCATAGTGCTAGCTTGTATTTACTATTTTTAAGCTACTACATAGACTCACCCTGACATTTTGGGGGCCTGGCCGTTGTTTTAACCTATTCTGGACCTATTTTGGCGATTTTTGGATCATCTTCACTATTTTTGAAGGTTTTTTACTATAAAAGTAAGTACAATTTCGAGTTTTTTTTCATTTTTTAACTAATTTTCATCTCTTATATTATAAAAATATAATATATATTTTTTATATATTGTATTTTATCAAAATATATTAAATAATATATTTTATTTTATTTTTGAGTATTTATACTCTTCAAAGCTTTATATTGCAATTTTCACGAAAATTAATAATAATAAATAATTATTATTAATTTTTCAAATTTATTTTTATATACAAACAGTATATTTAAATAAAAAAAATTATTTTTTACCAAATTGTGTAAAAATTAATTTAAATCATAATATTTATTGTAAATCAACAATAAATATTGAAATAATAATTTTATTATTTCAATTCTTTAATATTCAAATTGAATATTATTGAAGAAGATCTTTTTTTACTCAAGTTGAGGAAAAATTGATTAAAATTTTCTTTTGTTGATAAATAATCAAAAAAAAATCTTAATAATAATAAGTCATTATTATCAATTTACCACGAAAATTGATAATAATAAGTAACTATTATTAACTTCTCAAACTTATTTTTATATACAAATAGTATATTTAAATAGAAAGTATAATTAATTTTTACCAAATTGTGTAAAATTAATTTAAATCATAATATTTATTGTAAACCAACAATAAATATTTAGATAATAATTTTATTATTATTCAAATTCTTTAATATTCAAATTGAATATTATTGAAGAAGAATCTTTCTACTCAAGTTGAGGAAAAATTCATCAATTTTAATAATAATAAGTAATTATTATTAACTTCCCAAACTTATTTTTATATACAAATAGTATATTTAAATAGAAAGCATAATTAATTTTTACCAAATTGTGTAAAATTAATTTAAATCATAATATTTATTGTAAACCAACAATAAATATTTAAATAATAATTTTATTATTATTTCAATTCTTTAATATTCAAATTGAATATTATTGAAGAAGAATCCTTTCTACTCAAGTTAAGGAAAAATTCATCAATTTTTTTAAAATAAAAAAATAAATAAATAAATAAATAAAAATAAGTAAATAACTTATCAATAATATTCAAGTTTAATAATATAAACTCTTAATATTAACTACTTTACTTATAAAAATAAGTGAAACAAAACTGTTATTTCTTCAAAAAATAAAAAATAAAATAATAATAATAATAAATAATTAAAACTCAAATATCAAACCAAACTCAGAAGAAATAACAGTAAGGAATTAGAAATTTTGTTTATTCAAATTGAATTACAAACCTTCTCCATTTTCTTTCAAAGTGGAAAAAAATTCCATTTGAGACAAAATCACAGTGAAATTCATCTGTACCAGCCTCAAAGACAAGGAGGCAGTACTAACTCCCAAGCAAATTGCCAAGGAGTATAAAGCAGAAATCAGTCCAAGGGCCTTTTAAAGGTAAAGAAACCTTGGAAAATACAGAATTTTTGTCTTTTGTCATTTTTTAACATGACAACTCCATTTCTCAGAGATCTTGGATACCCAAGAAATCAGCCAGAAATCTGGCAAAGAAGAAACAGAGGGAGAAGGCCACCCCCTTCTGGATCAAATAACCAACAAAGGACTTATTATCAGGAAACTCCTGCTCAAAGTCCCACCCCAAACCAAATTCAGCCCAGTCCAACAAAAAAATTGGACAGATGCAGGGAAAATAACTCATATTCATGTACTCCTAAAAGACTTTTTCACATGGAGTATGGACAGCAAAACCTTAACCATGGGAGTATCATGGGAGGAAAGTGGAATAATGAGGCAAAAAGTATAAGTAAATCTTATTACTTGCCAAACGATTCTGGAAGAAATGAAAAGTTGGAATCTCAACAGCCATTTCATACTCTCAGAAGAGACTTGAATCAGAGGGAATCAAACAGAAATCCAAGCCATAGAGAATTCTTGGCATATGGAAGAGCCCAATCTGATTCAGGAACACCAAGGCATGGAAGAAGAAATGCCATCTTTCCCACATCAGTCCAACAGCTACAGGACTTTAAATCTAAAGGACAATACTTCCAGGACTCTCCAGTCATCCCTGGTGGTTTCCAGCAGAGGAAATGGAGCCCTAGTAGAGAACAAGAATTCTTTCAGGAAGGAGAAGATAGAATCAGATCCTTTGATGAAACAATGAATAAAATTAGTCCAAGAGGAACACAAATCCTAAAAGACACTGTACCTACCAATAGTGTTAGCTCAGAATCAATTGATCCTCAGCTCAAGTCTATTGATGAGAAAATACCGCCTCAAAAATTTGAAACCACAGATTCCAGAGGTAGTAGTTTCATATGGTCCAACATGGGTAAATTCATGGATTGGACATATGATCATGTTCAAGAAGTGACTTCAGAAATGAAAACACTCAAGGAAGAAAATTCCTTCCAAGCAACAGTCATAGAAGACTTGAACACAAATCTATCCAGAATTTGGGCAGAATTTGAAACTAAAAACAGACAGTTGAACTCAATACTAGAGGAACAACAAGCTGTGAGAAGAGATTTAAGAAATATCCAATCTCAACAGGAAATCCTGGAAAAAGAAGTGGATTTTCTCTATAAAAAGGAGGAAAAAGAAGATAATTTCTTCCCTCAAACAACTCAAGAGGATAAACCAATCACCAAAGTAAAAGAGGAAGAATCAGAAAACCAAGCTCCTGAATCCCAGGATCCAAAGTTAAGGTCTGAGTCTATTTACCAAGATGGTGAGAACCTCAGTTACTCTGAGAAACAAGCATTGAAGCAATTACCTGATGTGGTAAATTGGCCTAAATTCTCAGGAATTGGAGAATATGATCATATGGAGCTTATTGATTATATTAATGGACTTTTTGTTGATGTACCAAAGATACCAGACTACTGGATCACCACAAGACTCAACACTGCATTCAGAGGCCATGCAAATATATGGTACACTGAAATGAAAGAGATACATGGTAGGAAAAGCTGGCCATGGTGGAGAAACCAAATAATACAAAAGTACAGCAATGGTACTTGGATTTGGCAAAAAACCATCTCTTTTGAGAGTGACAGATACTCTACAGAAAAAGACCCTTATGAATGGTGTCTTAAACAAACAAAAAGACTCAAATCTATTGATCCAAACATGACAATAGAGATGAGAAATCATAAGATTCTGACAAAACTTCCAGGAGACTTAGAACATGCAGTAAAGTGCAGATGCAGCAAAATAAGCAGCATTGATGACATAGCAAATGTCATACAAGATGTCAGAAAAAAGACATCAATTGGCAGTAGTTCACCCTATAGGTCACATGATAGCAGAGAAAAACCAAAGATACTCATGGAAAAAGACCTCAAACCTACTAATGGTGAAGAAGCACCAAGGAGAAGGAACACATGCCATAACTGTGGATCACCTGACCACTATGCAAATAATTGTCCCAAGGGAAAAAAGAAAATATTTGCAATAGAGGAAGAGTCAGTAGAAGAACACATGGAGTACAAATCTGACTCTGACAGCATGGGAAATAGGCTAAGACAGGATTCAGACAGTGGATCAGAGCCTATTGAACAATATTTATTAGAGTATGAGGATGAGAAAACAGAATCAGTCCTAGGAAACTCTTTGAAACCAGAACTCATTCAACCCAAAAATGGTGAAGACAGAAGTGGCAGAACCATTGATGCTAAAGAGTATTTGGAAGTACCCAAAACTGGTATGGCCTTTATTCATGGAGCAAAATCAAAGCTTGATGTATACATTGAAAATAAAAAGCATCCTTTGATTTTTGACACAGGAGCAAATTGCTCAGTGGTAGCCAAAGAATACTTGGACAGACACTTTCCAATGTGGAATGCAGAGATGCTTTTAACAAAAGCAAGAAGCTTTAAAAGTGCTGCAGGCAAAGTGAAGTCACTTGGAATAATCCAAAAAATAATTATAATACCACACAAAATGGGAAACCTCAGACTACACATTGAATTTGTGGTACTTGAAAATGCTAAGTTTGATGGATTTTTAATGGGTACAGAGTACCATAGAATCTATGGCATAAGCATACATAATTACCTAGAGAGTTACTTGATAGTTGGGCAAGACAAACAAAGAAAATTTTACTTTGAAACTGACAACCCCAATCAAATAAAAAGATATTCCAAGAGGGATTATTTAACAGAGGGAAGGAATAAACCACCAGAAAAAGACCAATGGGTAAAGCTGGATGATTCAGATAAAGATTCCTTTTTGAAAGGATCAAGAGCCTCCATGAGGACAAAAGAGTCTCATCAATGATGAGCCTTTTTTGGAGGGAGGGTATGTCAGCCTGTGACTCAAAACAGAGCACCAGCATAACATCCAACATACCATAAGTAATGGTATGAGGAGTATTGGACAAATATAGCCAATACAAGTAAGTTATGAAGAGGAAACCTCCTCAAATATAATAAGAAAGGACAAAGATATGCCCTATCAATGATAAGACCAAATAAGCAAAACCCTTATTTTCACCTCTCATCTAACTTATGCATATTTAAGTTATTATATACCAGAATGGTATTTTTATTAAAGCTCACATAGAGAGCTACACAATGATATCATCCATGTTGTTGTAACACCACTACAACTGGAGATACCATATGACCTTTATTTCAAAACCAAGACCCCCCTGAAAGTCAAAGAGGGCTTGTACAAAACTGTACAAAAGTATAACCAAATTAAAGATATAAACAAGAGCTTTAATTTGAGATACATTAGACCTCTTTATCTCTTAAATTGACTGAGGGATCTTGGTTCAAAGGTTTAACAACCAGAAATACAGATATTCTGAAAACAAGAAAGTAAACAAACCCCTGTATCTTTGGTATACACTCATACAACTGTACAGTGTAATATGCCAAACTGTAGAGCTAATCAAGCCCTACAAAACTGTATCATCAGAATACAGATATCTTCCAAATTGAAGAAGATATCTGGCATGGAAGTTTTTGAAGCCTCATACTGATGTACAAAAATACATCCAAAAACTTGAAACCCTTATAACTTTTGCTATTTGAAAGAAGGGTAAACATGAAGCATACCAAATTGAAGAGCTCATTAAGCCCTTCAATTCTGTGCTCTTGCATTCTTGATATCTCAAAAAATGACCAAGATATCTTGGTTGGAAGTATTTTGACCAATACTGGTCTGTACCAAACCTGTACCAACCAGTACTGGCTTGATACTTCAAATAATGGTTGTTTAAAGCTTAAACCCGCCCAAAATGACTAATATTAGTCATCCAGACACTCTGGACACGTCACAATGGTGCTGACGTGGCCTGTGAAGAGTTTTTTCACCCTGTATTGATCCAGAATGATCATTTGTGGTCCAAAAACCACAATTCTGACTATGCTGATGTCAGAATTGATGGTACAGAACCACAACCCAGCCTCCAGAGTGAAAATTTTCACTCTGTAGAAGTGTGAAGAGACTACCAGTCTCTCACAGTCCTCAGAGGAGATAAAAGCAGGTCTTTCCTCACTGGAAAAGACTCATCTTATCATGAATTAACATCCTTACGTAGTAAAACTGTCTTATACCAGTAGTACTCTTAGGATTATATTGATATAATTAAAATAATTAATTATTGTAGTGTTTCTTTACAGTCAAAGATATTAGAGCATTGCAACCCAGGTCCTCAATAGACTCATCACCACTGTTACCACATAGCAGTAGGACCTGAAGATTTCATTTATTATTTATTTTTTGTGTGTCACAGTCATAGTGCTAGCTTGTATTTACTATTTTTAAGCTACTACATAGACTCACCCTGACAATTTACTAGAATTTTAACTTGTTATAAAGGTTCCCGAATGGTTTTAATATACAAATTGGGCCAGGATAAGCCATTCATTCAATATTCAGAGCTTTTCATTTCTCAGAGGTATCAGAAGATGGGTACCCTGGCTCTCTTTGATGTCTTTTGTCCTGCTTAGCCATTTTCATGTAAAAAAAAGTAATTCAGGCTTCAATACTGATATCCACTATGAGTGCACCAAAAATGTATTTAGGAATAATGTGATATTGAATTTTTTAAACATGCATAACACTATCATTGGTGTATATGTAAAATTTTACTTGTCATATTCCCATTATTTTGGCATAAAAATGCAAAAAACAGAATGTTTCACAGTTATTTTTTGTGGTATTCATGTTTAGGTGGTGAAGTTTTTTCCATATTACCACCCCATAGAGTTTATATAAGAAGCCTCCCCCTATTGAGGTATCCTAGGTGAACCTTTATTTCATAATCCAAATCTGGCCTTGTTTCCATGTATTTACTTACTCACAAAAATGTTATTCATATTTTTCTATATCAAAATAATGAATTTTAGACATATATATGACTTATGGGCTATGTATGTTCCAGAAGGAATTTAAATATCAATTCTGGCCTATTTGGGTATGTAAAATATACATCAAGGCTCACCCAATAGGTTAAAAAAGGTGGGATAGAAATGGGATTTGGTTATTTATTTACTCATTAAATAAAACTAAATAGAAAAACAAATCAAACTTCATCATGATTTTGTTTGAAGAAAGGTAATAAATATAATGAAATAATTGAATTTTAACGTATAATATAGCGTCAGTTGATCTCAGAGGTTCCAAAACCAATAATAATTCTTTTTGATTCAACAGAGTTTAAATCACACCATGTGACTCTGGGTCTATAAATAATATCTTGAAATTGTAATTTATCTTGTTGTTTTTTAAATTGAATGATTTATATCTATTCAGGTATTAAATACTGAATGAGCTAAGATATCAATGGTTTGAAGATATATTATGGCCTTCAATTATTAAATAGAGAAAATTCATGAAAAGGAGAAAATAGTGGTGGGGTATACCACATTTGGGAGATGAATAAAACCAAATAAATAGGACGTATAGCTTATTTTTACCTCGAAATTATAATTAAAATGGGGGTTCAATTTCACTTTGGTATATACTCTATTTGGACAAAAACTAAAACCTATCAATGGGAAAATCCAAGCTTCTTTATTTTTATCAAGGCACTTAGAACTGTCAAAATTTCAATAAAATTAAGAAATAATAAATCTTGAACTTAAATACATTGAATACTTATCAGAATTTGATTTTTAAGGAATATTTTTATTTTCATATAGAAGTAAAGAAGTAATTTTGTAAATAGATATCAAATCCATTCATTAATAGATTGAATTTAGGCTTTTCAGTATTTAAAGTATGTAACCATCTGATATAACACCAAAAATAGGGTGTATGATATTCATAGGAATATCTAGTATTGAACCTTGAAAATAACTTCTCTAATAATCAATAAAGCGAATTAATAATATCTTAATAATAAATCCAAAATTGAATTTTAGAGATGTTTCATGGAGTATCTTACCCTTAGCTTTTCATAGGATAACCTTTGAGTAAATATTTTTCCCATAGTAATAAAATTTAAATAATATACACAAATGAGGTTTAAGGCTACTTAGAGGGAAGGGAAAAAAATTAATCTAAATCTTAATTGAAAATCAAATTATTCTTCCTTGAAATTGAACTTTAATTTATTTTTGCATTTTTGACGTTTAAAAGCCCTCTTTAGCTTTCTTGGTGATAAATTATGTGTCTATCTGGTCTAGAGGAGCCTTTTGACTATTCATTCACCCCTCAAGTATTCTATCTTTAATCGCTTAATAATATAAGGTTTATTACTCAAATATTACACTATTATAGCATAATTTGTTTTTTTATTATTGCTAATAGTCTTCTGAATGAAAGCTTTCTTTCTTCAATATTTCACTATATAGAAGTATTAGCCAACAAATATTTATTTCATGCTTTTTTATCTATAATATTCTCAAAATTCAATAAATTTATATCATCTTTGGTGGATCTTTTCATTCTGATTATCTTTTAATAATTAATTTTTGTTTACCTTAAGCAAATTAATAAAAGATATATAATCCTTTCATGAATATGCTATTTTTTGGTTTTTTATTAGTCTTAATTAAACTATTTCACAAATTTATTATTAACAGTTTTTGTATAATGATTTGATAATGGAATATATAGTAGTTAGTTTTTATTGAATTCCTATAAAATTAGAATAAATCTAGTTTATGTTTTTTACTTTTATTATTATCATAGCTCTCAGTAATCTATGATATTAATAAAGTATTTAGAGTTTGAGCCTTCAATAATTAATAACATCAATCTCCTTCATATAGCCTTCTGCTAGTATCATACAAATTGAAATTGATATAAAAGATATTTTTGTTCTTTTGCTATAATAATTAATTCTATAATATTTAAATTTGATAAATTTCATATTATTTGTAATGAATAGAAATATCACTTTTAGTTCGATAGAAAATACTTACAATATGGGATGAATTTTTCTTATGTTCATGGACTCATCCATATTAATTGGGTGCTCTTACTACTAAGCTGGTTATATAATATAATTACTTTTCCATTACAGAATAAATAAAATAGCTTATTCAGTTTACAATTGGTTTAAGTCAAAGATGCCTCATTACTCCATTAAAAAAGAGTTGGTTGAAATAAATCTAACAACTTCAATATTCAAAAAGACTGAAGATAAGGAAGGATCTTCTTAAGCTGAGTTTAATTATTATTTGAAATGTCAAAGATCATTGGGGGAAATAGAATAAAGTCCAAGACTTAAACACGGGATAATTAGCCATTTTATTCATTTCCAAGCTTGATGATATCAAAGCATTTCGAAATTTGAAATATTATATGTGCATTTTCACTATTTTGTACGTATGAAAAATATTTCAAAGAAGATTGAAATGAAATTAAAAATTTGAGCTTACCATAATTCATATTCATACTCAAAAATTGTCATATTTACAAATACAAGAATCAATATATCCTCTTCAAGTGGATCCATTAATTAAACACCAAAAGTGATTCTTAGATAAGAATCGGGCTAAAGTAGTTCCATGAAGTGTATAAGATCTAATTGACTATATTAGGTGTTAATTTCAAATTCACTTCAACATCTCATCATGAATGATATATCAAAATGTAATTAAGGGAATTTTCTTAGGCATACTCATTTTATTTGAATGGAAATGGGAGGAAAGCCATATTATTTACTGAGTTATATTAGTAAAATAAATGTTTTTATCATTTGGACATCATTTCTCATCACATAAAGCTTCAATATACTCTTAATTTGCATCATGCTTAGACTAGCTATTTTGATTTCTAAATGGCTAGAGGGGACAAAAAAGCAACAAGATCCATTATACCATAAATTCTGGGAGCTTAAAAGAATGGCAATCTCTAAAGAAATACTTAAGGGTTTATCATAGCTCAATAATTGAGCTAAATCTTAATTGTTTCCAAAGTCAAGATCCATGAATTAATGAGAAAATATTGAGTTATCTTGGACCCTTCAAAACACGTGAGGTATTGATATTTATTACGAAAATACCAAATTATTCTTATTGAAACCCTTTTGGTATTTTGGTCCAGGGAAATAGCTCTTTAAAAAAATTTCTATTTATAATAAGCCTTCATTACATTAAAATGATGAGAAAATCAAAAATTGATTTAAAATTTAATTATTCATTATTGAACCCAAAGCTTCCAGGAAAATGTAATAAAAAGGAAATTTCTTAATAAAATCCCACATATTGTTTAGTTCAAAATCTAAATTGAAAGCTTTATTTACTGAACCTTTTTGAATATTTTATTGCAAAGACACAATCTTCAAAAATCCACACAAAAAGAAAAATGTTTTAATTTCCATCAACATTTATTATATTAATATAAGGGACTATACAAACATGATAAAATGATACTCTTGTAGGATACTGTCACAGCCAAGGAGGCAGGGGCATTTCCAATCATCATCAGCAAATCATTATATCATGGATACCCTTCAAAACCCAATCAGCAAGGGGGTTTCATTCAAGACCCTCCAAATACAGTTTTCATACAGGCAAGATCCAAATACAGTTTCAAACCTCAATACAGTTTCATACAGGCAAGACTCAAATACAGGATTCACCAAATACAGGCCTGTAATCAATACAGGCGCAAATACCTGTATTGACTGTATAACCTGTATTGGATTCACCAATACAGGATTCAATCCCACATCCAACTTCTTCCAGCATACAGACAAGTATCTCAACACTCAAACTCCAAGGCTGGCATTTCTCACATATACCAGCCCCTCTTCACCCACCTGGGGGTTTTTCCCCCAGTTAATTAAAATAGTTGATTTATTATTTAATATTATTTTATTCTCACTTTTGGAATATTATTTTATTACTTATTAAGTTAGTCTTAGCCTTCCCTCACCTGTTCAGTAGAGTCCTGGTGGCCATATCCTTATTAATTCCTTTTCTCTTTTCTGAACAGGTTGAAACAGTGACTCAGGATTATTTGTGGTTGGCTCTTTATTATTGCTTTTGTTTTGTCTCTCTTATTTTTTATGCTTATTATTTTATGACTAGGAATTTATCCTCTTACTCCATTACTCTTATCATTTGAGTACTTTTCTTCTGAGCCCTCCATAAGTAAGTCTGTTCACTGAGTGCCAGGCCCTCTTCATTTTAGAAGAGCCCCTGTGACATTATTTTAATTAACTCATAATTGCTTCTTTTTCATTCATTCATTTTATTCATTTATCTCATTCTTCAATTATGATTTTTTCATGATTTTATGATTTTTTATGATTTTTATGATTTTTTCTCTCTTATCAATTTTCATCTCATTCATTTTATTCAAATGAAAATTGATTCTCTTTCTCATTTCAAAAATTCTGCTGACCATTTCACTTTACTCTATTATCTTCATTTCTCTTTTGTTTGAATTCAGGTTTATTCAGGTTTTATTGCTTGGAATTAGTTGGGTTAATTGATTCATCATTCAGGGTTATTTGATTTGGGGTATTCAGTGGTTTTGATTGAAATTTCTCAAGATTATTGATTGATTGATTGGTTGTTCAAGACATTGATTTCACCTCAAGATGTTGAATTGACTTTGATTGATTTGATTTGATTTGATTGACTTCATTTGATTCTTCAAGATACCTGATTTATCCTCAAGATTTGATTTAATTGATTGATTTGAATTTGATTCCTCAAGAAAATTGAATTGATTTTTGAAGATATTGATTGGATTCCTCAAGACTTAATTGATTTGATTTTGATTGACTTGATTTGACTTATTGATTGAAATTGATTATTCATAAGAATTTGACTTTGTCATCTTCACTCTTCAAGATTTATTCATATTGATTCACTTCAAGACTGTTTATTGATTCTTCAAGATCATCAAGATTCTCATTTAATTTGATTTGGTCAAGCCTTAATTTATTCAAAGTATCATCAAGTTTTTATTCATTCTTCTTTCATAATGCCAGTTCAGCATAGCCCACCAGCCAAGAATACAAGATCCCAGAGACATCAAGCTGTTCTCACTCCTACACCAAGGGCTCCTCTTGACCGCACACCATCAGTTCATCAACTGAGTGCAAATTTGGACAGAGGACCACCAATGGAAGGAGCAGCACCCTCCAGAAGAGGAGGTGTGAAGTCTAGAAGATCAAGATCATTCTCTGGACTATTGGGTGGTTATCCTGGTGTTTCTCAAGGGCCTAGAAGTAGATTGGGGGAAGCTGAAGATGAGGAGGGGGAGGAGTCTGTGGAAGAGGAAGAATCTGAGGAGACTGAAGTGGCAGCTGCCTTGGCAGGTGCTACTGAAGCTCCTGAGGCTCCAAATCTAGCCCTTTCTAATCAACCTTCTGTCTCTCAAGCTGAACCAAATTTCCTCAAGATGATGGAGCAAATGACTCAGTTTATGGGACAACTCACTCAAGCAGTTGCCCCAAGGGACACTTCAAAAGTCCCTGCATTCAAGACTCCATCAATGAAGGCACCTGATTCTTTTGATGGTACTAAAGCTCATAAATTGAGAGGATTCATTCAATCCTGTCAATTAATCTTTCATAATGACCCAGCAAACTTCTTCTCTGACAGGAAGAAGGTGCTTTATTCAACTTCTTTTCTTACTGGTAGAGCTGGCAAATGGATTGAACCTTACCTCTCAAATATCTCCAATGAAGACCCTTCTTACCTCCTCAATAACTGGCAGTTGTTTGAAACCCAGTTATTCACTCTGTTTGGTGATCCCAATGAAGTCAGAAAAGCTGAACAAGAGTTGGACAATTTGAGGATGAGGGAAAGTGGTCAAGTTTCCTTGTACATAGCTGATTTCAGAAGTTTAATGTCAAGAATTGGAGACTGGGGGGAAAGGGCCTATATTCATGTGTATAGAAGAGGCTTGGCATCAAGATTGTTGGACCAATTGGCTTCTCACCCTGGAACTTTTGATAGTCTTCAAGAACTCATGGATATCACCTTGGAATTAGATACCAGGTACCATGAGAGGCAGAAGGAAAAGGGCAGTCATCAAGAGAAGAAGCCTCCAATCAGTGGATCCAACTCCTCCAAGCCTCCTCAAAGTTCATCATCAAAGAAGCCTTATCACAAGAAGAATAAGAAGGGGAAGAATTTTCAAGTGTCCAAAGACAAGCCTCATGCTGCTCTCCTCAATAAGGACAATAAATTAATCGGTTCTGAAAAGGAGAGGAGGATTAAAGAAGGCTTGTGCAATTATTGTGGTGGTAAACACCCATTTGAAAAATGCTTCAAGAGGCCTGAGAATAGGCAAGGGTCATCAAAAGGCTTCCCTAGCAAGCAGGGAAAAGCCTGAGTGGGAATCATGATGTGTTCAATGGTTCTCACTTATTTCCTTCAAGAGCACAATTGTGCACTCTGAATACTAGTGTCAAGAAATCTTTAAAATTTCTTATTTTTTCTTCAATCTCTGATATTTTTTATAGTATTCTCATTGATTCTGGTGCTACAAACTCTTTTATTGCAAAGAATTTTGTTCTCAAGTACTCATTGACCATGTCAGAGCTCCCTGAAAAGATTCCTCTTTTCATTCTGGATTCTAATGAATCCACTTCCCTGTTCATCACCCATTATACCAAGTGGGTTGTTGATTTACCTTCCTTCCCAAGCTTTGAATGGGATTTCTTTATCATAGATTCACCCAAGGGAGAAGACCTAATATTGGGCTATGATTTTCTTTACCATTTTAATCCCATTATTGATTGGAAAAATGGATTGATCACCTATGATTCTAGTCATAAGGATTCTAGTGGTATTATTTCTTCTACTAGTAATGACTTATCCACTGCTGTCAACAGTGTTGCTCTGGTTGGTGAACTTAAGACACCTTCCCTTCCTCCTTCTGTCCATATCCCTTCCATTTTTCCCTCTCAGTCATTACTTCCATTAAGAGATGAAGTCTTCAAAGAGATAAAAGATGTTGGAGAAGATGTTGCTATATCTTCACTTCATCTCTTTCAAGGGGATATGGACCTTCCTCCTTTATCTTTTCATGCCTCCCTGGAGGAGCAGTGGGATGAGGAGGAAGAGCCAGAAGAGATTGAAACTGTGCTGAAGGTAGTCCCTCCTGTTTATCACAAATATTTGGATGTATTCCCCAAAGTGAAAGCAGAGAAACTTCCTCCACACCGTGCCTGTGATCATCATATCGAACTGGAGGGTCTTCTACCTCCAGTTGGTGTTATCTACTCTTTATCAAAGAATGAGTCAGAAACACTGCGGGCCTACATTTCAGAGAATGTAGAGAAAGGTTTCATCAGACCAAGCTCCTCCTCAACAGGAGCACCTGTCCTTTTTGTTAAGAAAAAGGATGGTGGTCTTCGTTTGTGTGTTGACTACCGCAAACTTAATGCTGTCACTAGGAAGAACAGGTATCCTGTTCCTCCAATGAATCAGCTTCTTACCGTCTTTAACGGTGCTACTATCTTCTCCAAGATAGATCTGCGTGGTGCTTATAATCTCCTGAGAATTAAAGAGGGGGATGAGCATTTAACTGCCTTTAGAACCAAATATGGCAGTTATGAGTATTTGGTTATGCCATTTGGCTTAACCAATGCTCCAGCTTCATTCCAAAATCTTGTGAATGATATATTTGCAGATTATTTGGATATTTTTGTTGTAGTGTACTTAGATGATATTATGGTCTTCTCTAGCTCTTTGGATGAACATGTTAAACATGTGGCCTCTGTTCTCCAAAGACTGAGAGACAATAATTTGTTTGCTAAAGCCTCCAAGTGTGTATTCCATGCCTCAAGTGTGGAATACTTGGGCTATGTTGTTTCAAGTGATGGCCTCAAGATGGATTCTTCAAAAGTCCAGCAAATACTCAATTGGCCTCAGCCCAAGAACATCAAGGCCCTCCAATCTTTTCTTGGCTTTGCCAACTTTTATCGTCGTTTCATTAAAAATTATTCCAAAAAAATCTCTGCTCTCACTTCCCTCCTTAAAAAAGATTCTCCCTTCATCTTCAATGAGGAAGCTCTTAGTCAGTTTCAAATACTCAAAGAAGCTTTCGCCACTGCTCCTATCCTCTCTCATTTTAATCCTTCTCTACCAACTATTGTAGAGACTGATGCTTCTGATTATGCCTTGGGTGCTGTACTGAGTCAGGTGAATGACTCAGGAAAGCATCCCATTGCATTTGATAGTCGCAAGCTCTTACCAGCTGAACTCAACTATGAAATTCATGACAAGGAACTCCTTGGCATAGTTTGGGCTCTCAAGCGCTGGAGAGCCTTTCTCCTTTCTCTTTCTGATTCCTTTGAGGTCTTGACAGACCATTGTTCTCTCCAATATTTTATGTCCTCTAAAGTCCTTACTCGTCGTCAGGCCCGCTGGGCTGAATTTTTGTCTGAATTTCACTTTGTTATCACTTACCGCCCAGGCAGGCTGGCCACTTTACCAGATGCCTTGTCACGTCGGGACGACGTGTACCCAGAGAGGGGGGTGGATTTCATCAGCAAGAATCCTCAAAACTTTCATCAAGTTCTCAAGCAGAATGAAATTCAAGAGTCAAGATTCTTTTCCATAAAAGTTGAAATGTTTTCAGATTTAGTTGATCAGATCCAAAGACAAGTATGGCAAGACAAAGACTATAAGGAGATCCTCAAGAAATTAGCAAGAGGAGAATCAGTCCCAGACTATTCTCTTGAACCTCAAGCAAATTTGTTATTGTTCAAAGATAGAGTAGTTATTCCAAGCAATCATGAAGTTCAATTGGATATTCTTCAAAGGCGTCATGATTCACCATTGGCTGGCCATCCTGGCCAGGAGAAGACCCTCAAGCTCATCAAGAGGGATTTTTATTGGGCTGGCATGAATCAAATCATCAAGGACTATGTGTCCTCATGTCAGCAATGTTCAAGAAACAAGAACATCCACCATAAGAAGTTTGGATTACTCAAGCCTCTTCAAATTCCATCTGGTCCTTGGAATTCTTTATCAATGGACTTTATCACTCAATTGCCCTTGTCAAGCAACTTTGATTCCATTTTAGTAGTTGTAGACAGATTTTCAAAAATGGCAATATTTATTCCAACTTATTCAACAATCACTGCTTTGGACTTAGCTCAAATATTCATTAATCATGTCTTTTCCAAACATGGTCTTCCAATCAGTATTGTTAGTGATAGAGGTTCTTTATTTGTTTCATCATTCTGGACCCAGTTATGTCAGCAGCTCAAGATATCAAGAGATCTTTCAACTGCATTTCACCCTGAAACAGATGGACAGACAGAGAGGGTAAATCAGATTCTAGAACAGTATCTTCGGATGTATGTCAGTTACCATCAAGATGACTGGCACACCTGGCTCCCTCTGGCTGAATTTGCCTATAATAATGCAGAACATTCATCCACAAAGCAATCACCTTTTTTCACCATTTATGGAAGAAATCCCAGCTTTGACTCAATCCATGTTTCTCAAGATTCACCTGCTGGAAAGTTATCAACAAAACTCCAATCAGTACAGCAAGTTGTCAAAGAAGAATTAGAGTCAGCAATAAGAAGATTCAAGAAGTATGCAGATAGAAATAGAGCAATTCCACCTGATTTCCAACCTGGGGACAAAGTATGGCTAGCTTCCAAGAACATCAAGACAACAAGACCCACCAAGAAACTTTCAGAAAGATGGTTGG
Source organism: Austropuccinia psidii (assembly GCA_023105745.1). NCBI lineage: Eukaryota > Fungi > Basidiomycota > Pucciniomycetes > Pucciniales > Sphaerophragmiaceae > Austropuccinia > Austropuccinia psidii. The sequence continues at coordinate 46,136,002 of JALGQZ010000001.1, forward strand.
GACCCTTTGAAGTTCTCAAGAAGATTGGCAGCCATGCATATCACCTCAAGTTGCCTCAACAATGGAAGTCAGTTCACCCTGTTTTCCATGTGTCCTTGTTAGAACCAGTGAAGCAATCAACTATCCCAAATCGACACCAATTGCCACCACCTCCAGTAATAGTGGAAGAGCAAGAAGAATGGGAAGTGGCTCAGGTTCTGGACTCAAAACTCAAGAGAGGTTCATTATGGTATTTAGTGGAGTGGAAAGGATTCAATGAAGACCCAGAAAGAACAACTTGGGAACCAGCTTCCAACCTTACCAACTCCCCAGACCTTGTCAAGGACTTTCACACCTTGTATCCTGACAAGCCTGGCCCAAATGCCTCAAGAGTTTGATTTTATGGTGCTTGGTGGGGATTGGAGTTTATGAAAGTAAGTTCCTCTCCTGGCATGCACCTTTAAGGGGGTATTCTACCCAAATTTGTTGTAAGCATCACCTTGGCCACTTTGTGAGCACTTGTCAATTTTTTGGACAGGTTCAGAAGGCCTTGCAACATAATACCCTCAAGATTTGGACTTTTCATCAAGATTTGGCCCAATCATTTCCTTTATTTTCTCTTCTTTCTTTAATCATGCCATAAATTATCTTTCAAGACATTCATTATCAAATTCATCTTATGGCATATTTCAATTTTCATTTATGGTGCTTGGTGGGGAGTGGAAGTTATGAAAGTAAGTTCCATCTCCTGGTATGCATCCCTGAGGGGTCTAATTCTTGTAAAACATTACCTTGGCCACGCTGTGAGCATCAAATGCTTGGTTTTATCTTTCAGAACATTTTGGCCAAAATCAAGAATCTCACCACAAGAAGGACAACCCTCAGGAATTTCTTATTTCTTTCCTTACTCTCTTTTTCTCTCAATTCTTTTCATTTTTATTTTTTATTTTTATTCCTTTTACTTGTATCTTTTATTTTTATTTTTATTTTCATTTTTATTTCTTATTTCAAAAAGCAGTAGTCATCACTCCCATCTCACGTTTGGGGAGTCAATTCATTCAATAATCAAAGAGCAAAACACTAGTAATGGTAAAGACCACCTACAGATAATCCTCATCAAAACTTCTTCAAGTCAGCCTTAAACTCATTCCTTAAGATCAAAATTGAAAGCCAAAACCCAATCAGCAAGGTTTTTATGGAAATTGACCAATCAAGGAGGGGATAAGAAGAAGATGTTCAAGAAAAATAAAAATCAAGTTCATAGAAGAAATTGTTTCAAATGGCCCAATTGGCCAATTTCATCAAGATATGCACTTTGGCACAATTGGCCATATCAGACCTCAAAACATTAAAACAGCCAATTTTCATCAATTCTTATCATAATATGCTTAATTAGGCATATTGGCAAATTTGCGCATTTTGCGCATTTTTGCGCATTTGCGCACTTTTTGCGCACTTTTGCGCAAAAAGGCCTTTTTTCTTGTCAAAAGCCTTCAAAAGGCCTTTTTGGCCAAAATCATTATAATTGCGCATTTGCGCACTTTGCGCAAAATTTGCGCACTTTGCGCATTTTTGCGCATTTTGCGCATATTTGCGCAAAAATGCGCAAAATGGCCAAAACCCACTTTTAGGCCATTTTATCACAACAATTCAGTTTTTTCCATCATTTTCACCAGTTATGCCACATAGGGCATATTTGCGCATTTGCGCATTTTGCGCAAAATTTGCGCACTTTGCGCATTTTTGCGCATTTGCGCATATTTGCGCATTTTGCGCAAAAATGCGCAAAATGGCCAAAACCCACTTTTAGGCCATTTTCTCACAAAAATTCAGTTTTTCCATCATTTTCACCAGTTTTGCCACATATGGCATATTTGCGCATTTGCGCACTTTGCGCATTTTTGCGCATTTGCGCATATTTGCGCATTTTGCGCAAAAATGCGCAAAATGGCCAAAACCCACTTTTAGGCCATTTTTTCACAATAATTCAATTTTTTCATCATTTTCACCAAATTATGCCAAATATGGCATATTTGCGCATTTGCGCATTTTGCGCATTTTTGCGCATTTTGCGCATTTCTGCGCAAATTGGCCAAAAACCCATTTTTTCACATTTTCAGGGATTTTGGCCAGGACTACTCATTTAGTCCAAAAATTTCAAATGTTGGCCACCTTATGCCAACACTCTAAATTCAAAATTATGATGATTTCAAGTGGTCTTGGGACAAAAAACTCAAATCAACCACCTTTCAAAAGCCATGAGGACTCAAGAAAAGTTGATGAAGACACTCAAGACAAGATTAAAGGAATTTTTATGAAGATTGAAGGCAGTTTGAATGAAACAGAGGAAATTCAGAATCAAAATCAAGGGGAAAATACCTACAATAGTTAAATGAAGATTGGTTTGAGTATTGATTGAAGAAGAAGTTTTAAGGGGAAAATCTTAAGGAATTGGGGACAAGAACTGTTTGAATTGATTGCAAGCTCATCAAGACTCACTATACTTATGGTGCTCAGAGCTCACCACTTTCAAGAGGGGGATAATGTCACAGCCAAGGAGGCAGGGGCATTTCCAATCATCATCAGCAAATCATTATATCATGGATACCCTTCAAAACCCAATCAGCAAGGGGGTTTCATTCAAGACCCTCCAAATACAGTTTTCATACAGGCAAGATCCAAATACAGTTTCAAACCTCAATACAGTTTCATACAGGCAAGACTCAAATACAGGATTCACCAAATACAGGCCTGTAATCAATACAGGCGCAAATACCTGTATTGACTGTATAACCTGTATTGGATTCACCAATACAGGATTCAATCCCACATCCAACTTCTTCCAGCATACAGACAAGTATCTCAACACTCAAACTCCAAGGCTGGCATTTCTCACATATACCAGCCCCTCTTCACCCACCTGGGGGTTTTTCCCCCAGTTAATTAAAATAGTTGATTTATTATTTAATATTATTTTATTCTCACTTTTGGAATATTATTTTATTACTTATTAAGTTAGTCTTAGCCTTCCCTCACCTGTTCAGTAGAGTCCTGGTGGCCATATCCTTATTAATTCCTTTTCTCTTTTCTGAACAGGTTGAAACAGTGACTCAGGATTATTTGTGGTTGGCTCTTTATTATTGCTTTTGTTTTGTCTCTCTTATTTTTTATGCTTATTATTTTATGACTAGGAATTTATCCTCTTACTCCATTACTCTTATCATTTGAGTACTTTTCTTCTGAGCCCTCCATAAGTAAGTCTGTTCACTGAGTGCCAGGCCCTCTTCATTTTAGAAGAGCCCCTGTAACAGATACTTCATTATTTCTTTGCCATAAATGGTTGTGTATCCACATAAAGTCATCTAATTTAGTAAATAGGATATGCTTATGTGACACAATATGATGCTATCATAAATGAAAATTAGTTAAATTATTTCTCAAGAATTTCTTTTTAATTTTAATCATTTGTATTCCTCTTGAATCTGTTAGGAAGGCCTAAAAGGAGGGGCCTTTAACTATTTTTTTACAAATATTCATCCTCATCATCAATTTAGTATTCCAACCATTATTGAAAAAATTGTATTATCTATCTAATTTATCAGATTTTGAATACAAAACCAAATTATTTTCCATCAAATACCCTCTCAGATTTTATATTTTGGTTTTTCCAAAGGTTGTGAGCTATATATTGGACCTTCCTACTGTTTTTGAGGTATCCAGGAATGAAATATTCAATGGGATGTAAATCCTATATTAATGTATATATTCCTTGAATATTATAAGCATTTTTTATCTCTTTTTATCTTTCATTTGAGAGGCTCTCAATATTTTATTTTGGTATGAGATTGTAAATTCAATTATACCTATTTTCATCAAGTCAAGTATTTGATTCCTGCTTTACTCTGTATCAAAATTATTAAAAACAACTGAAGGAATAATTAAGCTTCCGTTTTTCTGCATTCTTATTTACAAGAAGCTCTTTATCAAATTTCAGATAAGGAAAAGCTGTAATAATAGTAATTAAAATGAGCATAATCTATATTCTCATAGGGAGATGTTACATTTGGGGTCCCAGGAAAGTTTTTTAAGCCTTTGGCCTGGTTTGTCAATATTTCTGTAAGTTTCCAATTAAAGGGCTCAAAAAATGAGTATTTCTTATTCTTAGGGATCTATTGTTATTTTGAATTTTTCTTAATATTAATCACCTAGTTTATAATAAACTTAAGTTTTCCTATACATGCTCTTATGAGATCCAAAGACTCACAGAATTATCTTTTATTTACTCTTAATTTTACTTCAAAATTATAATGAAATATCTCTTAAAAAACTATATTTGTATTCTCTCAATATTTTCTCTTTTGAGCCTTGAGGTATATTTGACATACCCACATAGGCCACAATTAGTATAAGAATACCTTTTGAAGTATGCATAACCCATAAGTCATGAATATTTCCAAAATTCATCATTTTTCATTTGATAAAGATTAATGCCTTTTTTGTAAGCAAATCCATGAGTTTAAGGCCATATTTAGACTCTACACAAAATTTCATCTAGGATAACTTCATAGGGTGAATAAGATTAAATTAACTGTATGAGGTGGTATAAGGTTTGACTATGAAACAACAAGTAAAAATTACTAATATTTTACTTATTTTACTATCAATTTATTAATTAAATGGATAATAAGATTAAAAAATTATAATAATAAGGATATATTAGAGTCATGGCATAAAATGAATTATATAATTAAGAAGGGATATAATAATAGAAATAAATTGATTTATTTATTGAAATTTATTAAGCTTACCAACAATTAATAACTGTGTAAACAATTGTTATTCAATAAGAAATAATAATTTCTAACAATAACATTACAAATATCAAAGTCATTAATTAATGTAATTACTATTTAGATTTATTATAAAATTATCAAGAATAATAATAGAGAGAAGAAATTATAATAAGAGAAAATAACTTAACTTTAACACTAATTATAATGATTTTCCTCCTGATAATATAAATACATCTGATTTAAACTTTATTTACAATAAAAATAGAGAGAATTCCAAATTTTACTATTTTTATGTTGATTTAGAGATTTTTAAGAGAATTTCAACAAAAAATTGAAATATTGGAGTAAAAATTTCAAAGCTAGTGATTGCTAAAATATGAATATTTGTTATTTAATAATATAAGAGTTTTATATCTAAATAATAAATAAATTAACTCCTTATTTAATTTTCCATTGTATTTGATGCATCTGAGGTGGAAACAGAGGAAGAGGAGTTCTGTTTATAGTAAAGATCCTTCCTTCTAGTAGATGTTTATTGATGTTATCCACTGGAATTGATTAATTTTTTGTAGGTTTAGTGATAATAACATGAATATTAAACCTTTTGATCTCATTATTATATCATTTTTTAGAGTTATCACTGTAAATCTAATATTTCTGAAATCATTGGCTTGGAAAATCATTTTTTTGGTGTATTATAATATTTTTGGTCATAAAAGATTAATATCCACCATTTGTATCTCTTATTTAACTGTCACACTAAAAATAAGATTAGAGTTAATGATCAGAAATGATAATTGTTAAGCCTCAAATTTAGGTTATTCATGCTACTGCAATTAAGAGAATGAATTATGATAGCTTTGAATTTCCTTACTAAGTTTCCAGCAGGACTTCATTAAATCATACAAACTCTATTTTTGATGGTTTTTATTGTAATCCATCTTTTCTGTCAAGATTTGCTATTTAAACTTCAAACCATTATTTCAAGTGGTTATCATAATCAAAATTACATAGTTCTTAATTTATGAGCTATTAGAATCCAAATATCTCCTTATTTTATATTTTGGACTACTTTTGATCTTTAGTGGTCAACAGCTATTACTATTTTGCTTAATATCCCCTTATATTTTGAAGCCTTGTTTATAGCTTTCCAAATGAAGTTTATATATTTCTTTTTACAGTTGTTCTGTGGTAGCTTTATTTTTGAATAAACTCTTTATCATGTGTAATTCAAAAGACATGAGCTAAACACTATGAATATATGCACTGATCATAAAAGTGCATATATCCAGGCTATCTCAGTCAGTATTGGCTTTACAGATATGGCATAAAGATTTCATATATGTAGTTTTTAATAGGGAATCAAATGTTGTAATTAATTACAAATTTTCATTCATTGGCTTCTGAGATCATCAGGAATCTATACCTTTTTATGAAATTCTCCTTATTTCAAGCTATTAATTTCAATTCTTATTATAAAAATGAGTTTTGTATAGTTTTCTTGTGACATTTTTGGATATGTGGTCATATCTCAAAGGCTCACATTCCCTAAAGCCAAACAGGATTGTACCAAAATCTTATATAGTTAATTAGGGTATTGTTTAGTTTCCTACCTCCTCAATGGATTTCTTAGCCTTGAAGCTCAAAAATGCTTAATTATAAAATTCTTTAGGTATTATCTAATTTCTGAAACTTCTTTTCAATTTGTCAGAATTATTTAAATATTTCTCAAGTAGAGATTAATCTTCCTGAGATGGGTTTCTTTACCTCACAGGATATTCCCTTTCTTGCTTGATTCTTGTCCTCCTTTCTTCAAGGACTTTCACAATTTTCTTTTCTTCTCCTTCTTCTGGAGGAGGAAGTCCAAGTGGTGTTTTATTTTTTAGGGGAAATAATTCCTTATCACTTCAACTGTGAGGCTTCATTAGACTTACAGGGAAAGCAGGGTGTTTGTTCATTAATTCACCTGTCAACTCCAGCTGTATAGCATTAGGGCCATGTAGGGCTTTGATAATCAAAGGCCCTGAAAAGAAATCTTTCGGTTTATTTTTTTCTTTAATGTTGTTAAAGTTTAAATTTGATACTAAGACTAAGTCTCCTATCTTAAGATAAGTTGGATTATGATTTTTTTCCAATCTTTCTTTTGCATATTTGGAAGAATCTTTCATACATCTATTTGCATGATGTCTTGCTTTATCAAGAATCATTTTAAGATGGCTTGCTGTTGGATGTATGTCAGTCAACCAAGTCCTTTTTAAGGGTTTCATATTTCAGTATTGTATCCCAGCCTTTTTCCAATATTTCCAGTGTTTTACCTGTTCATGTCTTATATCCAGCTTAAGATCCGGTACTAGGGTACACCATTCATGGGTAAAACAATTGGAGTCTTTGAATTATAGTCCATAAGCACAGAATCTTCTTATCATGTCTTCTAGAGTTTGAATCATTCTTTCTGCTGGTCCATCAGTCTGAGAGTGATAGACTGTTGAGAATAATAATTTTGTGCCAAAATGGTTATGGAGATTTTTACATAGAGCTGAGGTGAATTTGGGGTCTCTATCACTTATTGTAAGATGTGACTATGAAACTGATGATAATATTACTATTAATTAACAGTACTATGTCTGTTCTTATGAAATATAATAATAAAATATTATTATAACCACAATTGAATAATTAAAGAATCATTTCTTTCACGTGTTAAACACTACTAGTGATTTTAACAGTGAGCAAGTAATTGTCTACATGTAACAACCATCCATCAGGGGTAAGGGTATTCATTCATACACCCACTCAAACACCCCCAAATCAGCAAATCCAGTATCTGCATCAGCATTCAGTTTCAGCAATCTTCATTCTGAAACATGCATACAGCTTGGTACATCAATACAGCCTGTCAATACCTGTACAGGTTGGACTCACCCAATACAGTTTCAATACACCAGTATGGAGCTGTATGATCACTCAAATACACCAAACCTCTTGTACAGGTTCTGTACAGCTGTACAGGACCTGTATTGGCCAGACTCAATTCAATCATCAATTATTCTCATGAAAATTCTTCCTCTGGATCAGGGCTGGTGATTCTCACATATACCAGCCCCTCTTTCTCCCCAGTTAATTAATTTAGTTTATTTATTATTTTATAATTATTCTTATCCTTATAATTGGGTATTATAATTATTTAATTTTAAGTTAGTCTTTGCCTGTACAGTATGAGTTGGGTGGCCATATCCTTATTAACCCTTCTCTTTCCATTCTGACAGGTTGAAACAGTGGACTTGGACTTGTTTGTGGTTGGCTCTTCTATTTCTTACTGTTATTTCTTGTTGCTTCTTTTCTTATATTTATTCTTTTAGCAATTTATCTTTAACACTCTTCAGTGCATTCCTTCTTACCATATCTTTGAGCCCTCCATAAGTGAGTCCCAGTTTACTGAGTGCCGGGCCCTCTTCACTTCAAAGAGCCCCTGTGACATTAAATTAATTAACTCATATTTGATTCTTTCTTTCATTCATTTTATTCATTTCTCTCATTCTTCAATTATGACCTTTTCATTATTTTATGATTTTTTTTCTCTCTCATCAATTTTCATCTCATTCATTTCATTCAAAATTAAAATTGATTCTCTTTCTCATTTCGAAAATTCTGCTGACCATTTCACTTTATTCTTTATCATTCTCATTTCTCTTTTTGTCTGAATTCAGGTTTTTATCAGGTTATTTGAGTGGAATTATTTGGGTTAATTGATTCATCATTCAGGGATCTTATTGATTTGGGGCATTCAGTTATTTTGGTTTTGAAATTTCTCAAATTTATTGATTGATTCCTCAAGAAATTGATTTCACCTCAAGACTTTGATTTGAATTTTATTGATTTGATTGATTGACTTGATTTGATTCCTCAAGATAGCTGATTTATCCTCAAGATTTGATTTGATTCATTGATTTGAATTTGATTCCTCAAGAAAATTGAATTGATTTTTGAAGATATTGATTGAATTCCTCAAGGCTTAATTGATTTGATTTTGAATTGACTTGACTTACTTGATTTGACTTATTGATTGAAATTGATTGTTCATAAGAATTTGACTTTGTCATCTTCACTCTTCAAGATTTATTCATATTGATTCACTTCAAGACTATTTATTGATTTCTCAAGTTCATCAAGATTCTCATTTGATTGTTTTGGTCAAGCCTTAGTTTATTCAAAGTATCATCAAGTTTTATTTCATTTTATTCAAAATGCCAGTTCAGCATAGTCCCCCAGCCAAAAATACTAGATCCCAAAGAATTCAAGCTGTTCTCACTCCTACAGCAAGGGCTCCTCTTGACTGCACACCATCAGTTCATCAACTGAGTGCAAATTTGGACAGAGGACCACCAATGGAAGGAGCAGCACCCTCAATAAGAGGTGGAATGAAATCTAGAAGATCAAGATCTTTCTCTGGACTCTTGGGTGGCTACCCTGGCATGTCTGAAGGTGCAAGAGCAAGACAAGGGGAAGTTGAAGATGAAGAGGGGGAAGAGTCTGTGGAAGAGGAAGATTCTGGGGAAACTGAAGTGGCAGATTCCTTGGCAAATGCTCCAGAGGTGCCTCAGGGTTCTAATCTAGCCCTTTCTAGTCAACCTCTTGTCTCTCAAACTGATCCAAGTCTCCTCAAGATGATGGAGCAGATGACTCAATTCATGGGGCAACTCACTCAAGCAGTTGCTCCCAGGGACAATTCCAAAGCCCCTGCTTTCAAGACTCCATCCATGAAGGCACCTGATTCTTTTGATGGTACTCAAGCTCATAAATTGAGAGGATTTATCCAATCCTGTCAATTAATCTTCCATAATGATCCAGCAAATTTCTTCTCTGACAGGAAGAAAGTTCTTTACTCAACTTCTTTTCTCACTGGTAGAGCTGGAAAGTGGATTGAACCCTATCTCTCAAATATTTCCAATGAAGACCCTTCCTACCTCCTCAATAATTGGCCATTATTTGAATCTCAATTATTCACTCTGTTTGGTGACCCCAATGAAGTCAGGAAAGCTGAACAATAGTTGGACAATTTGAGGATGAAGGAAAGTGGTCATGTTTCCTTGTACATTTCAGATTTCAGAAGCTTAATGTCAATAATTGGAGATTGGGGGGAAAGAGCTTATATCCATGTTTACAGAAGAGGATTGGAATCAAGATTATTGGATCAGTTGGCTTCTCACCCCGGAACTTTTGATACTCTTCAAGAACTTATGGATTTCACCTTAGAATTAGACACAAGATATCCTGAGAGGAAAAAAGAAAAGGGTGGCAATCAAGAAAAGAAGCCTCCAGTCATTGGATCCAATCAATCTAGGCCTCCTCAAAACTCATCTTCAAAGAGGTCTCACCAGAAGAAGAACAAGAAGGGCAAGCAATTTCAAGCTTCAAAGGACAAGCCCCATGCTGCTCTCCTCAATAAGGACAATAAATTAATCAGTTCTGAAAAGGAGAGGAGGATTGAAGAGGGGTTGTGTACTTATTGTGGTGGAAAGCACCCAATTGAAAAATGCTTCAAGAGACCTCAGAACAAGCCTGGGTCATCATCAAGAGGCTTCCCTAGCAAGCAGGGAAAAGCCTGAGTGAGAATCATGATGTGTTCAATGGTTCTCACTTATTTCCTTCAATAGCACAATTGTGCACTCTGAATACTAGTGTCAAGAAATCTTTAAAATTTCTTATTTTCTCTTCTGTCTCTGATATTTTTTATAGTATCCTCATTGATTCTGGTGCTACAAACTTTTTTATTGCAAAGAATTTTGTTCTCAAGTACTCATTGACTCTGTCAGAGCTCCCTGAAAAGATTCCTCTTTTCATCTTGTATTCTAATGAATCCCCTGCCTTGTTCATCACCCATTATAGCAACTGGGTAGTTGACTTGCCTTCCTTCCCAAGCTTTGAATGGGACTTCTTTATCATAGATTCACCCAAGGGAGAAGACCTGATATTGGGCTATGATTTCCTTTACCATTTTAATCCCATTATTGATTGTAAAAATGGATTGATCACCTATGATTCTAGTCATAAGGATTCTAGTGGTATTATTCCTTCTACTAGTAATGACTTAGCCACTGCTGTCAACAGTGTTGCTCTGGTTTGTGAACTTAAGACACCTTCCCTTCCTTCTTCTGTCCATATCCCTCCCATTATTCCCTCTCAGTAATTACTTCCATTAAGAGATGAAGTCTTCAAAGAGATTAAGGATGTTGGAGAAGATGTTGCCATATCTTCACTTCATCTCTTTCAAGGGGATATGGACCTTCCTCCCTTATCTTTTCATACATCCCTGGAGGAGCAGTGGGATGAGGAGGAAGAGCCAGAATAAATTGAAACTGTGTTGAAGGTTGTTCCTCCTTCTTATCACCAATATTTGGATGTATTCTCCAAGGTGAAAGCAGAGATACTTCTGCCACACTGCGCCTGTGATCACCATATCAAATTGGAGGGTCTTCTACCTCCAATTGGTGTTATCTACTCATTATCAAATCAAGAGTCAGAAACACTGCGGGCCTACATTTCAGAGAATGTAGAGAAGGGTTTCATTAGACCAAGCTCCTCTTCAACAGGAGCACCTGTCCTTTTTGTCAAGAAAAAGGATGGAGGTCTCTGTTTTTGTGTTGACTACTGCAAACTCAATGCTGTCACTAGGAAGAACAGATACCCTGTTCCTCCTATGAACCAGCTCCTTACCGTATTCAACAGTTCCACTATCTTCTCCAAGATAGATTTGCGTGGTGCATATAACCTTCTGAGAATCAAAGAGGGGGATGAGCACTTAACTGCCTTTAGAACCAAATATGGTAGTTGTGAGTATTTGGTCATGCCATTTGGCTTGACCAATGCTCCTGCTTCTTTCCAAAATCTAGTAAATGATATCTTTGCAGATTTTTTGGATGTGTTTTTTGTGGTTTATTTAGATGATATTATGGTCTTTTCCAGTTCTGAGGAGGAACATGTCAAACATGTGGCCTCTGTCCTCTAAAGACTGAGGGACAATAATCTGTTTGCCAAAGCCTCCAAGTGTGTGTTCCATGCCTCAAGTGTGGAATACTTGGGCTATGTTGTTTCAAGTGATGGCCTCAAGATGGATTCTTCAAAAGTTCAGCAAATCCTCAATTGGCCTCAGCCCAAAAACATCAAGGCCCTTCAATCTTTTCTTGGCTTTGCCAATTTTTATTGTCGTTTCATTAAAAATTATTCCAAAAAAATCACTTCTCTCACTTCCCTTCTCAAAAAAGATTCTCCTTTCATCTTCAATGAGGAAGCTCTTAGTCAGTTTCAAGCACTCAAAGAAGCTTTCACCTCTGCTCCTATCTTATCCCATTTCAATCCATCTCTACCTACTATTGTAGAGACTGATGCTTCTGATTATGCATTGGGCGCCGTACTGAGTCAGGTGAATGACTCTGGAAAGCATCCCATTGTATTTGATAGTCGCAAGCTCTTACCAGCTGAACTCAACTATGAAATTCATGACAAGGAACTCCTTGGCATAGTTTGGGCTCTCAAGCGCTGGAGGGCATTTCTTCTTTCTCTTTCCAATCCTTTTGAGGTCTTGACAGACCACTCTTCCTTGCAGTATTTCATGTCTTCCAAAGTTCTTACTCATCATCAGGCCCGTTGGGCCGAATTTCTCTCAGAATTTCATTTCACTATCACTTACCACCCAGGCAGGCTGGCCACTTTACCAGATGCCTTATCATGTTGGGACGACATGTACCCAGAGAGGGGGGTGGACTTCATCAGCAAGAATCCTCAAAAGTTTCATCAAGTACTTAAGCAAGATGGAATTCAAGAGTCAAGATTCTTCTCAATCAAAGTGGAAATTTTCTCAGATTTAGTTGACAAGATTCAAGAAGAAGTATGGCAAGACAAAGACTATAAAGAAATACTTAAGCAACTAGCAAGAGGTGAATAAGTTCCAGATTATTCTCTTGAACCTCAAGCCAAGTTATTATTATTCAAAGATAGAGTGGTAATCCCAAGCAATCAAGAACTTCAAATCAATATTCTTCAAAAGCGTCATGACTCACCATCGGCTGGCCATCCTGGCCAGGAGAAGACCCTCAAGCTCATCAAGAGGGATTTTTATTGGGCTGGCATGAATCAATTCATCAAGGACTATGTGTCCTCATGTCAGCAATGTTCAAGAAACAAGAACATTCATCACAAGAAGCTTGGATTACTCAAGCCTCTTTCAATTCCGTCTGGTCCTTGGAATTCATTATCAATGGACTTCATCACTCAATTGCCACTGTCAAACAACTTTGATTCAATTTTAGTAGTTGTGGACAGATTCTCAAAAATGGCAATCTTCATTCCAACTTATGGAACAATCACTGCTCTGGATTTAGCTCAAATCTTCATTAGTCATGTATTTTCCAAGCATGGACTTCCAGTCAGTATTGTCAGTGATAGAGGATCCTTATTTGTTTCATCATTTTGGACTCAATTGTGTCAGCAGCTCAAGATATCAAGAGATCTTTCAACTGCCTTTCACCCTGAAACAGATGGACAGACAGAGAGGGTAAATCAGATACTAGAACAGTACCTTTGGATGTATGTCAGCTATCATCAAGATGACTGGTACACCTGGCTCCCTCTGGCTGAATTTGCCTATAATAATGCAGAACACTCATCAACCAAGCAATCACCTTTTTTCACCATTTATGGAAGAAATCCCAGCTTTGACTCAATCCATATTTCTCAAGACTCACCTGCTGGAAAGTTATCAACAAAACTCCAATCAGTACAGCAAGTTGTCAAAGAAAAATTAGAGTCAGCAATAAGGAGATTCAAGAAGTATGCAGATAGAAATAGAGAAATTCCACCTGATTTCCAACCTGGGGACAAAGTATTGCTAGCTTCCAAGAACATCAAGACAACAAGACCCACCAAGAAATTATCAGAAAGATGGTTGGGACCTTTTGAAGTTCTGAAGACAATTGGCAGCCATGCATATCACCTCAAGTTGCCTCAGCAATGGAAAACAGTTCACCCTGTATTCCATGTGTCCTTGTTAGAACCAGTCAAGCATTCAAATATCCAAAATCGTCATCAATTGCCACCACCACCAGTTTTAGTGGAGGAGCAAGAAGAATGGGAAGTGGCTCAGGTTCTGGACTCAAAACTCAAAAGAGGTAAATTATGGTATCTTGTAGAGTGGAAAGGATTCAGTGAAGACCCAGAAAGAGCCACTTGGGAACCAGCTTCCAACCTTACCAGCTCACCAGACCTTGTCAAGGATTTCCATTCATTGTATCCAGACAAGCCTGGTCCAAATACCTCAAGAGTTTGAATTATGGTGCTTGGTGGGGAGAAGAAGTTATGAAAGTAAGTTCCTCTCCTGGCATGCACCTTTAAGGGGGTATTCTACCCATATGTTGTTGTAAGCATCACCTTGGCCACTTTGTGAGCACTTGTCAATTCTTTGGATAGGTTCAGGAAGCATACAACACCAATACCCTCCTATTTGGACCTTATCAAGATATGGCCAAATATTCCTTTCTTTGTTTTTCTTTTCTTTCTTTTTATTTATCATTTCAATTTATGCCAATCATCATAATTCAAGACATTCATTACCTCAAGTCACTTACGGCAATTCTTTTCAGAAGTCATTTATGGAAATTCATCTCAGAAGTCATTTATGGCAATCTTTTTCAATTTTATGGTGCTTGGTGGGGAGTGGAAGTTATGAAAGTAAGTTCCATCTCCTGGTATGCATCCCTGAGGGTTCTACTTCTTGTAAAACATCACCTTGGCCACTCTGTGAGCATCAAATGCTTGGTTTTCATTTTTCAGACACTTTTTGGCCAGAATCAAGCAACTCACCATAGGAAGGACCAACCATCAGGATTTTTCTTTATTTCTTTCTTTCCTCTCATTTTCTCTTATTCTTTTCTTTTTTCTTTCTTTATTTACTTCTATAAATTCCTTTCTTTTATTTCTTTAAAGCAGCAGCATCCCCTCCCAAATAATGTATTGGCAGGTTCCATTATTTTTTCATTTTTTAGTATTTATAAGAGTGGGGATAAAAGGCAAACCAAACACAAACAAGGAAAAGGAAAACTAGTTATCTCTACCCAAATAATCAAAAGTTCTCTGGAAATCATTTATCAACTCATCTTAATACCAGGAAAATTTTGCAGCCATCTCTTCAGAAGCAGTACCTGGAATAGTCCTGTCATTGGCATACATAATCACCTCTCTGCTATTTCTATCAACCCTCCTGAACAATCTGGCCACAGGATCTTGACTTTCACTAGCCGTGTTGGGATCTTCTCTGGTAACCCGGATAGGCCAACGTTCTCTTCTTTGAAAAACTTGAGCAGCAGGAAACGGCAAAGGGGACAATCCATCTCTTCTTCTGCTGGAGCTGGCCACAGGTTGGAGTTGACGGGAGGTGTTTATGGGTGAGTTCCTGGACTGTTGAACTGGTGATGGTCTTACTGCTGGATTCAAGGCAGGCCTGGTGGTGTGGGAAGTAGTTGGTGAAGGAGGAGGAAGGGTTGTAGGAATGGAAGCAAGCATTGGTTGGAAAGTTCTTGGAGTGCTGGGAATAACTTGACTTTGGAATCTGGTGTTGGCAAGAGGTTGAGAAGAGGAATTGCTGGACGGATGGCCAATTTAATGAGGAATAACTTGAACTTCTTCGCCATCCAGCTCATCACTTCCTTCAGCATCTGGATCTGTTGGGGAATCAACAATTCTTCTTAGTTTCTTCACTACTTTCACCACTCCATCAGCATTGGTCCTTGAGATTGGGATTTCTGAGCTGTAGTGTATGGGCCTACCACCGGTTGGAATGGACCCTCCAACATTAGTTCATCTGGCCACATCCCTCTGCCTGGAACCAGTCACTACATCAAAATATCAGCACCAATTAAACCAAAATATGCAAATCACTCACATTGAGAAAATCCAGAAGTTGCATCAGGGGTAGGCTCCTCAAGAATGGGGAATTCCTGCTCCATAAGTGTCTCCTGACCTGGGACAAAGTTGATCCGGTACGGCGGCATGGCTTCTTCCCAACAAAGCAGAAGTGGCATTTTGACGATCGAGGATTGTAATGTTGAAAGCAATCCTTACCCTTGGCCAAACACTCAGTACAGGCAGGATCAAGAACTTCAACTGCTCTGAACCCGTCATATGTTTGGGAGGGATCAAAATGGCCAGAAGACGCCATGGAAAGGGAGGACAATCGACTGAAGACGCCAGAACCATGAAGAACAGACGGTGGCGGTGCAGAAGGTGAAGATTCAGTGATTTCAGTCAGTTTGGAACTCATAACTGAAGAATATGCAAGCAGAAGATTCAAGACGTCAGAATCAATCCACTCCATATCAAGAAAAAAAGAATTTGACCTCAAGGAAATGGGGCCATAACTCAATTATGCCCCCCCTCAAAGCCTCTAAGGTGAAGGTTCATACCCCTTTGGGGCTGAACTCATCACCCAGGGCCTCCCCTGCAACTTTGGGGAGGCCAGGATCTTGATGGTCCTGGACCCCATCAATGGGTCCAGGCCATGTAGGGTGATATCTATGATTGAGCCATTTCTGGGCCCCTTGGTCACCCTGGGTCTCCAGCAAATTTGGGCCCAGGGGCTTCATTTTGGTCCTGGGGGCCTCCAATAACCCCCACGGACCGCGGACTGCGGCGTACAGTCCACGGCCCACGGACTGTAGGACCCCAAATGTAAGGTTTGACTATGAAACAATAAGTAAAAATTACTAATTATTTACTTATTGTACTCTGAATGTCCTTATAATTGAAATAAATAAGATTAAAATAATACTAATAATAAAGAAATATTATTATTATGGCGTAAAAATATTATATTATTAAATAAATATAATAATATAATTAATATTATATGAAATTATAATATATAAAATAATATATTAATATAAAATAATTAATATATTATAAAGCTCTTTATTATTGTTACCAACAAATAATAAAGGCGTAAAAAATTGTTTTTTATTAATAAAAAACAATTAATAACAATAATATTACTAATATTAAAGTTATGAATTAATATAAATACTATTTATATTAATTAAAGAATTATTAAGAGAGTAATAATAGAGAAATTATTATAATAAGAGAAAATAACCTACTTTTAACACTTAATATAATAATTTTGAAGTATTTCACGCCAAAAAATATAAATACAACCTTTTCAAATTGTATTTACAATAAAAATAAAGAAAATTACAAATTATTCAGTATTTTTACGTGGAAATGAGTTTTAGAGAGATTTTTAACAAAAACAATTAAATAAATGATTTAATCACGTCAAAAATAGATGATTATAGAAAGGTGGTCTTTGGTCTTTAATAATATAACAGTTTTATATATAAAGAATAAAGAAATTACCTTTGATTTGATTGATTTAATGTTTTTGATGCGTCTGAGGGGTAAATAGAGTAAAAAGAGCTCTATTTATAGTAAATACCTCCCTCCTAGAGTCCAACAGGCTTCTAGTAGACGTGTACTGATCATATCCACTGGAATTGATCAATATTTTAAGGTTTGAGGGTGATTACATCATGATCAAACCATATTACATCATTATTACACCATTATTTAGAGTTATCACTATAACTCTAAGTGTGATGACATCAGAGGCTTGGCAGAACCCCAAATTTCGTGGATTTTATTAGTTTTAATCATAAACTAATAGTATTCACCAATTTTATCACTATTAAGACTGTTAAACTTAATTTAAGGTTACAGTATGTGATCATAACAGCTCAATTTAAGCTCAAACTTTGATCCTCAATAACTTTTAAGGTTTTCACGCTACAGCAATTCAGAGAGTGAATTCTGATAGTCTGACATAACCTTATTATGCTGCCAAGAGCTTTTCATTACATCATCAAAACTCTAATTTTGATGATTTTTCTTGTAACTCATCTTTTCTGTCGAAATTCAATATTTTAAACTTCAAACCTTGATTTCAGGGGGTTATACGCTGAATTTAACAATAAAAATTACATCATTCTTCACGAATGAACTAGGAGAATCCAACTGTATACTTTTTTTTAAGTTTGGAGCACTTTCACAACAAAGTGGTCAACAGCTCTGTTGATTTTTATCAATATTTCATCATAGGTTTTAACCTTGTTTATAACTTGTAAAATAAAGTTCATATCTGTGTTCTTACAGTAATTACGTGGTAACTTTATTTTTGGTTCATCATTCTATCATGTATATTTTAGAAGATATTAGCTATGATCACTGAATATATGCGTTGACCAAAAAAGTGCATATATTCAGGATAATTCCTTAAGTATTGATTTTGGGAATTAGCTTATTAATTGTTTTATATGTGGATTTTTGTGAGGATTCCACTGGTACAATTTATTTGACATGTTGTTTCATTAGTTTCTGATATAAATAAGGTTTTATGATTTTTATAAGGTATTATACCTTATAATTCCTTAAATATTGACTTTACAGATATGCCATAAAAGTGGTATATGTGTATTTCTCCATGGGGAATCCAATGGTATAATTTATTTCACATGTTTATTCATTGGTTTTTAAGTTAAACCAATTTTAGTACCAATTTATGGTATTTTTTGTATATTTGAGTAATTATTTTTAATGTATAATTATTCTAATTAATTTTAATATAATTATATTAAAGGTATAATTATTCTGAGTCTTTTTTGTGACCTTATTGGGTATGTGGTCATATCTCAAAGGCTCACATTCCCTACCACCAAAAAAGATTGTACCACAATCTGATATATGTGATTAGGGTATCATCCACTGTCCTACCTCTTCAATAGACTTTTGTTAGTCTTGAAGCTCAATAATGCTTAACTTTTTATTTTTCAGGTTTTCTTTCATGTCTGAACCTTCTTAGTAATTTATCAGCATTTGTTATATCTTTCTCAAGTAGCCATTCATCTTCTTGAGTTGAATTTCTATACCTTACAAGGTATTCCCTTTCTTTTTTGTTTCTTGTCCTTCTTTCTTTAAGGACTTTTACTATTCTCTTTTCCTCTCCTTCCTCCAAGGGGGGAATTTCAAGTGGGGGTTTATTTCTTAGTGGAAATAATTCCTTGTCACTTGAACTGTAAGGTTTTATCAGACTTACAGGGAAAGTTGGGTGTTTGTTCATTAGTTCACCTGTGAGTTCTAATTGCACAGCATTGGGTCCATGGAGTGCTTTTATCATAAATGGTCCTGCAAAGGAATCTTTCAATTTCTTTGGGCCTTTTATGTTATTGAAATTAAGGGTTGATACTAAAACCAAGTCCCCTATTTTGAAGTCAGGTGGCTCATGACTTTTATCCCATCTTTCTTTTGCATATTTAAAAGAATCTTGCATGCATCTGTTTGCATGGTGTCTTGCTTTGTCAAGCATTATCTTGAAACTGCTTGCTGTTGGATGTATATCCATTAAGTCCTTTTTGAGGGTATCATAAGGAAGTCTTGGATTCCAACCTTTCTCTAGCATTGCTGGTGTTTTGCCAGTAGAAGAATGGATTGATGTCTTATATGCCAGTTCAAGTGCTGGTATTAGTGTACACCAATCATGGGTAAAACCATCAGAATCTTTGAATTCTAGCCCATAAGCACAGAATCTTCTGATCATATCCTCTAGGGTTTGTATCATTCTTTCTGCTAGACCATCAGTTTGAGGATGATAAGCTGTTGAGAATGATAACTTTGTCCCAAACAAGTTATGGAGGTTTGTCCATAGTGCTGAAGTGAACTTTGGGTCTCTGTCACTTATAATATTTTGGAATAAGCCTGTGTGGCTAATGACTTTATTCCATATCATTATGGCTGTATCCATAGCTGTGTCATCTTTATGACATGGTAAGAACATGGGAGTTTTACTGTACCTGTCAACTAACACTAGACATGCATTATAACTCCTGTCTCCTCCTGGAGGTAAAGCTGTTACCCAATCCATATGAACTATTTCCCATGGGGATTTTGGTTCTTGGATTTGGATCATCATTCCAAATTTCTTTCCTGTGGCTCTGTTGGCTTTTTGGCATCTGTCACAGGTTTGGCAGTACTCTGCAACATCTTTCTTCCAATTTGGCCACCAAGAGCAGGTTTTCACCCTCTCTAGTGTTCTATCTTCTGAGAGATGTCCAGATGCAACACTATCATGACACTCATGTAAAATAGTGTTTATTAGTGTTCTATCTGTTAAGGCCATAACACATGTGTGTTTTGTTCTATGGTAAAGGATTCCATCAAGGAGGTGGAATCTTCCTTCATCATATGCCTTTTTCCATATTTCATCTAGTTTTGATGAAAGTGATGGATCTTTGCAGTCTTTCATTAGAAGTTGGCTTAAGATATGGAAATTTTTGTCTGTCTTATAGCTTTCTTTAACTTGGTTAAAGAATTCTGTGCCAATGTCTGTAACACATATTCCTTCTATATGGTGCTCTTCTTGTGGTACCCATGCTGGATTGTCAGGGGTATTTGCTAGAGCCCATCTGCTAAGACCATCTGCATTTTTATGAATATTTCCAGATTTATGAACAATAGTCATATTTCCTCTATATTCTTGGATAGCAATTTGCCATCTCAGCATATGTCTATTTGGAGTCTTCATATTTAATAGTGATTTCACAGCATTACAGTCTGTGATTACATCAAATACTGTGCCATCCAAATAATAATGCAGCTTTTCTAAATCCCACACTAGGCATAAGCATTCCATTTGGCTTGCTCCATACCTTGCTTCTGTTGGCTTTATCTGCCTTGAAATGAAACAAATTGGTCCTTCCACTGGTTTATCATTGATAATTTGTGTTTGGTGAAGTGCAGCACCTAGTCCTTCTCCACAAGCATCAATGTACAGTTTGAAAGGTAGTTTCCAATCTGGCATTAGAAGAAATGGGGCATTTGTTAAAGAATTTTTCAATTCTTCATATGCCTTGACTCTTTCTTCTGTCATCTCATAGACTGTTTGTTGGTCACATAGCTTATACAAGGATTTAGCAATCTTTGCAAAGTCCTTTATATGCTGTCTATAGTAACCAGCAAATCCTAGAAATGATTGCATTTCTTTTTTAGTTTGAGGCATTGGTTTAAGTAGTACTGCTGCTACTTTATTTTTGTCTATGCCTAGACTAAGTCCAGATACTACATGTCCTAGGGCTTTTAATTCACTATATGCAAAATGACATTTTTTCAATGAAATTTTCATATTTACTTGGACTATTTTCTGTGGTACCCTTTCTAGTCTTGTCAGGTGATTTTCCCAAGTTTCTGAGCAAACTATGATATCATCAATGTAGATTATTAACCATCCTTCTGATAATTCTTCAGGAAATATGGTATTCATCATTCTTTGATAATGGGAAGGTGCATTTTTTATCCCAAATGGCATTCTTAAGTATTCAAAAATTCCACAATGGACTATTATTCTTAGTAGTTTCTTGGCATTGTCTGTTAAGACATTTTGATGAAAACCCTTAAGAGCATCCATAGCTGTGATGAACTTAGCTTGTGACAATTGGGTCAATGTCTCATGGATTCTGGGTATTGGATATCTGTCTGGAATGGTATAGGTATTCAGGGCTCTGAAGTCTCCTACCATCCTTGATTTTCCATTATGCCAAGTTATAATGACAGGTGTAGTAACTTCTACTTGCTCATTATGTCCAACCTTTCTTAATACTCCAAGGTCCATTAATTCTTTAATGTGCACCTCTAGGGCTTCTCTAGCTCTTGGACTGGCTGGATAAGCAGGTCTTCTTAATAAAGGTGGGTAAGGTCTTTCTACATTAAGAACTATATCCACTTCATGTCCAATTATGGCACCTAGTGGCTCTTTGTCAGTTGCAAAGGCATTTTTATACTTAAATAAGAGGTCAATCAATTTTTCTTTCATTTTTTCTGTTAATTCTTGATTGAATTCTGCCTCTTTGAGTTGTTCAGATATAAAAAGTTCTTTTTCTGGAATTTTTTCCTCATTCTTAATAACTGTGATTTGTTTTTTGTTATTTAAGAATCCAAACTTTTGTCTTTTATTATCTCCTATGGTAAAATATCTATCCTTTTGGTTGGAGATATCTATACCATAGATTGATAAGTAGTCATTTCCAAGTATGAAATGATTACTAGTACAGTTGTCCATTACTACAAATTCTACTTTAATTCTGACACATTGTGAGGGATGAGGAAAAATTAGTGTTAAATCAATTATTCCAAGGGGTTTCATGCTTTCACTTGCACTACTAAATTTGACACCTTGTATTGGCATAAGTTTTTCTTGCCAGTCTGGGACAATGGTTTTTAAATAACTTTTGCCAACACAGGTGCAATATGCTCCTGTATCCAAGTTAACCTTTCCTTCTTGGTTATCAACCATAACAATACTAATACTTGATTTTCCAGCTGTATATCCCATTCCTCTTGCAGGTTTGGTTCTATACATTTTGGCATCTTGTATGTTTGTCAGATTTGTGTCAGATGTTCCAACTTGTGGCAAGTTTGAGTTAACATCCAGTACTTCATAAATTATATCAATATTATTAATTTGTGCATTAATTATATTGATTTCATCACTTTCAGAGCTTTCTGATTCTTCTGTCTCTTTTTCAGAGTCAGATTCTTCTTCTTTGTCATTGTGGTTTTCTGTTTCCACAATTTCATTAATCTTTGCTTTTTTAAGGCAATTATTGGCTAAGTGTCCAATACCTCCACATTTATGGCATTTTCTTTGCTCATTATTGTTGGATGTATTGGGTTTAAAGGATTCTTTTGATTTATCTTTCTTGATAAATGGTTTATTTGGGCTTTTAATGTCCAATTTTTTCCAAGTCCTGCCAATTTTTGTTCTTGTCACTATATCTTCTAGTGCATTTATATACTCTTCTGTGGAGCATGGTTCTATACACCTGCTTCTTAGGGCATGTTCTAGTTCCCCTCCACATTTTTTAAGTATTTTCATATGCACCATCTTCTGTGACATTTCTGGGTACAGTGCATTAAGCCTTTCAACTTGTTTTAAGAACCAAGTTAAAGGTTTATCTTTCTCTGGGTCAAAGAAAGCATTTTCAAATGCATTTTCTATCTTATACCTCCAGGCATCATTTGCCCACTTGGTGATTATTTCTTGTTTCCACCAAGACCAGGTATTTTTACCATTTGTCTGTCTTATGCCATAATACCATCTTTTTGCAGATTTCTCAAATAATGAATGTAATCTTGCAGTGATTAATTCATCTGGTATGGCATAGTCTTCTTGTAACATGTCAATTGTTTTAATAAATCACATGTGGTCATATTCACCTTCTCCTGTGAATGTTGGCCATTCTTTTAATTGAGGTGCTTCCTTCATTAAGACTTGGTTATTGTCTTGGTGACTCAAGTCTGTTATGAAAGGATTTGACAATTCCTCTTTTGTTTTAACAGGGCTTCTTATATGAGAAAATGGTGTTGATAACTTTGGCATATTTAAGTTAGCCTCATTAATTTTATCCATTTTTTCTGTAATAAGCCTTATTTCACTTTGAATATCATCTTTCAGATGCATTCTTGCTTCATCACTTTTTTCCACATGGTCCAAAAGTAATTTTTGGTGTGATGAAGTCTTTTCTTCAAATTTTTCTACAGAAATACTTAATTTATTTAATTTTTCTGTAAGATTGTCAATACTCACATCATAATTGATTGTCAAAGTCTTATCTTTGATATCTTTTATGTATTTATACAATTCTTGTTGTCCTTGTATTAATTTTTGAGTATTGTCAATTAAATTCTTTGGTTTATTATTTTCAACAATAAACTTAATGTTGTCAATTTCTTTCTTGTTTTGCACAACAATTTTTGTTAAAGATAAATTGTTATTTATTTCTTGTAGTGATAATAAACTGTCTTTAATTTCTTTTAGAGGTAATATACTATTTTTAATTTCTGTTAAAGTATTTACAACATCTTTGGACAAGGTTATTTCTTTGGGAAATGAGGTTGTCTCATTCTTTGCTCTTCCTTGTCCTTGAATTCCATCAAGGTTCTGGCCATGTTGAAGACATTGTCCATGGCATCCTTTTGGATTCTTGGGATTCTGTAGCTTGGGGAATATGGTTTCCTCCAATGCTTTTTCTTGTTCTTCTTCCCTTCTTGGGGAAGTGGGTTGGCTTGAGGCTTGCTGGTAGAAGCTACTGGGGTTTCTTCCTTGGTTGCCTCCCTCTTTTTGGCATGATAATCCTTGATTTTTTTTGATTTGAGGTTTGGATGACAGTGGATTCCATCCATTGGAGTATTTCACTATCTCCTCCTCTTTGAGGAACTTTTTCAGGATGTGCCAGGAGTTCATCACTCCTTGGTGTATTTGAGGCAGCATTTCCCAGTCTTTGTCCTTGTATACTGTGTAATACTGCTTGTACTGGCTCATGTAGATGTCTATTTGAGCCCTCTGAATGTGATTTGTACCTGTTTGAGTTACTCATACTTAGTTCCAATTCAGGCTCAGATATCATGGGCATTTCTGGGACTTGCCTTTGGGATAAGGCACTTCCTTGTGTGGATTCTGTTCCACTGGGGATATTGCCCTTTCTTTTCCCTTTTGAGGGATCAATTCTACTTCTGAGTCCAGCTCCATCTGATTGGATGGAGTATTGGGAACCTCTTCTGGTAGTCATAATTAAAGAATAAGAAAAAATAAAAGTATTTTAGAATAAAATTCTTTTATGGCAATTTAAAAAGAGGTGCTCACCTTCAGAGTCTTGAATGGTGGGCCCTGGAAAGTCTAATTTCTTAGCTTTCTTTCTTTTGGTGATAACTGGTGTAGGAGAACTTTGACAAGTTTCTTCCACCAATCTCTCAACAGTAGCTTGGTTGTCTTCTGTTGGGTTATCTTCAAACACTAAAAAAAGACAAATAAATATAAGTCTTTTTATAATAAGTGTTATTTTTGGCAAGATATGGCAATTTTCCACGTAGAAATTGCTTTTATATCTTAAAAAAAATGAAATAAATAAAGAAATGAATAAAAATGAATAAAAATAACTTTTTTTATTGGTTTTTAATATTTTTTAATATTTTTTATGTATATTTTTATTTTTAAAGAATAAAATAAAAAATGAATATGATTCTTATAAAATTAAATTATAATAAAAATTATTTTTAATTTATAAATTATCTTTTTTAATCACTAGAGTCACTCAAAGAAAGTTCTTGCAAGTCTAAGGATGTGAAAAACCACGTGTAAGACAGTACAATTGCTTTCCAAATGCCTCAATAGCTTTTAAAATCAATAAAATATAAAATTATTATATAATTTTATGATTATAAATATAATTTATTATTGGATAAACCCAAATAGAATCTTTTTAAAGGTCTTTTAAGTAAATATCACGGCCAGGCCCCCAAATGTAAGGTTTGACTATGAAACAATAAGTAAAAATTACTAATTATTTACTTATTGTACTCTGAATGTCCTTATAATTGAAATAAATAAGATTAAAATAATACTAATAATAAAGAAATATTATTATTATGGCGTAAAAATATTATATTATTAAATAAATATAATAATATAATTAATATTATATGAAATTATAATATATAAAATAATATATTAATATAAAATAATTAATATATTATAAAGCTCTTTATTATTGTTACCAACAAATAATAAAGGCGTAAAAAGTTGTTTCTTATTAATAAAAAACAATTAATAACAATAATATTACTAATATTAAAGTTATGAATTAATATAAATAGTATTTATATTAATTAAAGAATTATTAAGAGAGTAATAATAGAGAAATTATTATAATAAGAGAAAATAACCTACTTTTAACACTTAATATAATAATTTTGAAGTATTTCACGCCAAAAAATATAAATACAACCTTTTCAAATTGTATTTACAATAAAAATAAAGAAAATTACAAATTATTCAGTATTTTTACGTGGAAATGAGTTTTAGAGAGATTTTTAACAAAAACAATTAAATAAATGATTTAATCACGTCAAAAATAGATGATTATAGAAAGGTGGTCTTTGGTCTTTAATAATATAACAGTTTTATATATAAAGAATAAAGAAATTACCTTTGATTTGATTGATTTAATGTTTTTGATGCGTCTGAGGGGTAAATAGAGTAAAAAGAGCTCTATTTATAGTAAATACCTCCCTCCTAGAGTCCAACAGGCTTCTAGTAGACGTGTACTGATCATATCCACTGGAATTGATCAATATTTTAAGGTTTGAGGGTGATTACATCATGATCAAACCATATTACATCATTATTACACCATTATTTAGAGTTATCACTATAACTCTAAGTGTGATGACATCAGAGGCTTGGCAGAACCCCAAATTTCGTGGATTTTATTAGTTTTAATCATAAACTAATAGTATTCACCAATTTTATCACTATTAAGACTGTTAAACTTAATTTAAGGTTACAGTATGTGATCATAACAGCTCAATTTAAGCTCAAACTTTGATCCTCAATAACTTTTAAGGTTTTCACGCTACAGCAATTCAGAGAGTGAATTCTGATAGTCTGACATAACCTTATTATGCTGCCAAGAGCTTTTCATTACATCATCAAAACTCTAATTTTGATGATTTTTCTTGTAACTCATCTTTTCTGTCGAAATTCAATATTTTAAACTTCAAACCTTGATTTCAGGGGGTTATACGCTGAATTTAACAATAAAAATTACATCATTCTTCACGAATGAACTAGGAGAATCCAACTGTATACTTTTTTTTAAGTTTGGAGCACTTTCACAACAAAGTGGTCAACAGCTCTGTTGATTTTTATCAATATTTCATCATAGGTTTTAACCTTGTTTATAACTTGGAAAATAAAGTTCATATCTGTGTTCTTACAGCAATTACGTGGTAACTTTATTTTTGGTTCATCATTCTATCATGTATATTTTAGAAGATATTAGCTATGATCGCTGAATATATGCGTTGACCAAAAAAGTGCATATATTCAGGATAATTCCTTAAGTATTGATTTTGGGAATTAGCTTATTAATTGTTTTATATGTGGATTTTTGTGAGGAATCCACTGGTACAATTTATTTCACATGTTGTTTCATTAGTTTCTGAGATAAATAAGGTTTTATGATTTTTATAAGGTATTATACCTTATAATTCCTTAAATATTGACTTTACAGATATGCCATAAAAGTGGTATATGTGTATTTCTCCATGGGGAATCCAATGGTATAATTTATTTCACATGTTTATTCATTGGTTTTTAAGTTAAACCAATTTTAGTACCAATTTATGGTATTTTTTGTATATTTGAGTAATTATTTTTAATGTATAATTATTCTAATTAATTTTAATATAATTATATTAAAGGTATAATTATTCTGAGTCTTTTTTGTGACCTTATTGGGTATGTGGTCATATCTCAAAGGCTCACACCAAAGGCATAAAAAGGCCAAATATGGCCAAAAATCATATAAATACCTAAGTTCACCAAAACACCCAAAAGGCCCAAAAGGCCATAAAAATCAAGAAATGACAAGATTCATCAGGGGTAAAGGCCCCAGCCCAAAAACACTTTGGAGGGCTGTTGAGGCCATTTCCATGGGTAATGGGGACAAGACCCCTTTGAGGAAATTTTTTCAATTTTTCAATGGATTAAGCCTTGCCCGATAAGCACACTTCATATACTCATTGGGCATCATTTTTTGAGCACAAGAGCTCAGTAGTCCTTATTCTGGGATATATCCCAAGGGCATGGTTGATTGAATCAGAAGACAAGAAATGCATATTTTTGAAGTGGAATACTTACTCAAACTTGGAAAAAGGGGGAATCAATTGAATTTGACAGGGAAGGAGTAATGAAGGATTTTCAGGATAATGGTCAAGAGGAAAAGAAAATTTTTTGAAAAAATGTGGGGATAATGAGATGCCACTCAACAGTGGCAGGGTATTATGGTGTTCCGGAGCCCACCAGTTTTAAGAGGGGGATACTGTAGCAACCATCCATCAGGGGTAAGGGTATTCATTCATACACCCACTCAAACACCCCAAATCAGAAAATCCAGTATCTGCATCAGCATTCAGTTTCAGAAATCTTCATTCTGAAACATGCATACAGCCTGTCAATACCTGTACAGGTTGGACTCACCCAATACAGTTTCAATACACCAGTATGGAACTGTATGATCACTCAAATACACCACACCTCTTGTACAGGTTCTGTACAGCTGTACAGGACCTGTATTGGCCAGACTCAATTCAATCATCAATTATTCTCATGAAAATTCTTCCTCTGGATCAGGGCTGGTGATTCTCACATATACCAGCCCCTCTTTCTCCCCCCTGGGGACTTTTCCCCAGTTAATTAATTTAGTTTATTTATTATTTTATAATTATTGTTATCCTTATAATCGGGTATTATAATTATTTAATTTTAAGTTAGTCTTTGCCTTTTCTCTCTTCGCCTGTACAGTATGAGTTGGGTGGCCATATCCTTATTAACCCTTCTCTTTCCATTCTGACAGGTTGAAACAGTGGACTTGGACTTGTTTGTGGTTGGCTCTTCTATTTATTACTCTTATTTCTTCTTGCTGCTTTTCTTATATTTATTCTTTTAGCAATTTATCTTTAACACTCTTCGGTGCATTCCTTCTTACCATATCTTTGAGCCCTCCATAAGTGAGTGCCAGGCCCTCTTCACTTCGAAGAGCCCCTGTGACACTACAAGAATCAATACAAGAAAATTTCAATACTAAAACTTCTTTCTATTAAAATGATAAAATTATTTTAATATATAATTATATTTTGCAAGAAATGGTAATTCTTGAAGGAAACTAATTTTAGAGAAGAACTTTGAGAATTAAAGATAAATCACTCACTAATATTCCAAAGAGCTTATTGAAAGATAAGATAGAGAGATTTGATGTAGAATTGTGGATTTGAAGGATCAAAGTGAATTTATAAGAGTATTACAACAGCTTATAGTTGGATTCTATGATTTCACGTCTTTATGATTGATTCTTAAAGAATTAAAACACTTAAGAATAGCTTCAACTAATACTTACTTGTTGGTAACAATGTTATAAATGATAATAAGATGATGATGTGGAAAAAACAGCAAGAAGAGGCCTCTTTTAAGTCAACAACAGCTCGCAGAGGCGTGCCATGGAGAAAACTGAAACACCAGTGAGTGAGAAAACAACAAACCCTTTTGGATTATTGATTGCATCATCTGTTGTCATGTAAGATTATCATAATTATCTAATTGATGCTTTTACGTGACTACCAACCCCAATATGGTTAAGCATAAAAGGAGTAGCATCTGTAAATCTTCTTTTATTCCAAAATAATCATTAATTTCTCAAAGCTATCAATGTTATTGCCAATTTCATCACAGGTTGTAATTACTGTGAATTTTTGAGGATTCAGTGTGTTTCATGTAGAATAGTCAAAAATGGACTGTAGGTAAAACTTTTAATTTTACTAGTAAAACTGTGATTCTTTTTGGTTGTACCATATATAATACAGTTATTCAATGGTCCTGAAAGATTCAGAAAAATTCATTCAGAATTGTATTTTTAATGAATTTTTGAAGTTTTTACCTCATTTCTACGTAGAATTGCAAATATCAGTGTTTAACTGGTTGCTATGAGGTAAATCAATGGATATAAGTCCAAAAAGGGTTTTAATTACTCTTTTAGGGCTTATCCATGGAAAATAATTAAGAATTGACATGGTTACAGGAGTCTAAGTAGCTTTTTACCTCCTTGGAATGTCAAAATAGCAGGTTATTTGCTATTTTCTTAAGATTTACTGTAGTTGTAACATGGTAACCAAGTTCCCAAAGTGTTTTACTTTACTAATTGGGCCAAGATCAGCCATGTATCCAAGCTTTGGAGCTGTCCACGCCTCTGAGGCCTCAGAAGTTGGGTACCCTGGCCTCTTTGATGTCTTTTGTCCCCCTTGCTTATTTTAAGCTTCAAGTGAGATATCCACTATGGGTGTACCAAAAGTCCATGTAAGAATAACATGATATTAAGTGCTCAAAACATGCATAACACTATTCTTAGTGTATATGTAACATGGGATTTCTCACATTCCCATTATTTTGGCGTGAATTTAAGAAAAACAAAAGTTTCACAGATCCTTTATGTGGTATTGAAGTATTTTCCATTTTACCACCTCAAAGAGTTAATTTGAGCTTATTCACTCTATGGAGCTACCCTAGGTTAATTGTTTGTGTAGAAACCAAATCTGGCCTTAAATCCATGGATTTACTTACTCAATGAAAAGTTATTCATCTTTTCTGAAATCAAAAATGATGAATTTTGGATATATGCATGCCTTATGAGTTATGCATAATTCAAAATTTATTTTTAATATGATTGTGGCCTATTTGGGTATGTAAAATATACCTCAAGGCTCACACTTATGGTATTCTGTAATAAGCCTGTATGGCTGATAACTCTATTCCATATCATTATGGCTGTGTCCATAGCTATGTTATCTTTATTAAATGGCAAGAACCTTGCAGTTTTTCTGTAACTTTCAACTAATACTAGGCATTCATTTAAACTTTTGTCTCCTCCTGGGGGTAGAGCTGTTACCCAATGCATATAAACTATTTACCATGAAGATTTTTGTTCTTGGATTTGAATCATAATTCCAAACTTCTTACCTGTAACTCTGTTTTTCTTTTGGCAATATTCTTCAACATCTTTTCCCCAATTTGGCCACCAAGAGCAGGTTTTCACCCTTTACAATTTCTTGTCTTCTGAAAGATTTCCAGAAATAACACTATCATGGCATTCATGAAGTATAGTATTAATTAAAACTCTATCTTTCAGGGTCATAACACATGTATTTTTGGTTCTATTATAGATAATTCAATCAAGGAGGTGGAATCTTCCTTCCTCATAGGCTTTTTTCCATACTTCAGCTATTTTGGAAGATAATGATGGCTCTTCAAAGTCTTTCATGTATAGTTGGCATAAAATATGGCAATTCCTTTCCATCCTATAGAACTCTTTGACTTTATTAACAAATTCTGTGCCAATTTCTGTTACAAATATTCCTTTTATATGATTATCTTCCTGTGGTACCCATGCTGGGTTTTCACCTTTATTTTCTAGAGACCATCTGCTAAGACCATCCAAATTTCTATAAATATTTCTATATTGGTGGAATATAGTCATTTCCTCTATATTATTGCATATAAATCTGCCATCTCGGCATATGTCTATTTGGTATCTTCATGTTTGATAATGATTTTACTGAGTTAGAGTCTGTAATACATTTAAGACTTTTCCTTTCAATTAATAATATGATTTTTCTAGAGCCCACACTAATCAAAATAATTGCATTTGAATTTTTCTATAACTTTCTTCTGTTGGCTTGATTTGTATTTAAATGAAGCAAATTGGTCCTATAACAGGTTTTCATTGATAATTTGTGTCTGGTAAAGTGCAGCACCTATTCCTTCTCCACAAGCATCAATTTAAAGTTTTAAAGGTATTTTGTAATCTTTCACTAAGAGAAAAGGGGAATTCATGAGGGATTCTTTCAGTCCCATATATGCTTTGATGCCTTCTTCAGTCATTTAACTTACTGTCTGCTGATCACAGAGTTGATACAGAGATCTTGCAATTTTTGCAAAGTCTTTTATGTGTTGTCTGTATTATCCAGAAAATTTTAATTATGATTGAATCTCTTTTTTTGTTTGGGACAGTGTTTTCAGTAGTAATTCCTCTAATTTATTCTTGTCTATGCCTAATATTAGTCCAGATACAACATGTCCTAGTGCTTTTAGTTCACCATATGCAGAATGACACTTTTTAAAGGAAATTTTCACATCTACTTGTACTATTTTTTGTAAAACTCCTTCAATTATTGTCAGGTGGCTTTCCCAAGTTTCTGAGAAAACTATCATATCATCAATGTAGATGACTAACCATTCTTCTCATAGTTCTTCAGGGAATATGGTATTCATTATTAATTGATAATGGGAAGGAGCATTTTTCATACCAAAAGGCATTCTTAGTTATTCATATATTCCACAGTGTACTATTATTCTTATTAGTTTACTGGAACTATCTGTTAAGACATCTTTATGGAAACCTTTCAGAGCATAAATGGTTTCAAAAAACTTAGCTTGTGACAGTTTTGTTAATGTCTCATGGATTCTAGGTATTGGATATCTGTCATGGATGGTATATGTATTTAAAGCTCTTAAATCCCATACCATACTTGATTTACCATTATTCCATGATATAATAACAGTCTTAGTAATCTCTACCTGTTCATCATGTACTACCTTTCTTAAAACTCCTAAGTCCATTGATTTTTGAATTTGTACTTCAAGAGCTTCTCTAGCTCTTTGGCTTTCTGGATGAGCTGGTCTTCTTAACAGGGGTGGATAAGGTTTCTCTAAGTTTAGAAAGATTTCTAACTCATGTCCAATAATAGCACCCATTATTTCTTTTTCAGTTGCAAGGGCACTGTTTTAATTATATAAGAAAACAACAAACTTATCTTTCATTTTTTCTGTCCATTCTTGATTTAATTCTGCCTCTATCAGCTTTACACTTATGAATAACTGTTTTTCTGGGCTTCTCTCTTCATTTTGTAACAAAGTAACTTCTTTTCTGTTATTTAAGAAGCCAAATTTGTGTCTTTTATTATCCCCTATGGTAAGATATCTATCTTTTTTGCTAGAGATATCTATGCCATATATCGATAATTAATCATTTCCAAGTATGAAATGGTTACTGGTACAATTATACATTACTAAAAATTCCATTTTAACTGCTATAAATTCAGAAGGATGTGAAAAAATGAATTTTAAGTCAATTATTCCAAGGGGCTTCATGATTTCACTTGAACTACTACATTCAACCCCTTTTATTGGTATGAGTTTGTCTTTCCAATCTGGTATAAGTGTTTGTAAGTAATTTTTTCCAATACACATTTAGTATGCACCTGTTTCCAGGTTTACTTTTTCCTCTTGTTTTTCTACCATAACAATACTTATACTCTCTTTTCCAGCTGTATATCCCATTCCTTTTGTAATTTTGGTACTATGAAGCTTGGCATCTTGTATAATTGTGATGCTTGTATCAAATGTTCCAATTTGTGGAAAATTTGAATTTACATTGAGTAATTCATATATTAAATAAATATTATTAATTTAAGCATTAATCATGTTGATTTCACCACTTCCAGAGGTCTCTGATTCTTTAGTATCTTTTTCAGAATCAGATTATTCTTCTTTTTTTATTATGGTCTTCCGATTCCAAAATTTGATTTATCTTTTCTTTTCAAAACAATTATTGGCTAATTGTCCAATACTACCACATTTATGGCATGTTCTTTTCTCATTGGTGCTATTGGGCTTGAAGGGTACTTTTTGTTTTTCCTTCTGAGTAAATGGTCTATTTGGGATTTTTATGTCCAATGTTTTCCATTTTGTGACAATTTTGGCTCTTGCACAATTTCTTCTAGTGCATTGATGTATTCTTCTATGTAACATGGGTCTATAGACCTGCTCCTTAGGGAGTGTTCCAGTTTTCCTCACTTCTTCAGTATTTCTATATGCACCATTTTTTGTGGCATTTATGGATATAATTCATTTAATCTTTCAAATTTTTTTAGGAACCAAGTTATCTTTTTCTTTCTCTGGGTCAAATAATAAGTTTTCAAATTCATTTTCTATCTTATACCTTCAGGAATTACTTTCCCACTTGGTGATTATTTCATTTTTCCACCAAGACCAGTTATTTCTGGAATTTTCTTGTCTTATTCCATAATACCATCTTTTCTCAGATTTCTCAAATGATGAATGTAATATTGAAGTGATTAATTCATCTGGTATAGCATAATCTTCATGCAAAGTATTAATTTTCTTAATTAATGACATGTGGTCATATTCACCTTCACCTTTTAATGTTGGCTATTCTTTAATTTGAGGTGATTCTTTCATTAACACTTTATTGTTGTCTTGATTTCTTCAGTCTGATATGAAGAGTTTTTTATTTCCTCTTTTGAATGAACAGGACTTCTTATGTGGGAAAATGGGGTTGATAACTTTGGCATATTCAAGTTGGCCCCATTTATTTTATACATCTTCTCAGTAATAAGTCTGATTTCATTTTGAATATCATATTTAATATTAATTCTTGATTCATCAATCTTTTCTACATGGTCCAGAAGTATTTTTTGGATTGATGAAGTATTTTCTTCAAATTTTTCAACATAAATGAACAATTTGTTTAATTTTTCTGTTAAGTTGTCAATACTCTAGTCATAATTTATTGTCAAATTTTTTCTTTGATATCTCTTATGTATTTATACAATTCTTTTTGTCCTTATATTAGCTTCTGAGTATTATCAATTAGGACTTTTGGTTTATTGTTTTCAAGCATAAATTCAATGATTTCTATTTCTTTTTTATTTTGTACAACAATTTGTGTTAAAGCTACTAGCCTATTATTTATTCCTTTTGAAGATAATGAACTATTTTTAATGTCTTTTACAGTTACTATACTATTTTTAATATCTCTTAGAGGTAATATACTATTTTTAATTTCTTCTAAAGTATTTAAAACATCAGGAGACAAAGTTATTCATTTGGGAAATGGGGTTGTCTCATTCTTTTTTCCTCTTTGTCCTTGAATTCCATCAAGGTTCTGGCCATGTTGAAAAAATTGTACATGGCATCTTTCAAGTTCTTGGTGTGCTGTAATTTGGGAAATATGTTTTCTTCCAGTTCTTTTTCTTTTTCTTCTTCTCTTCTTGAGGATGTTGGTTGGCTTGTGGCTTTTTGGTAAAAGCTACTAGGGCTTCTACCTTTCTTTCCTCCCTCTTGTTGTTCCAATACTTTTTTCCTTGATTTGAGGTTTTAATGATAGTGGATTCCATCCATTAGAGTATCTCACTATTTCCTCCTCCTTCAGGACCCTTTTCAAGATTTTCCAGGAGCTCATCACTCTTTGGTGGATTTTTGGCACCATTTCCCAGTTTTTGTCTTTGCACACTGCGTAATGCTATTTGTACTGGCTCATGTAGATGTATATCTGAGCCCTCTGAATGTGACTTGTCTGTTTTTTAATTACTAATAGTTAGTTCTAATTCAGGCCCAGAGATAATTATCATTTCAGGGACTTTCCTTTGAGATATGGCACTTCTTTGTATGGATTCTGTTCAACTGAGAATTTTTCCCTTCCTTTTCCCTTTTGTGCGATCATTTCTACTTCTGAGTTCACCTCCATCTTATTGGATGGAGTATTGGGAACCTCTTCCAGTAGTCATTTTGAGAAAATAAGGGATAAAAAGAAATTAGAAAAATGATAAAGAGAAATTCTTTTTTATGACAAGTTAAGAGAGGTGCTCACATTCAGAGTCCTGAATTGTGGATCCTGGAAAAGAAAATTCTTAGCTTTTCTTTTCATAGTAAAAAATGGTATTGGGGATCTTTGGAAAGGCTCTTCCACAAGTCTTTCAACAGTGGTTTGATTTTCCTCTGTTAGGTTATCTTCTTATCTTCAAACACTAAAAAGACAAACAAATATAAGTTCTTCCTGAAATATATGGAAATTTTCACATGAAAAGTTGCTTCTATATCTTTTACTCAAGAGAAATAAGTAATATAAATATTCTTTCAATTACTAAAGTCACTAAAAGAAATGTCTTTCAAGTCTAAGGATGTGAAAAACCACATGTAAGGAAATCAAATTACTTTCAAAATCCCTCAATAGCTTTTAAAATCAATAAATATTAAGGTATTATATAATTTTATGATTATATATTTAATTTAGTAAGGTATACACCCTATTTGGATATTTTTATAAGGTCATTTTAGTAATTATCATGGCCAGGCCCCCAAATGTAAGGTCTGACTATGAAACAAAAAGTAAGAATTACTAATGTTTACTTAATGTACTATGAATTTATCAATTTAAAGGATAATCAAATTAAAATACTTATTATAATAAGGATATTGTCACAACCACGTATTTTGACCCTCCTCCTTGATGGCGGCGCCAATCCAACCTGGAGCCAAGTTGGGGCCAATTGGCCATGTCATATCATTTATGGCAAATTGACCCCTTTTGGGTGTTCCATGGCTCTTAGGCCATAACCCATTCCATTGGCCACTTATGGCCTCCATCATCCTTTATGGCCTCAGGCCATATCCTGCGTCATTGGCCCTCTTGGCCAATTTGCACCTCACCAACCCCCAGGCCTCCATCACTGTTTTTGGGCCTGGGGGGTCCCTTTGTCTTCCAGGGGCTTCCAGGCCCCATGGCCACCTTCATTGGTTTCCTGGCCACCCCTTTCATTATGGGGGTTTTGGCCTAAATGGCCTTTTTGGGCCATTTAGGCCCCCCACGGCTTCTACGGTCCGCGGGCCGTAATACGCGGTCCGCGGTCCGTACGGTCCGTAGGCGGATTAGGCCCCTTTTGGCCTAATCCAATGAGGCCAAAAGGGGCCAAAGGGGGCAGCCACCTAGCCCCCAAGGCCAGGTGGGTCCCAAACCACAATTGGGCCCACCTGAGCCATTTTTTGGCCACCAATCCCTTGGACCCAATTTGGACCAAAAACACCTTGGATCCATTTTTGGCCACAAATCCCATAGGACCCATTTTTGGCCCTGGACCACCATGGACCAACTTCACCGTCATGGCCTCTGGAAACCACCAGAGGCCACCAAATCATCTCAACAAGCATTTCCCTCAACTTAAGGGGAATTCTTCCCTTTCCTTCATGTACTCCGTACTCAAGATTGCAGGTGTGGTGCATATATGGTATTATATACCATTATGCACCATTTTTACTCAGCAATCCAATGGTGACGTTTTCAGGACCCAATTCCACCTTTCCATTTCAAGGTCCATAATTCCAACGCCCATTTCGAAGGAGGACTTTTCAGCTTATCAGCCTGGCAATCCATGGCGGCAATTCAGAAGACCATTCAAGGATCCCAACCACCTGTATCTGCAGGAGGTGGGTTGGTACAATTCATTCAGGATTATTCTAAGGTCAATTCTCAAGAGGTATTACAAAATTCAATCAGTTGTCAAGACATCAAGTATTCAATACTCCTTGGACAACCCAATTCATCCGTACAGGCCTTATTCAATCAACCTGTATGGCCTTGGCCCAATTGGGCCACTTCTTATTCCACTGTGGGAATTCCATCACACAGTTCAAATTTCAAGATGGCCAGAACTGTATTTCCCGATTCGGACAATACAGTCATTGATCCACCTTCCAGGATCAACTTTTCAGCTTTTCACATATACTGGCCACCTTTTCAGCACCTGGGGACTTTTTCCCCAGTTAATTAATATAGTGGATTTATTTTTATCCTTATTTTCTTTTACCTTATTAAAGTTAATACTGATAATCTTAAGTCAGTCATTCAGCACCCTTTTCTTTTATTTCCTCGACTGTCCAGTGGATATTGGTGGTCATATCCTTATACTAATTCCATTTCCCTTTCTGGCAGGTTGAAACAGTGAATTGAGGATTCACTTGGTTGGCTTCTTGGCTTTTGGCTTCTTTATTATCTTTGGCCATTGGCTTCATCCTTTCTTATCTCATCTT
Organism: Austropuccinia psidii; assembly: GCA_023105745.1. Lineage (NCBI taxonomy): Eukaryota > Fungi > Basidiomycota > Pucciniomycetes > Pucciniales > Sphaerophragmiaceae > Austropuccinia > Austropuccinia psidii. The sequence continues at coordinate 46,173,358 of JALGQZ010000001.1, forward strand.
TTGGCATACTTGTTTTCCCCTTTATTATTTCTTAAAGAAATTCAGTCTTATTATTCTTTTATCTCTGGAGCCCTCCAAGTGAGTTCTTGATTCCTGAGTGCCAGGCCCTCTTCTTCCAAGAGCCCCTGTGACATTATATTAATTAACTGATAATTTTTCTTCATTCATTCATTCTTTTATTTTTATATTTTAAATTCATTCATTCATTTCATCAAAATTATGATTCTTTGACGTTTTATGATCTTATGATTCTTCGTCACTTCTCAATTTTCTCTCATTCATTCTTCATTCTGAAAATTGAAAGCTGACCCATTTTTTATTTTCTGTTATCTTTTCAATCTCATTTTCAATCTTAATCAATCTATTTTTATCTATAATTCAGGCATTTTTATCTTTGGTTCTCAAGTTATTCATCAGGTTATTCAGACACGTTCTTCATATCAGGATTCACTTTGATTTATTCCTCAAGAATTTTGATTTTTTGGAAGAATTCACTTGAAAATTGATTTGATTGACTAATTTGACATAATTGAAATTGACCTCAAGATAATTGATTTACCTGAAGACTTTATTGATTTTGCTGATTAATCACATCAAGATTTTTGACATAAATTGGTTTTGACTCAAGAATTCATTTTGATTGATTGATTTTCCCTGCAAGATTTTGATTTGATTTGACTTTGATTGTTTGATTGATTGTTTTTATTGACTTCAAGATTCTCATTGATATTGATTTTTGCTTCAAGACTCATTCTGATTTGATTGATTGACGTATTTGAAGAATTTTGATTCATTGATTATCCAATTTCCTCAAGATTTGATTGTTGATTTTGTACTTCAAGAAAATTTTGATTTTATTTCATTTATTTTGGTTGTTTATTCCTGAAATCATGCCAGTTCAACATTCACCTCCAGCAAGACAGACCAGATCTCAGGCCAGAACTCAAGCTGTTCTGACTCCAACTCCAAGGGCTCCTCTTGACGGTACCCCAGCAGTTTCTCAACTGAGGGCCAGATTGGACAGAGGACCCATTATGGAGGGAGCAGCACCATCCAGGAAGGAAGGAAGAGGGCCAAGAAGATCAATGTCTTTATCAGGAGTGGTTGGCGGATTCCCAGGTTTTTCAAGAACCAGTCCCAAGGTTCAAGGTGAAGATGGTGAAGAGGAGGAGGAGAATTCTGCGGAAGAGGAAGAGTCTAATGGCACTGAGGCTGCTCCTGCTCCTGTGGGAGCATTTGAAGGCACCAGAGGACCAACTCTAGCCCAGTCTGATCAGCCTGCCTCTCATCAGTCTGAACCGTCTTTATTGGCCATTATGCAGCAAATGACTCAGATTATGGCCAATCTTCAAGCAGCTTCTTCTTCTGAATCATCAAGACCACCAGCCTTCAAGACTCCCTCTATGAAGGCTACAGAATGCTTTGATGGGACTCAGCCCTTCAAAGTCAGAAGCTTTATTCAATCTTGTCAACTCATCTTTCATAATGATCCGGCAAACTTCTCTCAAGACAGAAAGAAGGTTCTTTATGCCACTTCATTTTTAGTTGGCAGGGCTGCAAAATGGATTGAGCCTTATTTATCCAACCTCAATAATCAAGACTCAAATTATCTCCTCAATTCCTGGCCATTATTTGAATCCCAATTGTTCACTTTATTTGGAGACCCAAATGAAGTTAGAAAAGCAGAAGCTGAATTGGATGGCCTTAGGATGAAAGAAGGTGGGCATGTTGCTTTGTACATTGCCAATTTCAGGAGTTTGGTTTCAAGAATTGGGGATTGGGGTGAAAGGCCTCTTATTCATCATTTCAGGAAGGGTGTGGCCTCCAGGATTCTGGATCAATTGGCCTCCCATCCTTCAAACATTGATTCTCTTCAAGACTTAATGGACGTCAGCCTGGAACTTGATACCAGGTACCATGAGAGGCAGAAGGAAAAGAATCATCATCAAGAGAAGAAGCCTGAAGCCTCAAAGTCTCACTCTTCTCATCATCAAGTTTCTTCAAGTTCAAGACCAAAGAAGAAATTTCATTCTCAAAAGCGGGACAAGCCCCATTCTTCATTGTTGAATAAGGACTTCAAGTTGAAAGGTTCTGAAAAGGAAAGAAGAATCAAGGAGGGGTTGTGTACCTATTGTGGTGGGAAGCATAGTCTTGAGTCCTGTGTCAAAAGGCCTCAAAACAAGCTTACCCAACCGTCAGGCAGTTTTCCCAGCCAGGGAAAAGCCTGAGTGAAGACCATGTTGTGTTCAATGGTCTTCACAGTTTTCCTTCCAGAGCACAATTGTGCATTCTGAATACTGGTGTCAAGAATTCTCTTAAATTTTTTGTTTTCTCTTCTCTTTCTGATGTTTTTTACAGTATTCTCATTGATTCTGGTGCTACACACTCATTCATTGCAAAGCAGTTTGTTCACAAGTATTCATTGACTACGTCAGAACTTCCAGAGAAGATTCCTCTTATCATTTTGGACTCCTCTGAGTCCCCTTCCTTATTTGTGACTCACCATACTAAATATATGGTTGAGCTCCCTTCCTTCCCAAGCTTTGAATGGGATTTTTTAGTCATTGATACTCCCAAGGGAGAAGACCTCATATTGGGCTTTGACTTTCTCAATCATTTTAATCCTTCTATTGATTGGAGGCAAGGGCTGATCACCTTTAATACTGATCAAGAGGACTATTCTGATCCTTCCAAATCTTTCCGTAATGACTCTTCTTCTGCCAAATCATGTGCAGCTCTGGTTGGTGATTCTAGAACACCATCAGTCCCATCTTCTGTCCATATTCCTTCCCTTAATTCCCATCTGTCATTACCATCATCTGGAGATGAAGTCTTCAAAGAGATTCAAGATGTTGGGGAAGATAATTCTGTATCTTCACTTCATCTCTTCTTTGGGAATATGGACCTTCCTCTCTCATCTTATCATGACTCCCTGGAGGAGTTGTGGGATGAAGAGGAAGAGCCAGAAGAAGTAGAAACCGTGATGAAGGTTGTTCCCTCTGTTTATCACCAATACTTGGATGTATTCTCCAAGGTGAAAGCAGAGAAACTTCCTCCTCACCGTGCCTGTGATCATCATATCGAACTGGAGGGGTCTCTACCTCCAGTTGGGGTGATCTACTCTTTATCCAAACAAGAGTCAGATACACTCAGGGCCTACATTTCAGAGAATGTAGAGAAAGGTTTCATCCGGCCAAGCTCCTCCTCAACAGGAGCACCTGTCCTCTTTGTTAAAAAGAAAGATGGTGGCCTCCGTTTGTGTGTTGATTACCGCAAACTCAATGCTGTCACTAGGAAGAACAAATATCCTGTTCCTCCTATGAACCAGCTTCTTAATGTCTTTAATGGTTCTTCTATCTTCTCCAAGATTGATTTGCGTGGTGCATATAACCTGCTCAGAATCAAGGAGGGTGATGAACATTTGACATGCTTCAGAACTAAATATGGCAGTTTTGAGTACTTGGTTATGCCATTTGGGCTCACCAATGCTCCTGCTTCTTTTCAGAATCTTGTCAATGATATATTCCAAGATCTTCTTGATGTTTTTGTTGTGGTTTATTTGGATGACATTATGGTCTTTTCCAAATCTGAGGAAGAACATGTCACCCATGTGTCCACTGTTCTTTCCAGACTCAGAGCCAATAACCTTTTTGCCAAGGCTTCCAAATGCCTTTTTCATGTTTCTAGTGTAGAATATCTTGGTTATGTTGTTTCTTCTGAAGGCCTCAAGATGGACCAAGCAAAAGTCCAGCAGATCCTTAATTGGCCTCCTCCAAGAAACCTCAAGGCTCTTCAATCCTTCCTTGGCTTTGCCAACTTCTACCGCCGTTTCATCAAGAATTATTCAAAGAAAATCAGTTCACTCACCAGTTTCCTCAAGAAAGATTCCTGTTTCCCCCTCAATGAGGAAGCTCTTAGCCAGTTTCATCAACTCAAAGAGGCCTTCACTACCGCTCCAATCCTTTCCCACTTCAATCCTTCTCTACCCACCATTGTAGAGACCGATGCATCTGATTATGCTTTGGGTGCTGTACTGAGTCAGGTCTCTGACTCAGGAAAACATCCCATTGCATTTGACAGCCGCAAGCTTATTCCAGCAGAACTCAACTATGAAATTCATGACAAGGAACTCCTTGGTATAGTCTGGGCTCTCAAGCGCTGGAGGGCTTTTCTTCTTTCTCTGTCCTCTCCTTTTGAAGTTCTCACCGATCATTCTTCTCTTCAGTACTTCATGTCATCAAAGATCCTTACTCGCCGTCAAGCCCGTTGGGCTGAATTCTTATCTGAATTTCATTTTTCAATCACTTACCGCCCTGGCCGCCTAGCAACTCTTCCAGATGCCTTATCACGTCGGGACGACGTCTATCCGGAGAGGGGGGAGGATTTCATCAGCAAGAACCCAATGAATTTTCAACAACTCATTAAGCAAGATGAAGTTCAACCCTCAAAGTTTTTTGCAGTCAAGGTGGATTCTTTTTCAAATTTGATTGATTCAATTCAGAAGAAATTATGGCAAGATCCTCAGTACAGAAGTATCCTTCAAGATTTGGGTAAAGGTAAATCTGTCCAAGATTATTCTCTTGATTCCTCCTCCCAACTTCTTCTCTTCAAAGATCGGGTGGTAGTCCCAAATGACTCCACAATTCAACTCAGCATTCTTCAAAAGCGTCATGACTCTCCTCTAGCTGGACACCCTGGCCAAGAGAAGACTCTCAAACTTGTCAAGTGGGATTTCCACTGGTCCGGCATGACCCAATTCATTAAGGATTATGTATCATCCTGTCAACAGTGTTCAAGAAACAAGAATATCCACCATAAGAAGTTTGGACTCCTCAAACCTCTTCCAATTCCAAATGGTCCTTGGATTTGTCTCTCAATGGATTTCATCACTCAACTGCCCCTGTCCAATTCTTTTGACTCAATTCTTGTCATAGTGGACAGATTCTCAAAAATGGCGGTTTTTATTCCAACAATGTCTTCAATAACTTCTTTGGATTTGGCCCATTTATTCATCAAGAATATCTTCTCAAAGCATGGCCTCCCATCAAGCATTGTCAGTGATAGAGGTTCACTTTTTGTTTCTTCCTTCTGGACCACTCTTTGTCAGCAGCTCAAGATTTCAAGAGACTTGTCAACTGCTTACCATCCAGAAACTGATGGACAGACAGAGAGGGTAAATCAGATACTAGAACAGTATCTTTGGATGTACGTCAGTTATCATCAAGATGATTGGAACACCTGGCTCCCTCTGGCTGAATTTGCCTACAATAATTCTGATCACTCTTCAACCAAGCAATCACCGTTTTTCACTGCTTATGGAAGAGATCCACAATTTGATTCAGTTCACATCACTCAAGATACCCCTGCTGGAAAGTTATCAACAAAAATCCAATCAGTACAGCAAGATGTCAAGAGAGAACTTGAAATCGCCATAAACCGGTTTAAGAGGTATGCAGATAAAAGTAGAGCAAGTCCACCTGTTTTCAATCCTGGTGACATGGTATGGCTTTCTTCCAAGAATATCAAATCAACTAGACCCACCAAGAAACTGTCTGAAAGATGGTTGGGTCCCTTTCCAATCTTGAAGAAAGTCAGTACTCATGCTTACCACCTCAAGCTTCCATCTCAATGGAAATCCATCCACCCAGTCTTCCATATCTCACTCTTGGAACCAGTCAAGACATCAACAATCCCAAATCGGCATCAAGAGCCTCCTCCTCCAATCATTATTGAAGAAGAAGAGGAATGGGAAGTCTCTCAAGTACTGGATTCAAAGCTCAAGAGAAGAAAATTATGGTATCTGGTGGAATGGAAAGGTTTCAGTCAAGATTCAGAAAGATCCACATGGGAACCAGCTGAAAACCTCAAGAATTGTCCTGAACTTGTCAAAGATTTTCATTCGTTATATCCTGACAAGCCAGGACCCAATTCTTCAATGGCTTGAATATTTATGGTGCTTGGTGGGGAGAGGAATTACCAAAAGTAAGTCCCACTCCTGGTATGCACCTTTAGGGGTATTCTACTCTTCTTTGTTGTAAGCATCACCTTGGCCACTCTGTGAGCACTTTTCAATTTGGACACAGACTTCTTGGCCCGGCTTTCAACATCCGAATTCCAAATTTATGGCCATTTACACTTGGGCAAATGGACCATTCCTTTTCTATTCTCCTTCCCAAGACGTTATTCTTTCAACACATTCATTTATCAAGAGTTTCCTTATTTATGGCACTGGCGGGAGTGGCAACTACTCAAAGTAAGTTCCTCTCCTGGTGTGCACTTCCCTGAGGGGTCTACAATCTGTCAAAACATCACCTTGGCCACTCTGTGAGCACCTGGCATCAAATTCTTTTATTCAGGTCCTTGGTCACTTTCAAAATCAATTGTCGTAATCCGTGATGAAGATTGGACTCCCCCTCAAATTTCATTTTCTTTATGTTTTCTGTTTCTCTCTTTATATCTGTTTCCTTTTCTCTTTACTCTTTATATTCTTTCAAAATTTCTTTTCTTATAACTCTTTAACGCCAAAATCTTTACGTCAAATCATGTCTTCAACTTTGTCAAAGCCAAATGTCAAGAGAAGATCAAGTCAACCTCAATTCATATGCCAACAAGCTTATCAGTTCAATTCTTCTTTTCAAGATTCAATACCTCTAGAATCCTTACGTCAAATCCGTCTCATTAGCCTCAACAGGCCTCTACCTTATCTTGGTGCTCAGGAGCTCACCATTCAAGGTAGGGGGGTACTGTCACAACCACGTATTTTGACCCTCCTCCTTGATGGCGGCGCCAATCCAACCTGGAGCCAAGTTGGGGCCAATTGGCCATGTCATATCATTTATGGCCAATTGACCCCTTTTGGGTGTTCCATGGCTCTTAGGCCATAACCCATTCCATTGGCCACTTATGGCCTCCATCATCCTTTATGGCCTCAGGCCATATCCTGCGTCATTGGCCCTCTTGGCCAATTTGCACCTCACCAACCCCCAGGCCTCCATCACTGTTTTTGGGCCTGGGGGGTCCCTTTGTCTTCCAGGGGCTTCCAGGCCCCATGGCCACCCCTTTCATTATGGGGGTTTTGGCCTAAATGGCCTTTTTGGGCCATTTAGGCCCCCCACGGCTTCTACGGTCCGCGGGCCGTAATACGCGGTCCGCGGTCCGTAGGCGGATTAGGCCCCTTTTGGCCTAATCCAATGAGGCCAAAGGGGGCAGCCACCTAGCCCCCAAGGCCAGGTGGGTCCCAAACCACAATTGGGCCCACCTGAGCCATTTTTTGGCCACCAATCCCTTGGACCCAATTTGGACCAAAAACACCTTGGATCCATTTTTGGCCACAAATCCCGTAGGACCCATTTTTGGCCCTGGACCACCATGGACCAACTTCACCGTCATGGCCTCTGGCAACCACCAGAGGCCACCAAATCATCTCAACAAGCATTTCCCTCAACTTAAGGGGAATTCTTCCCTTTCCTTCATGTACTCCGTACTCAAGATTGCAGGTGTGGTGCATATATGGTATTATATACCATTATGCACCATTTTTACTCAGCAATCCAATGGTGACGTTTTCAGGACCCAATTCCACCTTTCCATTTCAAGGTCCATAATTCCAACGCCCATTTCGAAGGAGGACTTTTCAGCTTATCAGCCTGGCAATCCATGGTGGCAATTCAGAAGACCATTCAAGGATCCCAACCACCTGTATCTGCAGGAGGTGGGTTGGTACAATTCATTCAGGATTATTCTAAGGTCAATTCTCAAGAGGTATTACAAAATTCAATCAGTTGTCAAGACATCAAGTATTCAATACTCCTTGGACAACCCAATTCATCCGTACAGGCCTTATTCAATCAACCTGTATGGCCTTGGCCCAATTGGGCCACTTCTTATTCCACTGTGGGAATTCCATCACACAGTTCAAATTTCAAGATGGCCAGAACTGTATTTCCCGATTCGGACAATACAGTCATTGATCCACCTTCCAGGATCAACTTTTCAGCTTTTCACATATACTGGCCACCTTTTCAGCACCTGGGGACTTTTTCCCCAGTTAATTAATATAGTGGATTTATTTTTATCCTTATTTTCTTTTACCTTATTAAAGTTAATCCTGATAATCTTAAGTCAGTCATTCAGCACCCTTTTCTTTTATTTCCTCGACTGTCCAGTGGATATTGGTGGTCATATCCTTATACTAATTCCATTTCCCTTTCTGGCAGGTTGAAACAGTGAATTGAGGATTCACTTGGTTGGCTTCTTGGCTTTTGGCTTCTTTATTATCTTTGGCCATTGGCTTCATCCTTTCTTATCTCATCTTTTGGCATACTTGTTTTCCCCTTTATTCTTTCTTAAAGAAATTCAGTCTTATTATTCTTTTATCTCTGGAGCCCTCCAAGTGAGTTCTTGATTCCTGAGTGCCAGGCCCTCTTCTTCCAAGAGCCCCTGTGACAGATATATTATCATTATGGAGTAAAGTTAATTATATTATTAATAAATAATATCTTAATATATTGATATCAATTTAGTAACATCACAAACAATTCACAAATGCATGAACAATTGTTAATTAATATGAAATAGCAATTATAACAACAATATTAAAAATATCAAAGTGATTAATCAATATAAACAGTTTATATATCAATCATAGAAACATTAAGTATAATGATAGAGAGAAAAATATTATAATAAGAGAAAATGACTTACTTATAACACTTGATATAATAATTTTGAATACGTTTTCACCTAATAATATAAATACAGCTTATCTAAACTATATTTAAAATGATAAATAAAGAGAACTAAAAATTTTATTGTTTTTATGTGGATTTAATGAATTTTAAGAGAATTTCAACAAAAAAATAAAATATTGGAGTAAACACCTCAAAGCTAGTGATTACTAAGATATGGATCTTTGCTATTTAATAGTATAAGATTTTTATATCTAAAGAATGAATAAATAACCTTTTGATTCAATGTTCTTATTGTACTTGATGTGTCTGAGGTGGAAATAGAGGAAGAAGAGGTCCTTTTATTGTATATATGCTTCCTCCTAGCTCCCAGATACCCTCTTGTGAATGTTTACTGATTTTATCCACTTTAAGTAATCAATATTTCGAGGTTTGGTGATGATTGTATCATTATTCAACCTTTTTACCTCATTATTACCTAATTTTAGAGCTCTCACTGTAAATTCAATATTTCTGACATCATAGGCTTGAAAAATTATTTATTTTAGTTGTTTTTAATATTTTTAATCATAGAATGTTTATATACACCAGTTGTATCTCCTCTTTAAATGTTAAGCTAAAAATAAGATTAGAGTTAATGATCAGAAATGATTATTGTTAAGCCTTAGCTTTAATCCTTGATAGCTTTGAAGTAATTTAAGCTACTGAAACAAAGATGGTTAAACATTATAGCTTGGGACATCCTTACTCAGCTTCCAAGAGTACTTCATTATATCTTCAAAACTCTATTTTTGATGGTTTTTCTTGTAATCCATCTTTTCTGTCAAAATTTGCTATTTAAACTTCAAACCATGATTTCAAGGGGTTATCATAATCAGAATTACATAGTTCTTAATTTATGAGCTATTAGAATCCAAATATCTCCTTATTTTCTATTTTGGACTACTTTTGATCTTTAGTGGTCAACAGCTATTACTATTTTGCTTAATATCCCCTTATATTTTGCAGCCTTGTTTATAGCTTTCCAAATAAGGTTTATATATTGAATTTTACAGATGTTTGGTGGTAAATTTATTTTTTAATAAACTCTTTATCATTTTTAGTTCAATAAATATGAGCCAATAATCATGAATATATGCACTGATCATAAAAGTGCATATATCCAGGTTATCTCAGTAAGTATTGGTTTTACAGATATGGCATATATATGTCATATATTTCTTTTTTAATCAGGAATCCAATTTTGTCACTCATTTAAAATTTTAATTCATTGTATTTTGAGATAATCAACAATATATACACTTTAATGGCATTTTAACTTATTTTAAGATTTTAATTTCAATTTCCATTATAAAAATAAGTTTTGTAAACTTTTTTTGAGACATTTTTAGATATTTTATCATATCTAAAAGGCTAAAAGGTGTTAATATGGAAATTACTTCAATACCACATTAAAGAATTGTGAAAATTGTTGTTTTTGTCAATTTCACACCAAAATAATGCCAGCTCTAACGTTTGAATCTATGGCTGATAATGGCCAAATGAGTCTGTTGAAAAATTTTGGGAACCTGGTTACCAAGTGAAAATCCCATTAAATCATGAGAAAATATCAAATACACTGCTAACCTGACATGACAAGGAGGTAATGAGCAACTCTGACTCCTGTAAACATGTGTATTCTTAATAATTTTCCATGGATAAACCTAAAAGGAGTCACTTAAGCCCCTTTTTGGACTATCATCCATGAATTCACCTCATGGAAACCAGACGTCACTGTGGTATTTCCTTGTCTTTGTAGAAATTAGGTAAAACCTTCAAAAATTCATCAAACAAAAAATTCTCAATTCATCCTTCTGAAACATTCAGGAAAAATGGAGAAAGGTATAATAAATTCTAAAGCAAAAAATAATTTTGAATTTATAATTCAAATTAGAAGTTTTAGTTACAGTCCATTTTTGATGACTTCATGTGAAACACTGAATCTTCAAAAATTCACAGAAAATACAAACTATGATGAAATTTCTAATAAAATTAACAACATTGATAAGTTCATTTTTATTTTTGAATAAAAGAAGATTTACTTTTGTTACTCATTTATTTCTTAACCACAAATAGGTTTGTAGTCATGTAAATTGACTTTATTGAGTAATTGTGATAATTTCTCATGACTACAAGTGATTTAATCATTGAACCAATTAAGGTAAAAAGGTTCTCAATTACTTTTTTTCAGGATTCTCCATGGCACTCCCCTGTGAGATTTCTTAGACTTCAAAAATGCCTACTCTTGCTTTTTTTCCAATCATCATCTTATTATTCAATCTTATCATTAGTACCAACAAGTAAGTATTACTTGAAATCTTTTCCAAAGTGTTGTAATATTTCCAAATAAATAAGAAACAGTTTTATTCATAGAATCAAATCATTTCAAATACTTTTGTATTAATATCATAAATAAATTTTGATCTTTTAATTCTGCAAATAATCCATGAAATAACTCTGCCAATTCTTTTCAAGGTATTTTTGAAATATTGGTCAGCGTTTCATTAACTCTCAATTGTTTTTATTTAAGGTTTTAGTTTTTTTCAAAAATCAAAAATAATCATTACTTAAAATAACTTCACATTATTTTAATTAGAGGTTTTATAAATAATACTTCTTTTAATTGATAGCAGTTAAAATTTACTGCTTACTGTTATAATCACTGGTAGTTTATAACAATTAAAAGAAAAAATCAAGAATTTATTCATTTATTTGTGGTTATAATAGATTCATTAATTATATTTAATAAGAGGAGTCATAGTACTCTTGATTAATAGTAATATTATCAAGATTTTTGTAGACCAATCTTACCTCTATAGTTTTTTCAATCAAATATTAATAAGGTGTTAAAAATCTCAACCAAAGATATATTACCATCCCTTGATATCCAGTATATGAGTTAGTAGTGTGAGTATACATATTCTCCCCAAAATTACTTAAATTAATTAATACATATGTAAAACACCACCAAAAGGTGTATAAATATTGTGCTTTCCTTGAAAATATCATATTTATTCTGAAATTTTGACATAAAAAAATGGAAGCAATCACTTCATTGCATTAGATGGTTCTAGAAAAAAAGAAAGGGGTAAGATAAGAGCCAAGAATCATAAATTCTTCTCAAGAAATAAATATATTGAAGAGGCAAGTATTTCTTCCCGTTCCTCAAGGGATTTACCCCCTAATTTTACATAAATTTTGAAACATGACTGATTCAGAGTACTCTCTCAAAAGAAGAACCATATCCAAAGGTCAGTAATAAACATATATCAGTCTCAGCCTGAGAAGCAGTTCAGATCTCCAAAATATTGGGCATGGGATATTACAGGCTATGGGTGAAAACAGTTCCTTTCAAAAGTCAGATTATAAAACATATATTTTTTCTGAACTCTTTTTTATCAAACCTGTCATGAGCCATAGCTATAAACCCATCACTCACTTTGAAAATAATAAACTTACAGCTTCAGATGTACTCCAACATAAATTAAATATTTATTTCCAAGAATTTTTATCATTTAAAGAACAAATAATCAGAAAAAAAATACAAACATTAAAAACAATTCTGATAAATTGAAAGGTTCTGGAATAGTCTGGTACAGTTGTTTGTTTAATTCTGTTGACTGGTTTAAGCTCAAAAAATTTTGCATAGGCCTCTATAGCTTCACTCAATTGATAAGCTTCAATTGATGGACAAGAGGAAGAAAAATTTATAATTTTTGCTGCTGAATTAAGAAGATCACCGATTGGTAGTACAGGAACATCTGGCACAAAAACACAAGCTCTCCCACCTCCTGTGTCAATATCTCATTTTAATAAAATATATAAGCAGTGGAAAGTGGGTTGTAATGATTCTCTTGAATGGGATTCAACAAATAAGAAATAGAAATTTGGTTATGATTTTAAATCAATCTTATTTTTTCCAATTTTTTTGTTGTTGTTCTAGTAATACTTAATTCTATAATATTCTAAAATAATTCTGTAGTATTTAAAGTTTCATTATAAACTTGATATCGTCCCAGAAGATATTAATTGTGACTGTTTGGATTGAGATCCATTCTAAAAGAAAAAGCCACATTTTAGCTGAGGTGAGAATGAGAATTGAAATTATGATTGATGCAACATATTCTCAATAAAATCAATTGTTTATGATATCGAGCTTATGTAAGATATTCCCATTTTAATTCTGACATATTTTTTCAAATTTAATTTAAAATTTCAAAAGCTCCTACTAAGAAATATTATTAAACAGATGGAGGTCTCAAGAAGTATTTAAATAAAAATAGATTAAATTGCATTTTTTTCAAGGAGAAACTAATTAAAGGGTAGGTATCACGAGAAAGGATTTAAGATTTGGTTAAATAATTAAAATAAAAACAATAGTAAGAAATACTTACTTCAAGATTTCCTGTAATAATAGAGTTATTATCAAAAGATATGGCTCCCAAAACCAGCTCCTAAAAGGTCTCAATTCCAAGATTTCTCTTTTAAATTATTTTTATCCTGAGATGGGTGGACTAATTGAGTGAATGATAAATATATTAACTGTCCATGGAGGAAAAACGTTATCCCTAAGGCGACCTCAATATATTCGCAAAGCTGAGGAAAGTAGAGACTGTTGAGATACATTCCCTACAAAAGTCCATTGAAAAGGATGCCCACCAATTTGGCTCATGCTGAAGAATGGCCCTTAAACCATAAAATTTCAGAATATTCTAACCCATGTTGATTTGGGAAACTTTTACCTTCTGAAACTCATAGAACTGCATTGTAAAGGCCTTGATCTTTCCATAAATTCCTTTTATAAATTAATTTATCACAATTATTCTCAAAAGAGTGGTTCCAAGAACTGGATCTCTTTATTTTTCTCAAGCTGGAAATACGATTGTTTTCTTCCACTGAAAAACAAATTATTAAAAATAACTGATGGATATTATTTGGAAAAATTTGAAGATGATCTAAAAAACACAAACTTCTTTAGAAACAATAACTCAGCTACCTCACAAATGAAGAGGAATATTTGCTTTATCATCAAGAAAGTATTACCAAAGAGAACTGTATCATAGAAGAATCTATCAAAAATAACTTCGCAAACCAGTGATAAGTCCAGCTCACCAAAACTCAATTTCTAGATTTAAAGCATATAGCTGATCATGGAGAACAGAAAAAATATCAAAGCCACAAAAGAAATTTCTCAAAGAACTTTTTAATTCAAATAATAATACCAGTATTTCGAAAGATAAAAGCTGTATGAAAATTTTGCATCAAAAAATTTAAGTCCTTGATTGGTTTCACCAGAACCACAGCAATTAAAAAGCTACAAGTTTTTACACAAATGTACCCACATATAAAAATGTCTGAAGGCTTATACACAAATTTTTCAAGGAATTCAAAAGGTTTTGTCTGGAAACATAAAATAAATTGGGACTGTTAAGAATCAAAAGGTTGACAGCACCTTAGAAGAATGGACCAAGTAAGTCGGCATTTAGAATGTGATTTTTGACAGCCATTTCATATGAGAAAATTGAAAATATTTTTCAAGCCTTGCAACACTCCATTAAAATACTGCATTCACCTCTCAAATGTATGGATCAAGTCTTTCAACAAAAAAATCAACTTGCATAATTATGTATGAAATGGTGACTCCGCTTCAACAAACCCCACTTAAGTAGAGGAAGAGGGAAAACGCTTTAATCCTTTACTCTCAGGCTTTGATCCAAACAATATTTTAAATTTGAACCAAATGGGTCTTTTATTTGAGTACATATTTTTTTTACTACTGTACCACGAAAATTTTTGCTCTTATTTCCATCATTCCTGTTGTAGAATGTCCCAATGTGAAAGGGCTGTTCGATAAAAAAACATGTGGTCAAATCCAACAAGACTCTTATAGCTATTCATCTAAAATCCAAAGGAACAGGAAATGAATTCCCAGAAGGTGTATTCTCAATAATATTGTTTTTTATAACTAAATATGACAGCTCATGTGCAGAAAATGAATGCAGAAATGATTTGTGCATTCAATGCACAATATTGAAAGAATTTTATTACAAACTTAATTTGTTTCTCCTATCAAAATGTAAGCATCAGTATTATTTACAATATTTATCAGTTGAAGGAAATGCAGATCTTTTGACATTATTGAAAATTAATGACCCCAGAAACAACGAAAAATTTCTGGGGGAATACGAAGATTCTCCAAATATTGAAATAAATATCAAGTGAAAATGGAATTAACAATTACCAAACCTCACATGCAAAGTAAGCCTTATATTTAGAGGATATGGGGATATTTACAACAAGAAATCAAATTTCAATCTCGAAAACAGAAAACAATTAAAAACAAATGAATATTGAAGATATTCTTAGAGGAAGTACAGAAAAGTTGGGAGAGCTTGATAATGTGGGAGTAGAGGGGCCTAAAATTTGAATTCCTAGTATCTATGAGGTCCAAATCTTGATAGGGTAAGTTCTAAGCCATTTATCACAAGCTCATAACCACTATACTGGTAATATAAATGTTGTTTTGGAAGCCTACAACCATTATTTAGAATCTCAAATTCTCATTAAGTCCAAAAAAAATCACTCCTGGATTACTTCCAGGCATGATATATTTTACATGTATCTTTTATTAGTGGCTATAGGATTATTTTTTATTTTCAATTAAATCTCATTACAGTATGTCTTATATTAAAATTACAAAATCTGAAAAGAAGTATTTTTCGTCTATCAATGCATGTGCTGACCTAAAATCAATATTATATCAAAGTAAAAAAAACTTTGCAACATGAATTTCTAAATTAAAGATAATTTTCCAAAAAATATCTATGGTCTTAGTGTATGGGCTTGAAAAGGTGGCCTATTAAGACCCATGAACCTCTCAGATCTATTTGAAGATGTGCCCACCAACTATTATGGGTTTGGGAACGTTATATTTTACTTAAGAAGGAATGTGGCTTTGATGCCCTGTATTTAGATCATTGATCTTGATCAGTGTATTTTCATGGGGAAGTGGATATCTCCCATCTGTATGTTTTTTCACAAAATGTGTGGTCAAATATATCCTCTCTGTACTTGTAAGAGCATGTTAAGATGGTATGGTCTGGTAAAGAAAAAGTATTTTTTTCAATAAAGATGTATTATGTAGTTATTAGTTTAGAAAGAGATGATAGCCACTCTGTAAAAAGTAGATATTGGCCTTTAAAAGAAGGCAGAGTGGCTCATTCAGACAGAGGGGTATTTTTTACATAGAATTGATTGAATATTTCCTGAAGAGGCCTCTTTTTGAGGTTTATTCTTTATGAATGACTCTTAAAATTGACATTTGAGAAATGAACAGATTTTTGGAGCTTGAAAACAAATATCATGTTTCTTACTCAGAAACTAATTCCACAATAACAAAGATATTTTGAAATAATTCATATATTTTTCCAATAACTTTTAAAAATCCATAAATCCGTTAGTGAAAGATAAAGTCATGCTTTTTCCCAAAAGTGCTCATTTTGGCCAAGATTGCACCAGTTTTTCCACACACAAACTATACCACTTTTTATAATAACAGCTATACTTAAAAATATCATTTTTAATTAGCCTAAAACTTACTCCTTTGTAATATTTCAAGTCAGGTTTTTTTCCTCATGAATCTTCGGATAATAAGTTTTACATGTTTCTTTTGTCTCTATTCAAGAATATATATATCTGCCTGGGATCAATTCTTAGGAGTTGATTTAATACCATTGGCTTTCTTCTTGATAATTAACTATCCCTTTCTATTTAAACTACTTCAGCGCACTCATAAAAGCATGTCCATGGCTTCCAATCAACTCATTTACTTTGAAAAGTCATCAAAATAAAAAAAATCTAGAAATTGGTCACTGAAAAACATACTAGGTGTTCAGCTAGGGGAGCTTTTTCATACTTCATACAGTAAATCATATTCTTGAGAATCCAATCCGAAAATTCATGGCCAGGCTGCCCATTCAAGCTTTGAAATACGACGTCAAGCGTCAGGGCTCAGCAGGGCCAGACCAGAGCCCCCGAGAGGGCGCTTTCCATGTCACAGCCTTGCCGCCGCGTGTAAGCTGTAACAGGCAGCCTGTCACAGAGCCGTAGTTTCCTTGGAAATCGCCGGAGCTCGGCCAGCTTGCCGCAACCACCTGGGCCACCCAACTCTCGGAACAGCGACTCAACAATAGCTTATCACTAGTAAGATAATTTCGAGTGCTTTTTTGGTCTCATCCAGATATTGTTATTGATTCTAGAAGGACATTTGTCTTTTTGTTCGAGCAGTGCCAGTGCCATGGGAAGCATTCATACCAATTGGCAAGTCTTTTGAATTCTGCTTTCGCTTGTCCGTTGCCTCTTATTCTGACATGTCGCCATTTTCTAGGTCTTTTAACGGTCATGTTCGGCGCCGCCGGAACACTTTTGAATACAACTCGGCGACTTGCAAATGATGGCAAGGTAAATTTTATCAAGATTCCAGGTATTCTTTGCCACCCATGCTGAATTCAGCCACGAAATAACCAGCCACCCAGGTATAACGTCGATAAGTGGGACGAAATGATGATGGAGCGAGACAGGCGGTTGACGGGTAAAACTAGAGGTCAATGTGTGAGCGGTCTATGGTGACGATTTGATTCAGCTGATTGTGAAATTTCTAAGGCATTGAGCTCTAGGCTTACATCGGCGAAATACTGCATTATGTTTGTCTAGGTTGAGGAAAAGGCGCCACTCGCATTTCAAACCAACTCGGCTTGGCCTGTAGAGAAAATTCTGTAATCTAATTGATCCTCGTGTTGGAGAGAGATTTTTCGTAATAGTTGACGGTACCAAACTCCTTTATCTTCGCGACTTGAAGTCCTGTAAACCCTCCAGCTCCTTTTCAAATTCACAAGCTACAAAGCCTACTAAGTAGCACCTCTCATGTCGTCTTGTATCAAACAGAAAATGCCCTTATCATATTTCAACACAGCACAGTATGTAAAGTTAGTCGTAGGCTACATGCTGCGAGATACATCATTAGTTCCAACTTGAGTTTCTGAAAATATTGATCGAGGCAAGACCCTCCCATTTTTTATGGGTCATCAGACAAACATGTTTGCGGAGGCGGCAGCTAAATCTCATATTACTCTGCGGGAAAGCCAGGTTGACTTATAGCTTTGAGGTGCAAACTTACAACGATTAACCCAAGAATCTAGAGAAATACACAATGATGGTATTCCTGAGGACATTGGTACTGCTTGGAGGTAAGGCTTCATGCATTGATGAAACACTGATGTTATGCAAATTTCCTGTACCTGTAGCTGTCCAAAAACTGAAACTCCTGACAGCTACACAATAAAATTCCATTTCATTCCTAATAATTTCTTCTAAGCAAAGATCCCAAAACGAACAAACAAGGAAAAGCCTTGAGCCTCTTTTTTGAAATTATTGGGTAACACAATTGCTAGCCAAGGTTGTATTGGCTATTTGTCCAGATTATTCATATGAATTCATCATTACAGATTTAATCTTGATTTAATAATGAAATTGGTGTTGAAAATGTCATTAATTCCACATAAGCTGCCTTATTTCAGATAATGTTTATAAATTTCTATCCCCATTGCATATTCTTTCAATCAATTTTGATATCTTTCAATTTAGATTTGGGTCAATTTTATAAGACACCTTTTGATGAGGCTTTAATATCTTAAAGAGAAGTTTTGGCTTGATAAAATACTGTGTGGAATAGTGTTTAGGCATTATCTGATGTGTACAGAGTTGACCGAGGGAATTGAATGAACTTATTCTTATTGAAAAATTCTGAGTACTGATAGCCTTGTTATTGCATAGAATGATTTTTTCAAAGTCTATAATGTAAGTAAAGAATTAATAAATGTTCAATTAGTATTCAAGAGTTTTTATAAAAGATGTTTTGTTCAAAAGCAAGATAAAACATATATTTCTGCTCATGAATGGAGCTCATTTGTAATCTTCTTCTCATCTTTTCAATAAGAATTAAACTTTATTCAATTCTTCACTGCATTGCTAGGGCTATCATGTTTTAGCTTGACTTCGAAATTTAACCTAATAAATACATCTATATACTGCTTTAAATAAAAAATAATCAGGTTAGAAGCAATATCCAACACCAATTCATGAAAGGTAGAACATGATAGCAAAGCTTTTGAGAAGATATATAATCATAGAACTATATTCAAAGAATCAATTTGGATTTGAGAGCCAAATTGGAAACATGCCAGGAATCTTTGTGATCTGGGAATTCTCCTTTCAGTCTTTAAGAAATTAAATTCATTTTATTCAACATAAAGTGAAACTGTTCAAAAGATAATGAAGATAAACTTATTTCTTTTTATAGCACCCAATTTATTTTGTATGAATGTAAATACAAGCTTCAAGTATTACTGTGACATGTAAAAAATAGTGTAATAATTAGATAAACGAGATCTAATATTTAATAATAGTGCTGATGAGATATTTAAAATACCTTTTTGCAATGATTAATAATTAGATCATCATAATAAGCACTAAAACAGCTAATAATTTAATCATACCTTAGGTATTCCAAGGGTTACTTCTTTGTAAGAAAGTCTAACCACATAAGAGCAAGTTGATAAGATGATAGGGGATTTTCCCTGGGTGGGAAAGCCTCATTTTCTCTCCAATCAGGGTGTAAAAAGTTAGAGTCCCTATTTCAGCAATGATATAGTCAAAATGGCTACTCAAGTGGCTCGATTATGGTTTAACACACCCAAAAGCACCTGTATTAGTGCCCATATGTGGCTCAAAAAACCAAAAGCCATATATTAAAATTTTATGTCCATGATCATAGAGAACTTTTTCCATTGAAAATTTCAAGAATTTTCTACAAGCCAGTATGTATCCAAGGATGTAAAAAACAAGTCTAGGGCACCTTTCTTAGTAAAGTCAAGAGTAATCAAAGTATAAACACCATTTTAATGGGTTTGATGCCTTATAATTCAATCCTGTGGGAAAGTATCAGAAAAGTAACTTTCTGTATAAGCAGATGTGGGAGGTCATTATCTAATTATGATAAATCAATGGGTAAACAGCCTTTTTATGGCTTTGAAATCACATAGCTCAATTATATAATATATTGTCCCAAAATACCAATTGTTGTTGGATTAAAACCTTAAATCCTTCAAAAAGTATTCAGTTTTCAAAATAAAGCGCTTAAAATGTATCACAGGTTGTCTCCAAAATGGAGAAATACAATATGGTTACACTATTAACTTGCTTTGACTTGAGTATGCAAAAGTTCTACAGGATCAAAGTATTTTTCACGCTTTGTAAAATAGTAATTTTCTTGTTTCAAGACAAAGATGTTAATATATTTTTATTTGTGTGAGATAAAGTGATGAGGGTGTCACAGGGGCTCTTGGGAATAACAAGAGTGACCTGGAACTCAGGAATTAGGGAACTCACTTGGAAGACTCCACATAATCAAAAATATAAGAAAGAATATATTTTTTTGAAAAGAATGATGAAAGTACAAGATGAGATGCAATAATAAAGAAAGCCAAATGACCAAAGGGAAAACCAAGTAATTCCTTTATTCCCTGTTTCAACCTTCCAGAAAGAATAATGGATTTACTAAAGGATATGACCACCAATATCCACTGACAGGTGAGTATGGAGGTGAAAATGAGTGACTTAATAATATCATTATTCACTATCAAGATGAAAGAAAATAAAAGATAAAAATAAATCCTAGTATACTAATTAACTGGGGAAAAAAACCCAGGGTTGAATAAGAGGCTGATGTATATGAAAAGTTGAGAGCTTGACTCCTTCATGCTGAAATCTGTTCTATATTTAATCCTTTAAGCTGTATTGATTGCTTGAGGAAATGTAAAACTGGCCAAATTGGGAAATGAACTGGCTTAATGATCTTCCCAGGGTCAATGGCTGAAATAAAGGTCTCTATGGAGTAAGACTGTATTGAATTAATGTGATTTCCAAGGTGAATTTATGGAGAATTGACCTTTTACAACTGATTTGGAACTTCCTCTTGAATATCCCTTGAAATGGAAACTGCAAGTATTCCCTTAGGGAAGCTCTGCATTCTTGAAAAGAACCAATAACAAATGATGGAGGTGATTGGTATTGAAGAAAAAACTGAGCTTGCACTCTGATTAATCCTCCTTAAAATATTATTCCATAACGGCCGAAAGGTATTTTCAAATTGGAAGTTTGGCCCCCTTAATTTGGTCACCATTTGATTTCTGGTGAAAAAGGAGGCATAATGGTGTATAACACCATTCATGGCACTTCTGGCTGTGGAAAAGGGAAGGATGCCAAAATTATTCTTGAGGATGGCCTTGACAAACATTGGAAAGCTGTGGGTTTGGTGGCTTCAGAAGCTGGATTGGTATTTTGTCCAAAAAAAGCCTGTACAGGCTTAAAACTGTATTTGCACAAAAATGTGCAAATTGTGCAGAACTATATTTATAGCTTAAAAAGGAAAATAAAGACTTTTGGGATGCATTTCTCCTATTGACTGGGAAATTACCAAAGGAAGAAAAAGGCCATTAATGGCCTGATGATTGTGAAGGGGCCAGGTTGGCCATAAAAGGCCAAAAAAGTGAAAGGGGCCAATTTGGCCAGAAAATAATGGATGTGACATTTATATGAAATAAAATGGTCCAAGTGGGTGATTTTCCATGGTTGTGAAGGAGGGATATATTTCCTTTGTATCCCTTCTAGAAAAAATTATACTTGATGGGTATTTCATGAAAAATGTAAAAGCTGGATGAGTTGTAAAAAAATAACATAATTCTCTGTGGTTGTTCAAAGATTAATTTTGTATTAGCTTTTGATACAGTGGTGATACAGTCTGGAAGCCTCTACCAGGGGATAGCCCCATTTGAGAGACTTAATAAAATACCCCAATAGGTGGGTCTGTGATTACATCTCAAGATTATAGATGAGAGGTAAAAATTAAGGTTTATGCACCTAAAACGTTCACAGAAATGATAACCTGGTAGATTCTTCTTGGTTGGTAGTGAGAATGATTTTTTTGGAAAGGAGAATTTTTCCTTTTTCAGATTTTAACATGTACAGGCTAGCTTTTTGAAGTTCTGTTTTTTGTGCTTGAGGTGCTTTTGTACCTTTATTTGGCTTAATGAAGGCTAAAGATGTGTATTTAACTCTTTTCTTTGGTACCATGTTCATGGTACTCTGGGGTTTAATGCTTGTGTTCTGGTTCTGTGTAGAATACTGACAATTTCTTCAAATAAAATCTAGCTTTGATATATGGGGAGAAACCTCAATGACACAAAATAAAATAATTTTGAAAGACTTTCAATCAATCTGTGCTTAAATCTGAATGTAACAATTAAAAGAGTAATCATAGTAATAATTTAAATTTAATCAAAGTATTTATGTGAAGAAAAAAGTATCAATCTTAGTTAATTTTAATACAGAAGGCTGTCCTAAGTGCTAGTTAAAATAGATTCTTATTTTATATTTTCAAAAATTGAAATAAGTAAGATAAATAGATTTCAACTCAATAAAAAAACTCAATAATTAAAGCTTAATAAGTGCCCTAATTATATCTTTGAGAAATTTGAACAATATTAAGTTCATTATTCTTTGTAATCTCTCAATAATATTACCAAACTTCTCCATTTCTATCTTGTGAACCTTTGAGATATGACCACATACCCAAAAAGGTGACAAGAAATATTTAAAATAATTACCTTAAAACTACAAAACTGCAATAAATAGGCATAAAACTTGGTTTAACTTAAAGGCCAATGAATAAACATGTGAAATGAATTACACCATTGGATTTCTCATGGTAAAATACACATACACCATTTTTATGGCATACCTGTAAAGTCAATATTTAATGAGTTATAAGTAATAACACCTTATAAAACACACGAATCCTTACTTATTTCAAATACCAATGAAACAAAATGTGAAATAGACTGTACCATTGAATTATTCATAAATTTCTACACATAAAACAATTAAGAAGCTAATCTCCAAAGTCAATACTTAAGGAGTTAAGCTGAATATATGCACTTTTTTGGTCAACACATATATTCAAGGCTTTTAGCTGATATCTTCTGAAATATACATGATAGAGTGATAAACCATAAATAAAGTCACCACGTAATTACTTTAGGAACACAGAAATGAACTTTATTTAATAAGTTATAAACAAGGTTAAAACCTGTAATGGATTATTGATTAAAATCAATAGAGCTGTTGACCACTTTGTTGTGAAAGTGGTCCAAAATGAAAAAAGGAGACAGTCAGATTCTACTAGCTCATTTGTGAAGAATGACGTTTTTTTGATTAAAATATTCAAGGTATAACCCCTTGAAATCATGGTTTGAAGTTTCAAATATTAGATTTTGACAGAAAGGATGAGTTACAAGAAAAATCATCAAAAATACAGTTTTGATGATGTAATAAAATGCTCTTGGAAGTTTAATACAGACATGCCAGGCTATCAGAATCCACTCTCAGAATAGCTGTAGCATGTATAACACAGAAGTTATTAATGATCAAAGTTTAAGCTTAAATTTGATCATTTAAGATCACTCACTGTAATCTTATTTTACCTTTAACAGTCATATAAGTGATAAAACTGGTGAATACTATTAGAATATTATGAATAATAATAAAAGCCATGAAGATTAGGCTTCTGCCTAGCCTAAGATGTCATCAAACCTAGAGGTATAGTAATAACTCTAAATAATGGTGTAATTATGAGGTAAGATGGTTTGATCATGATGTAATCACCACCAAACCTTAAGATATTGATAGATTCTAGTAGAAATCATCAGTACACGTCTACTAGAAGCCTTCTGGACCCTAAGACGGAGGTATTTACTATAAATAGAGCTCTTTTTACTCTGTTTTCCCCTCAGATGCTTACAAAACACTAAAATATTTAAATCAGAAGGTAATTTCTTTATTCTTTATATATATAGCTCTTATATTATTAAATATCAAAGATAATATTATTATAATAATCATATTTGATGTGATTATTATATTTATTTAACTGTTTTGTTTAAAATTCTCTTAAAAACCTCAATTCCACATAAAATTAAGAATATTTGTAATTTCTCTTAAAAATTTATTGTAAATACAATTTAAAAAGGTTGTATTTACATCTTTTGGCGTAAAATTATTCAAAATTATTATATTAATTATTAAAAGTAGGTTATTTCTTCTTATTATGATAATTTTCTCTCTATTATTACTTTAAATAATTCTATAATTAATATAAATAGTATTTATATTAATTCATAACTTTAATATTAGTAATTTTATTGTTATTAATTGTTTTTTATTAATAAAAAACAATTTTTTATGCCTTCATTATTTGCTGGTAAAAATAATAAAGTGCTTTTAAATATATTAATTATCTTATATTAATATATTTATTTATTATATTATTTTTTCATAATATAAATTTTATTATTATATTTATTCAATAATATAATTTTTTTTACACCATGATTAAAATAATTCTTTATTATTATAATTGTTTTTATCTTATTTATTTCATTTATAAGGACATTCCTAGTGCAACAAGTAAAATATTAGTAATTTTTACTTATTGTTTCATAGTCAAACCTTACATTTGGGGGGCTGGCCATGATATTTACTCTAAAAGACCTTTAAAAAGATTCTAATTGGGTTTATCCAATAATAAACTATAATTATAATCATGAAATTATATAATAATTTTATATTTATTGATTTTAAATACTATTGAGGCAATTGGAAAGCAATTGTACTGTCTTACACGTGGTTTTTCACACCCTTAGACTTGAAAGAACTTTCTTTGAGTGACTCTAGTAATTAAAAAAGATATTTTATAAATTAAAAATAATTTTATATTATGAATTAATGTTATGAAGAGAATCATATTTATTTTTTATTTTATTCTTTAAAAATAAAAACATAAAAAATAATCAAAAAAATAATAAAAACCAATAAAAAAAGTTATTTTTATGCATTTTAATTTCATTTCTTCATTTATTTTCATTTTTTTAAGATATAAAAGCAATTTTACTTGGAAAATTGCCATATCTTACCAAAAATAACACTTCTTATATAAAAGACTTATATTTATTTGTCTTTTTTAGTGTTTGAAGACAATCCATCAGAGGGAAACCAAGCCACTGTTGAAAGATTGGTGGAAGAAACTTGTCCAAGTTCTCCAACACAAATAATCACTAAGAAAAAGAAAGCTAAGAAATTAGACTTTCCAGGACCAACTATTCAGGACTCTGAAGGTGAGTAGCTCATTTATAAATTGCCATAAGAAGAATTACTGTTCTGAAATCCTCTTATTTCTTATTTTTTCTTGAAATATGACTACCAGAAGAGGCTCCCAATACTCCTTCCAATCAGATGGAGCTGGACTCAGCGGTAGAATTGATTACTCAAAAGGGAAAAGGAAGGGCAATATTGCCAGTGGAACAGAATCCACACAAGGAAGTGCCTTATCCCAAAGGCAAGTCCCAGAAATGCCCATGATATCTGAACCAGAGTTAGAACTAAGTAGGAGTAACTCAAACAGGTACAAATCACATTCAGAGGGCTCAAATAGACATTTACATGAGCCAGTACAAACATTACTACACAGTGTACAAAGACAAGGACTGGCACATGTTGCCTCAAATACACCAAGGAGTGATGAACTCCTGGCACATCCTGAAAAAGTCCCTCAAAGAGGAGTAAATAGTGAGATACTCCAATGAATGGAATCCGCTATCATCCAAACCTCAAATCAAAAAGATCAAGGAGTACCATGCCAAAAAGAAGGAGGAAATCAAGGAAGAAGCCCCAGTAGCTTCTACCAGCAAGCCCCAAGCCAACCCACTTCCCCAAGAAGGGAAGAAGAACAAGAAAAAGAATTGGAGAAAACCATATTCCCCAAGCTACAGGATTCCATGGACAATGTTTTCAACATGGCCAGAACCTTGATTGAATTCAAGGACAAAGAAGAACAAAGAATGAGACAACCTCATTTTTCAAAGAAATATCCTTGTCCAAAGATGTTTTAAATACTTTAACTGGAATTAAAAATAGTATATTACCTCCAAAAGAAATTCAAAACAGTTTATTATCATTACAAGAAATAAACAATAACTTATCTTATTTGACAAATATTGTTGTACGAAATAAAAGAGAAATTGACAACATTGAATTTATTGTTGAAAATAATAAACCAAATATTTTAATTGACAACACTGAAAAATAATACAAGGACAACAAGAATTGTATAAATACATAAAAGATATCAAAGATAAAACTTTGACAATCAATTATGACGTGAGTATTGACAATCTTACAGAAAAATTAAACAAACTAAGTATTTCTGTAGAAAAATTTGAAGAAAAGGCTTCATCACACCAAAAATTACTTTTGGACCATGTGGAAAAAAGAGATGAAGCAAGAATGCATCTGAAAGATGACATTCAAAGTGAAATAAGGCTTATCACAGAAAAAATGGATAAAATTCATGAGGCTAACTCAAAGATGCCAAAGTTATCAACCCCATTTTCTCACATAAGAAGCCCTGTTAAGCCAAAAGAGGAATTAACAAATCCATTCATAACAGACTTAAGGCACCAAGACAATAACCAAGTCTTAATGAAGGAAGCACCTCAATTAAAAGAATGGCCAACATTCACAGGAGAAGGTGAATATGACCACATGTCATTTATCAAGACAATTGAAATGCTACAAGAAGATTATGCCATACCAGATGAATTAATTACTGCAAGATTACATTCATTGTTTGAAAAATCTGAAAAAAGATGGTATTATGGCATAAGACAAACAAATGGCAAAAACACCTGGTCTTGGTGGAAACAAGAAATAATCACCAAGTGGGCTAATAATCACTGGAGGTACAAGATAGAGAATGCATTTTAAAATTCTTTCTTTGACCCAGACAAAGACAAACCTTTAACTTGGTTCTTAAAACAAGTTTAAAGACTCAATGCACTGTACCCAGAAATTTCACAAAAGATGGTGCACATAAAAATACTTAAGAAATGTGGAGGAGAACTAGAATATTCCCTAAGAAGCAGGTGTATAGAACCATGCTCCACAGAAGAGTATATCAATGCACTAGAGGACATAGTGACAAGAACAAAAATTGTCAGAACTTGGAAGAAATTAGACATTAAAAGTCCAAATGAGCCATTTATCAAAAAAGATAAATCAAAAGAAGCTTTCAAACCCAATACATCCAAAAATAATAAGCAAAGAAAATTCCATAAATGTGGAGGTATTGGACACTTAGCCAATAACTGCCTCAAAAAGGCAAAAATTAATGAAATTGTGGAAACAGAAAACTACAATGACAAAGAGGAGGAATCTGACTCTTAAAAAGAAACAGAAGAGTCAGAAAGTTCTGAAAGTGATGAAATTAATATAATTAATGCACAAATTAATAATATTGACATAAATTATGAAGTACTAGATGTTAACTCAAGCTTACCACAAGTTGGAACATCTGACACAAGCCTGAAAAATGTACAGAACTAAACCTGAAAAAGGAATGGGATATACAGCTGTAAAAGCAAGTATAAGTATTGTCATGGTTGATAGCCAAGAAGGAAAAATGAACTTGGATACAGGAGCATATTGTACCTGTGTTAGTAAAGGTTATTTAAAAACAATTGTTCGAGATTGGCAAGAAAAACGTATGCCAATACAAGGTGTCAAATTCAGTAGTGCAAGTGAAAGCATGAAGCCCCTTGGAATAATTGATTTAACACTCATTTTTCCTCACCCCTCACAATGTGTCAGAATTAAAGTAGAATTTGTAGTAATGGACAACTGTACTAGTAATCACTTCATACTTGGAAATGACTACTTGTCAATTTATGGTATAGATATCTCTAACCAAAAAAAATAGATATTTTACCATAGGAGACAACAAAAGACAAACTTCTGGCTTCTTAAATAACAAAAAACAAATTACAGTTATTAAGAATGAAGAGAAAAGTCAATAAAAAGAACTTTTAATATCTGAACAACTCAAAGAGGCAGAATTCAATCAAGAATTAACAGAAAAAATGAAAGAAAAGTTGATTGACCTCTTATTTAAGTACAAAAATGCCTTTGAAACTGACAAAGAGCCACTAGGTGCCATAATTGGGAATGAGGTGGATATAATTCTTAATGTGAAAAATCCTTACCCACCTTTACTGAGGAGACCTGCTTACCCAGCTAGCTCAAGGGCTAGAGAAGCCTTGGAGGTACACATTAATAAATTAATGGACCTTGGAGTATTAATTCTTTGATGAATATTCCATTCACCCTTAAGTGGCCTGTATTTGGCCATAACTTCTGTAATACTGGTGCTAGCTCAGTTTGGCTGGTATCATTATATAGCCCTGACTTAGAGCTTCATTTGGAATACCCATTTGATGGGGTTAAGTCTCTTACTCTGTATTTCAGATGAGAGGTGAAAATTAAGGTTTATGCTCAGAAACAACTTTGAGCAGGAATAACTTTGTTATTCTTGGTCCTATGGTGATGGGACTTGTATATTTGGAAAGGGGTGAGTTTCCTCTTTCTTTTGATATCTTTATAAGCTGATTTGGCTCAGCTCCATGTTTTGGTGGTATCTTGGCTATACCATTGATTTATGGTATTTGGCTGTCATGCTTGTGGTCTGGGTTTGAGTCACAAGCTGACAGTGACTCAATTGATGAGGAGGTTTTTATACCAACCAGGGCAGTTTTAACTTTTTTCAACAGGGTAAAGCTACCCTTAAGTAAAAAAAAGTCTTATTAGAAAAAGTTTGAACTGGTTTTGAAGTCTCTTACACACATTCTGGTGTGTTTTGAAGGCCAGAAACCAGGTATTACCATAGAAATGGCTGATTTATGGGACTAAAATGGCTAAAACCAGCCCTTTTTTGGTCTAAGCCAGGCTTCAATTATTCCATAATTGGCTCTTCTGTTGTAAGAGTTTTTTTACGACTGAGAAGAGTAAACTTCACTTTTGGAGTAAGAAAATTGATGGCTATAAAAGAATTTCTTCTTTGCCCCACTTTTCTTTTCATGTTAGAATCTTTTCCTTTTATAATTAGTTTAAACACTGTTAAGCCAATTAATGGAATATTCAAACACCTTTATTCAATTATTTTAAACCTTTCAAAAACGTCAACAAATTATTATAGTCATTTTTTTTAACTTTTATAATCATTTTTACCCTTGAACCACCCCATAAGTGAATTAAAGCATCTTTCATCACTGTTAACTTTGTCACTTTATTTCCAAATTAACTCTGGTCAGCTCTGGGTGTGTTTTCTCTTTAATATTATTTTTAACAACTTTGTTCTTATATTAATTCCCTGCAGTTCTCTACCCAATTAATTCCAATTGAAATTGCTATTGAAGAAATTTCTTTTGTAGCCTTGAATATCTCTTGTAGAGTGTTTTTGGTAAAATTTTCATTGTTGATAAAACAATAAATCTTTATAATATTATTTTCTTATACTTATAAGGTTAAAAAAATAAATTTGGTATGTTTTCTCTTAAAAATATTAAATATTAATATTCTTAATCATATTGTACCTTATACAAATTTTGAGGACAGGAAAAGTACTTGATTTTTCATCAAAGTTTCATATCTACACCTTACAAGTTTAAATATGAGGTATTAATTATGACAGTTTTTCAATTTAATCCTTCAATCAAATTACATGTGTAAATTTGAATTATAGTACATTGTGAGGAATTAAAGAAAAAATAAACTGAAAGGGTTAATTTTAGGGGGGAAGGAATATTGGCTCCAAGGGTTCAAGAATCCCCCAAATTCCTTTCTGAAAGGCATGGGATGTTAAAATTGAGGTAAAGATTATCACCTTTGGCCTGGGTTTGATTCACAGGGTCTATGACCCAATTGATGATGAGTGTTTGATAACAACCAGGGCAGTTTTTCCTGTTGCCAAGAGGGTAAAAATACCCTTGAGTTCAAGGAAACTTCATAGAAGCACTTTTAACTGGCTTTAAAGTATTTTAAAAACATTTCCCATAAGAAAGTTTGAAACACCTGGAAGCAAGTGTTGAATTTGGAAAATAGCATTAAAACAGATGGTTCTGAGCTTGGGCCTGTATTTTGAACTCAGCTGAATCCAGACTTTCAATGTTTGGTGATATTCCAAGATATTCTAAGCCACTGGAATATTTCAGAACAATTATCTTACTGCTTCTTATTTTTTGGTTTTGTTAGATATAATATAATATATTTGATATTTGGGATAGATGGAAGAATAATTCAACTTTTGTTTTAAGATTGACAAAAACTTTAATTCCTATTTATATTCAATTTTTGAGCTATATTTTGATTTCAAAGAATTTCTTTTCAAATCACTGCTTTTATATTAAGGAGGGCTTATCTCAGCTTCTGATCATGAATTATTAAGAAAAGTATTTCAAAAACTGTATAATTCACAAAACAATATATAGAAAGAAGATTTTTGTGAATCTCTCACATGGAGTCACATATTATTTTAGATTTCCTACACTGTTTATAAATATTCTCATAATTTTATCAGTTTTTATTGTGTGCTTAAGAATATCAGTTGAGGAGGAAATGACTCAAATTCTAGGAGTTATTTCAACTATTTCAAGAAGGCAGTCTCAAAAGACGAACTAAAATATGGGCTTGTATCATGAAAAAGGCAGGATGAAGAAATATTCATGAATTTTGAGTTACATCATTCATGTTGGAAGAGAATATGAATGTGTCTGAAAAAATATCCTTCCAAAGTACAAGTTCTTTTTACTAACCAAAGAGCACAAACATTCCTCAAAATGGCCTGAATATGGATTATAAAGGAATTAGCTTCAATTGGAGTTTTTGGGTCTTGGAATGAAGGATATCTATAAATCTCATTTTGAGTAGAATACAATGTCTTTGGATGTTTTTGGTGATTTTAAAAATTAAGTCTGCAAGCTTTGAAAAAGAATTTTAATCATATATTAAAAAAAGCTGGAAATTTCTGTCAGTATATATATCAATCACTTTGAGCTTTATTCCAAATAATTTGAAACACAATTCTGCTTCTTATCCTAGATAAATCTGAAGAAAATTACAACTATTCAGGAATTCATATTGAAAATTACTTTGTAAAACTCAATTATATTATATTCTGAAATTAGTTAAATGAGCTGGAGATATAATTTAAGGAATCATAGTCTATAAATAGTGTATGATTTTTGTTACGCTCTTCTTTCTCAATTATATATAGCTAAATAAACCTCAACAATAAATCAAGATTAAAATAAGCACTTTGAATAAACTTTGAGTCAAAATTAGAAGTACATACATTTTTAGCCTCTTTTTTTTAGGCCACTGGAATATTCAATAATTTGAGAGGGTAAAAGATGAATGCCATTGTTTTCAAAAGGAGTCAGTCATTATTTCTTACTATTATATATTTAATATTAAGAGTCCTTTAAGCTATGCAGGTATGTAAGCTAGTCTCGCCACTACTATTGAGAAATATAATTTAAGTAATATACTTAAATTATATTATTCAATGTTTTTGATTTTTTGATATTCCTCATTTTGTCATATTTCTGAGTTAAGATACTTATTTTTCAATTCAAATTATAAGTTGATTTCAAAAAAAGAATCTCTTTAGATTATACCATATATACAAAGTTGATTTTGTCTTGATGTCTTAATATATATTTCCAAAGTAATGAAGCTAATAATAATGAAATAATGAAAGATCTTTATATAGCACAAAAATGGAAATTTAGGAAGAATTTTTTTTAGCAAGAAACCATATTAACCAATTTGAATATATTAGTATATTTAAATAAATATTAGATTTAAAATAGAAAGAAATTAAAATCAGATTAGTTGAGCTTTCAAATTCTTTATTTCAGCTGTCTTAATAGATAAGAAAGAAATTCTTGCTATCAGGGATGAACAATCCTTTGTAAAGGAGCTATTCTCACTAAATCTCTTTAGATATGATACCACAAAAATAAAATCATTAAATATGAAATCTTTGGCTTATTTTATACTTAAATAGAAAAAAAGGGATCTAATAAAATTTACTTGAAGAGAAAAAATATAACAAGAGGCATATGAAACATGGATTGTAATTAAAGCCTTTCTATATTTAAGAAAAGGAAAATAAATCCATGAATTATGGTCTTGAGGAATATTTATGCTACTATACAGCAGTGTTTCATCCCTCAACATAATTATAACTATTGATTTATACAGCTAAATGGTAAAAAAGCCAAATTATTTAATTGAGAAATAGAAATCAGATATTTGTTTCCAGTTCTCATATGCAAATCATATAAGTCACCATAATTAATCTTCAGAAGTTCTCATCCAAGCTCTCTTGTGATATCTACCCATCATATATGATTTTTAAAAAAAGATTTATGTAAGGTGCCACTTCTTGATTAAAGCTCAATTAATTGTTTTATTTTTCGGTGGAATTTATTCCTATCATGATAGATCAAACAGAAGCTATAAGATTAAAGATTTGATACAGATTTTGAAAGATAAACTCTTCCTATAAAGGAAAATATTCAATAATACTGAGTAACTTTCTAAAAAAATCTCCTAGTACTGAGGATTTTTCCTTTCAGTCAGTTTTCTTTCAAATTGCCTCAGGAAGGGTATTATTCACCAATTATATTCCTGAAAGTCAAATAAATGGAAAGTCTGTGTGAATATTTAACACCTTTGTAAAGTTTTTCCTTTTTCAGTAAATAATATGTAATAAGATACAAAAATAAGTTTCATAAGTAATTGAGAGTTCTTTTACCTGTTTAAAGGTGAAGGTTTCACAATATTGGGAACAAATTTATACTTAGCTTATTGAATTTGAAGTGTGTGGCTTGCATATGTGGCTTAAGCTTCTTCCAAATTTTCTATTTTATGATGTCATTTCCAATTTATCTACCAACATCTATTTAATCTATCTCCTCTGTCACTTTCCAAATGCACAATCTGCTGTCTGGTGCCATAATTTTTCTCATGGCTATTCCAATGTCTTTTTAAGGCTATACATCAACTAGTTCTATAGCAATGGCTGGTTTAGAGCACTAAAATGTCTAAGAATAGGACAAAATGGCTAAAACAAGCGCTTTTTGAGTCCAAACCAGGGTTCAATGATACAATAATTGGATTTTTGGTTGTAAGTGTGTTTCTCAAGACTTTTTTTTGAGTAAATTCTACATTTGTAGTAAGAGAATTGGTGGCTATAACAGAATGTCTTATTTTCCCCACTTTTCTCTTCATGTTAGAATATTTTCCTTTGATAATTAGCTTAAAAACTGTTGAACCAATCAATAGAATATTTCAATAACCAATTTCAAATCTTTTCAAACTTTCAGCCACATGGAAAAATAATTCTAACCATTTTTTGCAACTCTTATAACAATTTTCACCCTTGAACCACCCTAAAAGTGAATTGAATCATCTTTAATCACTCTTAACTTTGTAACTTTGTTTCTGAATTCACTCTGGTAAATTGATCATTTTTATATATAATATTATTTTTAGAAATTATTTTTCAAAACTTATTTCTTTGAGTTCTTTGCTCAATTATTTCTAATTGAAATTTCTCTTGAAAAAATCTCTTTTTTAACCTTAAATATCTCTTGTAGAGTATTTTTAGATAATTTTTTATTTTTGGTAAAACAATAAATCTTTATGATAAAAAATATAACGTGATTGATTTTATGTTGTTTTTCTCTTAAAATTGTAAAAATAACTATTTCTTCTCAATTTTACCTTGAACAAATTTTTTAGGACAGTAAAGGTACTTTACTTTCAATCAAACATTCATATTCACACCTTACACAGAGACACAGTCAATTAAGAAGTAATATTCAGAAAATTTCTGCCAAGGTAAGATAAATTCAATTTGTGTTCTTCCCACAAAGAAATAAAATGCATATAGCTGGAAACCTTAATTTAAGTAAATTAAACAGCTCAAAATATCTATCTCAAGCCTCCTGATGTAGCACAATATCATTTTCAGATATCTTATGAATAAATGGTCTAGAATTGGTACAAAATGTCACTACCATTGAGCTATTGGTAAAAATACATTAGCTTATTATACTGTGTATGAATATAGATCTTTTAAAGCAAAAATTGAAACCAAATTCAATTTTAGGGAATATAATTTTTATTAAGTGTATTATGAATTGAGAATGGGTTTCTTCAAGCTCATTTTTCAAAGAAATGATATGTTCTTAAAAGTAAAATAAAATAATATAGTGACTCCATCTTCTACTTATTCTTAAAAGTGAAACTGGAATGAATATTTCCAAAAATATAAGGATCAATTTTTTGAATAAAATAAGTAAAAAGGAAGTACATAAATTCCAGTTGGCTTTGAAGAGGGTAGCATCAACCTGGTTTATGAATTGTTAATATTTTAGGAAATATAATTAGTGGAAACTTTCCTCAAGAACTCACTTATATTAAACCAAAATCTTGAGTTTAATTCATGTATACAAAAATAATTAATGTATTTGATAGCATTCATTATTGATAGATTACAAAATGGAAAGAAATATTGAGTTAGATATAATAAAGTAGCTACAAATTCATTTATTTGACTATTTTTTATTTGTTCCAGGCTTATTTTCCCTCTTAGTCATAAGCTCTGTATTACTTTTTTGGCACTTATTCCATATATTTTTGTCCATTTTTTACTTTTTTCTAGAATTTTGGAAATACATTTTGCCATAGTGTTTTTTTTTGGTTTAATGTTATTCTTTCAAATAATTTATTAGATATCTCTTATCTATCTGCTAAAGTTAAATTAATATTTCTGAAGATCTATAGTTTGGCTTTGTACTGTTTTTACCTTTATTTTCCTCTGATTTTATTGAGTTACTTGCTTCCTTTTGGCTTAATTTCTTGAATATTATTTTGCTCTATGCCAGGGTTTTTATTTCTAAGAAAAACTTGGGTTTGGGTTTCTTTGGGCTTACTTTTTCTCTTTTATTTTATTTTGTTCCTTCTATTTTTCTCCTGTTTTTTGTACCATATCCTTTTTTTGTTCTTTTATATTTGAATTATTTTTTAACACTTTTTTACTTTCTTTTTATCCTATATTTTGTATAATTTCTTCTTATATGTTTGGATTCCTTATGCTTAATTGTTGTCTATTTTGGTCCTATGAAATTTTGCTCTCCATTTGCTTGTGTCTCCTGATTCTTGATACTATATTGGTTTTTCAAAACAAATTCTTCAACCATTCCTACACATCTTTTGTGGGCATAAAAATTATGTCTCATAGCACCCCACATCCAGTTCAATCCTTTCAAAAAAGACCTTTTAAAAAATGAAGGCCAAAAACACATCAAAAAGTCAAAAAAAATCCACAAAATAACAAAAGCAATAAAGCAAGGAAATCAAAATTTTAAGGTACCAAAAATTGAAAATTAAGGAAAATAGAAAGGTGAATATAGGATAAATTAGAAAAAATATTGAAATATATCTGTATTAATCAGTAAAAGAGTAACTGACTCAATAAGTATTTCATATTATTTAATAAATATAAGAAATAAAAAATAGGTGAAATTCGCCATAAACAGCTAATAAATGAGAATATATGGTATCCATAAGAAATTGATGAAAAATTCCTTCAAAAATAAAAAAATTGTCATGTCATAAATAAAAAAATCCAAATCAATGAGTCTTTACAACACAGGGACTTTTGGGGAAAACAGGAGTGGCCTGGTACTAAGTGAATAAGAGCTTGCTTTGGTGGAATCCAAAGCGCTAAAGAAACAAATATATGAAATATATTTCTTTAATATAAATTCAGTACAAAAAATATAAAGAAGAGAAAGAAGCCAATGCCCAAAGATCCAACAAAGTAAGCTATTATGTCACTGCTTCAACATTCTCAGAAGTAATGAAGGAATTGGAAAGGATATGACCACCAAGATTCAATGAGCAGGCAATAAAAGG
Source organism: Austropuccinia psidii (assembly GCA_023105745.1). Lineage (NCBI taxonomy): Eukaryota > Fungi > Basidiomycota > Pucciniomycetes > Pucciniales > Sphaerophragmiaceae > Austropuccinia > Austropuccinia psidii. The sequence goes on from JALGQZ010000001.1 coordinate 46,209,075, forward strand.
GTTCGAATGACTGACTTAATATAATTATTATTCACCATCAACATATGAAAGAAAATAAAGTATAAAGATAAATGTGGTAGATCAATTAACTGGAGAAAAGTCTCCAGGGGATGAAAGCATGACAGGTATATGTGAAAAATTGAAAACTTGATCCTTGAAGGTTGAAAATCCAGCTTTATGATTAATCAAAAGCTTTATTGACTTATTTGTGAATATATACTTTGGCCATATTGCAAAATGATCTGTGTGTGTTGCAATACCCACAGTATTGATTTTAATTGATCAAAAGGGTCTATTCCCTACAGCTTGCCTTGTATGGAGGCTTTATAGGCTAAATTTAGTTTTCCATGGTGTAATGAGCTTTGTAAACTTGACAACTGGTCTTGGATCATCCTTGTTCTAGGTCCTTAAAGATATATGGACAGTATTCCCCAAAGGAAATACTGTATGCTTAATGGTACAGCCTCTTTGAAGGAGGAGGTTGGTCTTGAATGACTTCAACTGTTGATTATGGAACTTCTTCTCTCAAGGTGGTTGTCCCTGAGAAAAGTTTCATAATTGAATGATGAGATAATATGAGTGGAAGGGGAGAATAAACCGTAGAAAGTGGGGCACATTTATTCTACTCTCATTTTGGGGGAGTAAGGTTTCCATAAAATAAAACCATGGGAAAAATGGTAACTTTTGATATTATGATTATCTAGAGGGATTTGGGGGCTATGGCTCATTGGTAAGACCCCATGTCCCCTCAGGGGTTGTCTGTACTGGAGTTGTATGTATTTTATGAGTGGCAGGTGGGGTCCCCATAGGCTATATGTAAATTTTTGCGAAACTTGGGGTTTATGGCCATTTTGGCCAGTTTTGACCCTGGGTGTTGAATTTGGGTTTGAACCCCCTATGGACTGTAGGTTGTGGCCTGTGGTCTATGCGCTGTGGACCATAAAATTGAATCCTTAGTCTGTGGGCTCTAGAGGCCATAAGAGACCCCCTGAGAGGTCAGCATAAAAATGGGTATATTGAAAGAAAGATCCCCAGCTCCAATTTCAGGGATGTGAAAATTTGACAGGTCTCCAAGTGACAAAATGGGTGGGCGTGTCAGAAGTTCCATAGAATGGGATAGAAAAAATCCTCCATTAATGAAAAAAGAATCTTTCCATAAGGGTTATGGTGGCTGATTATGACCATTTTGGCATTTTTTGTGCCACTGGATTACTGAAAATCACTTCAAGAACTATTACACAATATTTTCTAGAGGTTATGCATACATGGAAACTTTTTCATATAAATAATAAAATTTACTTCATGAAATAATCTATGGGTCTATAGGAACCAGGATGCAGGTATGATTTTCTGTGCTAGGTTTTTCAAATTGTATGAACATTTGCCACAGGTCCAGGTATTCACTTTATCCCTGGTAATTGATTAATTGATCAAAAAATACTTAAAGACGTCAATTTATAAAATATACATTGAAGATTTATAGAAAACTATTAAAAGAAAGACAGAAAGAAAAATAGTCTGATAAATATTTTTCTTTCTAATATCTTGTATCATTTTGTACACCTCAATTTTTAGTTTTTTCTAATTCCTTTATTTCATTTTAACTTTATTCTTTAGTTTTTTTCAGGAGGATGATAGGATTAAGAAGGCTAAAAATATATATTAATATTGAAATTCATGAAACCCCTGCTGCTTCTGAATGTAACTGAGTTTTTTTTAAGGCTGATTTATCTGCATGAATTGAAGCTCAAAACCCCCATTTTTTACAGCTAATAAGCATCCAACTTCAGAATTCTGAGACATTATGATTGAATTGAGAAAATTTCCAAGTCTAAAAACATGTTTCTTGGAGTACCTGAGGAGTAGAAACAATATCATATATCCCATGTATTCAATAATTAATCCTTATTAAGGATTTGTTCAATTTCTGCTTGTATTCAGCACCTGAAGCCAGAATCTGTTTTCTCATAATCATTCCCTCAATGAAATCTGCCCTTATAAAATGCTTTTGAAGGAAATTTTTTTCAAACACATTCTTCCACTACTTTCCCAGAAATTTAAAAATATTTCTGGTAAAAGCACATAAGCTGTTATATGGGTTTCCCAATTTATGGTCAAAACATGTAGTTTTATGGTAAAACACATTTTTATTCAAAAAGAAGGTCTCAAAAACGGCTTTGGGATATTAGTTAAATTTCGTATTTTGATGGCTTCTAAAGAACATCAAATTATTCCTTTTTCAGAATTTATGAGTTAGAAAAAAAATATAACAAAAATATGGTGAAATTACAATGTGCTTCAGAATCCCCCACAAAACAAAAACAAGGAATTGAAATGATATCCCCAAGCTTAGTTTGAGTTTTTTCTGTAAAAACCATTTCATTTATATTTTTTGCTATAAAATAAAATCTCCTGGCCATAAAATGGTTAAAACACATAATTTTATGGTAAAAACATTTAAGAGCTTACATCTTTTTACTAAAACATTCGATTCTTTTACCAGAAACCTTTGAAATTTTTTAAACACCTTTACCCAAAGGGCCTAGTAAATTGAATGCAGTCACAAAACAAGTGTGGAGTTAGAATTCAAATCACTTCTAGGCAATATTAAATTCTTCATGATATCACGAAGCCGGAAATGAGACAAATCTTCAAGCTATATAAACACCCAAAATATTTTCAACCCTTTTTTAGGAATATTGATGCTGCAAAATCCCTAATTTGACTTCTTAATGCTATATAATTTTCAATATATTTCAATAAATGAAAGGGAATTTCTCCAAAAAAAGTGCATATAAAAGTTTTGTTGAAAATAATTTTCCATATTTTGTAATAATACTTTTCCTTAAAATATAATTTCTTATATTCTTTTGCAAATTTTATGAGCTCACAAAACTGTTTTACATTCTTTTTAGTGGAAAACCCCTTTTTAAGTAGAAAATACAATGAAAAAATATTCACATCAGGAAAAAGGGGTTCATATAAGCTTTATATTAGAATATTATTTTTTTTGGTTAAAGAAAACCATTTTCTTTGTGTGATGAAAATGGAAATTTAGTTTTTCTTATTTTAAAGAAATTATAATCTATATTGAAGGATTCAATATTCCAGAAAGATACACATATGGAAGAATATATTTCAAAAAAATGCTGTTTTCGTTGGTACAAAATATTTCATTTTGAATATTCTTGCTTCTTTTCTTTGAAGAAATATGTTATTAGGTGATTTCAGGCTAATTGTGAAAAAAATGAGATAGATTATCTAATGATGTTGTAAGATTTTAAATAATGAATTCTCCATTTTCAGGTTATTGTACTCCAGTCTGGAATTATTGGTTACTTACTTTCAACTTTCTGCTTTATTGTTTGAAAAAAATACATATGATCCAAGTTGTTGTAATAATTAACCTCTCAAAAATAAATATGATGTATAAGTTAATTTCTTTTTATTTTATTTCTTATCATAATTGGAAAATTTACTATAGACCAGCATTGAAGATTTTGAAAAACACTCCATTTCAGCTCAAAATGAAGATTCACTATCAAAGTTTTTTAGTCTACCAGAGATGAATATTTTTAAAATGGGATCTTTTCACCTTATCAACCTATTTTTTTCTCAAAAAAAGACTTCCAAGGATATTCTCCTTGTCTCATAAGTTTTTTTATTTTTAATGAAGAAAAAATTTTTTTTTTGGTGATATTTTTTTTTGTGCAATTGCTTGTGTTAACTTTTTTCTATCAATTTTTTCAAAGTTTTTGAAATTTCATTGTATTTGTTCCTCTCAAAGTTTCTGTAACTTTTTTCCATCTCATTTTTTTTTGATTTTTTTCAAACTATTTGATATGAGTTCTATAGAAAACCATGTTTTCTATGAGAAATAAATTGTTGAAGAAAGAAATTTTTTCTATAAAACTTTGAGAAATTTCAAACAAAATAATAATTGAAGGCTTTAAGAAGAAAATTAAAAACTGAGAGCAAAACATCTGGGGAAACTCTTTTTCTCAATAGAGCAAAAAATGCTTTATAAAAGAAATTTTTTTGAAAAAAGTAAACTTTTAATCCAAAAAAATGTTTTTTCAAGAATTGAAACCTCCAGAAACTCTTTCCTCAATATGGTAAAAAATGAAATTTCACAAATTAAAATATATGAATTTTCTTTGGAAAAAAAACTATCAACACTTAGAGAAGGAATTTTTTTAACAATAATTAGCTTCATTATTTTTACAAAAAACAACATTTCTCAATAAAATTATGGATATTAGATATGTCATAAATGCTATGATTCTTGCTCATATTTTGAAAGACATTGATATTGAAAGGTGTGGATATGACACTTTAATTACAAATCAAGTACTTTTCCTGTCCGCAAAATTTGTATAAGGTACAATATAATTACAAAATAGTATTAAATAGTAGTTTTAAGAGAAAACACACCAATTTGTTTTGTTTTTAACTTTATAAGAATAAAACAATAATATTATAAAGATTTATTGTTTTAAAAACAATAAAAATTTATCCAAAAATACTCTACAAGAGATATTTAAGGCTACAAAAGAAATTTCTTCAAGAGCAATTTCAATTGTAATTAATTGAGAAAAGAACGGCAAGCAATTAATTAAAGAAAAAAGTCTTTAAAAAAGATATTTAAAAAGAAAACACGCCCAAAAGTGACCAGAGGGAATTCAGAAACAAAGGGACAAAGCTAACAGTGATGAAAGATGCTTTAATTCACTTATAGGGTGGTTCAAGGGGTAAAAATGATTATAAGCATTACAAAAAATAATTATAATAATTTTTCACATGGTTAAATGATTGGTTTAACAGTGTTTAAACTAATTAGAAAAGGAAAACATTCTAACATGAAGAGAAAAGTGGGGCAAAGAAGACATTCTTTCATAGCCATCAATTTTCTTACTCCGGAAGTAAAATTTACTCTTTTCAGTCATGGAAAAAACTATGACAATAGAAAAGGCAAGTATGGAATCATTTAACCCTGGTTTAGACCAAAAAAGGGCTGGGTTTAGCCATTTTTTGCTATTGTTTTCGCCATTTTAGACCCTTAAATCAGCCATTACTATGGTAATACCTAGTCTAGAGCCTTCAAAACATGTCATAATGTGTGTAGGAGAAGTAGAAACCAGTTGAAACTGTTTTTACTAAGATTGTTTTAGCTTAAGGGTAGTTTTACCCTGTTGGCAACAGTTAAAACTGCCCTGGTTGGTATCAAGACCTCATCATCAATTGAGTCACATGGTCCGTGACTCAATTCCAGGCCAAAAGTGATGAATTTTTGCATGGACTTTTACCTCCCACACCTGTCAGTGAGGATTTTGGGGGTCTGGCTTCCCCTTGGAGCTAAAGTACCTTTCCCCTCCAGAATTAATCTTTCCAATTTATTTTTTCTTTAGTTCCTCATCATGTAATATACTTAAAATTTATATATGTAATTCAATTGAGTTTTTACAGTAAAAAACTGTAATAATTGATACCTCATATGTAAATTACAGTTCACTTATGTAATACATGCACACATTTTGAAATTTCAATTGAAAATACTTCAATTCCTCATAACTTCTAAACTAGACACAACACCTCAATTTTTACACAAAAATTGATGGTTAACACCACATGTGGTGTGAAGCAAATTAAGGTTTTGAGGATTTTCAGCTTTTGTACAGAAAATACTAAAAACTTAATTTGAGCTTATTTAGAGTTGAGTTACAGAAATTTTACCAAGAGGTGACCCCACCTTATTTTTTATGAGGAATCCAATGGTGAAGTAACTTTCTTAAGTTTATTTATTGGATAAAAAGCTATAATATATTTTATGTAGCTTTTACCAAAAATATTTCAATTTCATTAATTTTATTGAAAGTTCATTTCTACTTATTTTTTTCAATGGAAAATGCAATTTCACAATTTTAAGATTCAATGTAATACAAATTGAAATTATAATTAAATTTTTATTTTTGTATATAAATTTGGATTTATATTTTAATCTTTATTTTAATAATATAAATAAATTTATTTTATTTATATTCATATCTTATTTTGTTATTTTTGGTCTTTTAGGTATATGAAAATACCTCTAAGGCTCACAGATATTAAAGGAAAAATGATTCAATCTTCCTAATTAAGAATATTTTCTTTCATTCTATCCAAGAGTTATTATTTCAGCTTGAAGCCAAAAAAAAATTCTCTCTATCAATGGAGTTCTTACCTACATCTTCAGAAGTATTTCTCATTGAAAATTCTCAGAAAAATCTGTTCATAACCATTACAATATATAAGAGAAAAATAATATAATGAATTGAAATCAATGAAAGAAAAAAATCAGGGAAATTCTACTCATTTGGATATGAAATCCGCTTTTTATATATTTAAAAAAAATTGTATATCATATTTAATAAGGAATATATTATGGGGTTTCAAATTTACCAACTCCTGCCTTAAAATAATGCAAGATTTGGAACCCAAATCCCAACACCAAATCCCAGTTTTTTATGTGTAAATCAAATGGCATTTTAACTGGTCCCCTGGTATTTTGACCAAATCCCATGCATCTGGGATTTCAGTTTGAAAACTAACCCAAATGAGTATTCACAATTTATAACTGTACAGCATATTCTTCTACACTCCATTTTGGACAATCTGACCAAACAGCTTACAGTCCATTTATACTTCTTCATCCATATAATAATGACTTGTTCCAAAGCAAGACACATCAAGTCAGATATGAAGATCACCTCTGGCCTGCCACATACTTGTCACAGCCAAGGAGGCAGGGGCATTTCCAATCATCATCAGCAAATCATTATATCATGGATACCCTTCAAAACCCAATCAGCAAGGGGGTTTCATTCAAGACTCTCCAAATACAGTTTTCATACAGGCAAGATCCAAATACAGTTTCAAACCTCAATACAGTTTTCATACAGGCAAGACCCAAATACAGGATTCACCAAATACAGGCCTGTAATCAATACAGGCGCAAATACCTGTATTGACTGTATAACCTGGATTGGATTCACCAATACAGGATTCAATCCCACATCCAACTTCTTCCAGCATACAGACAAGTATCTCAACACTCAAACTCCAAGGCTGGTATTTCTCACATATACCAGCCCCTCTTCACCGACCTGAGGGTTTTTCCCCCAGTTAATTAAAATAGTTGATTTATTATTTAATATTATTTTATTCTCACTTTTGGAATATTATTTTATTATTTACTAAGTTAGTCTTAGCCTTCCCTCACCTGTTCAGTAGAGTCCTGGTGGCCATATCCTTATTAATTCCTTTTCTCTTTTCTGAACAGGTTGAAACAGTGACTCAGGATTATTTGTGGTTGGCTCTTTATTATTGCTTTTGCTTTGTCTCTCTTATCTTTTATACTTATTATTTTATGACTAGGAATTTATCCTCTTACTCCATTACTCTCATCATTTGAGTATTTTCTTCTGAGCCCTCCATAAGTAAGTCTGTTCACTGAGTGCCAGGCCCTCTTCACTTTAGAAGAGCCCCTGTGACATTATTTTAATTAACTCATAATTGCTTCTTTCCTTTCATTCATTTTATTCATTTCTCTCATTCTTCTATTATGATCTTTTAATGATTATGAACTTTAATGATTTTATGATTTTCATCAATTTTCATCTCTCTCATTTCATTCTCATGAAAATTTATTCTTTCTAATTTCTCTATTCTGCTGACCAATTCACTTTATTCTCTATCATCTTCATTTCTCTTTTGTTTGAATTCAGGTTTATTCAGGTTTTATTGCTTGGAATTAGTTGGGTTAATTGATTCATCATTCAGGGTTATTTGATTTGGGGTATTCAGTGGTTTTGATTGAAATTTCTCAAGATTATTGATTGATTGATTGATTGTTCAAGACATTGACTTCACCTCAAGATATTGATTGAATTTTGATTGATTTGATTTGATTGACTTGATTTGATTCTTCAAGATACCTGATTTATCCTCAATATTTGATTTGATTTATTGATTTGAATTTGATTCCTCAAGAAAATTGAATTGATTTTTGAAGATATTGATTGAATTCCTCAAGACTTAATTGATTTGATTTTGATTGACTTGATTTGACTTATTGATTGAAATTGATTACTCATAAGAATTTGACTTTGTCATCTTCACTCTTCAAGATTTATTCATATTGATTCACTTCAAGACTGTTTATTGATTCTTCAAGATCATCAAGATTCTCATTTAATTTGATTTGGTCAAGCCTTAATTTATTCAAAGTATCATCAAGTTTTTATTCATTCTTCTTTCATAATGCCAGTTCAGCATAGCCCACCAGCCAAGAATACAAGATCCCAGAGACATCAAGCTGTTCTCACTCCTACACAAAGGGCTCCTCTTGACCGCACACCATCAGTTCATCAACTGAGTGCAAATCTGGACAGAGGACCACCAATGGAAGGAGCAGCACCCTCCAGAAGAGGAGGTGTGAAGTCTAGAAGATCAAGATCATTCTCTGGACTATTGGGTGGTTATCCTGGTGTTTCTCAAGGGCCTAGAAGTAGATTGGGGGAAGCTGAAGATGAGGAGGGGGAGGAGTCTGTGGAAGAGGAAGAATCTGAGGAGACTGAAGTGGCAGCTGCCTTGGCAGGTGCTACTGAAGCTCCTGAGGCTCCAAATCTAGCCCTTTCTAATCAACCTTCTGTCTCTCAAGCTGAACCAAATTTCCTCAAGATGATGGAGCAAATGACTCAGTTTATGGGACAACTCACTCAAGCAGTTGCCCCAAGGGACACTTCAAAAGTCCCTGCATTCAAGACTCCATCAATGAAGGCACCTGATTCTTTTGATGGTACTAAAGCTCATAAATTGAGAGGATTCATTCAATCCTGTCAATTAATCTTTCATAATGACCCAGCAAACTTCTTCTCTGACAGGAAGAAGGTGCTTTATTCAACTTCTTTTCTTACTGGTAGAGCTGGCAAATGGATTGAACCTTACCTCTCAAATATCTCCAATGAAGACCCTTCTTACCTCCTCAATAACTGGCAGTTGTTTGAAACCCAGTTATTCACTCTGTTTGGTGATCCCAATGAAGTCAGAAAAGCTGAACAAGAGTTGGACAATTTGAGGATGAGGGAAAGTGGTCAAGTTTCCTTGTACATAGCTGATTTCAGAAGTTTAATTTCAAGAATTGGAGACTGGGGGGAAAGGGCCTATATTCATGTGTATAGAAGAGGCTTGGCATCAAGATTGTTGGACCAATTGGCTTCTCACCCTGGAACTTTTGATAGTCTTCAAGAACTCATGGATATCACCTTGGAATTAGATACCAGGTACCATGAGAGGCAGAAGGAAAAGGGCAGTCATCAAGAGAAGAAGCCTCCAATCAGTGGATCCAACTCCTCCAAGCCTCCTCAAAGTTCATCATCAAAGAAGCCTTATCACAAGAAGAATAAGAAGGGGAAGAATTTTCAAGTGTCCAAAGACAAGCCTCATGCTGCTCTCCTCAATAAGGAAAATAAATTAATCGGTTCTGAAAAGGAGAGGAGGATTAAAGAAGGCTTGTGCAATTATTGTGGTGGTAAACACCCATTTGAAAAATGCTTCAAGAGGCCTGAGAATAGGCAAGGGTCATCAAAAGGCTTCCCTAGCAAGCAGGGAAAAGCCTGAGTGGGAATCATGATGTGTTCAATGGTTCTCACTTATTTCCTTCAAGAGCACAATTGTGCACTCTGAATACTAGTGTCAAGAAATCTTTAAAATTTCTTATTTTTTCTTCAATCTCTGATATTTTTTATAGTATTCTCATTGATTCTGGTGCTACAAACTCCTTTATTGCAAAGAATGTTGTTCTCAAGTACTCATTGACCATGTCAGAGCTCCCTGAAAAGATTCCTCTTTTCATTCTGGATTCCAGTGAATCCACTTCCCTGTTCATCACCCATTATACCAAGTGGGTTGTTGATTTACCTTCCTTCCCAAGCTTTGAATGGGATTTCTTTATCATAGATTCACCCAAGGGAGAAGACCTAATATTGGGCTATGATTTTCTTTACCATTTTAATCCCATTATTGATTGGAAAAATGGATTGATCACCTATGATTCTAGTCATAAGGATTCTAGTGGCATTATTTCTTCTACTAGTAATGACTTATCCACTGCTGTCAACAGTGTTGCTCTGGTTGGTGAACTTAAGACACCTTCCTTTCCTCCTTCTGTCCATAACCCCTCCACTTTTTCCTCTCAGTCATTACTTCCATTAAGAGATGAAGTCTTCAAAGAGATAAAAGATGTTGGAGAAGATGTTGCTATATCTTCACTTCATCTCTTTCAAGGGGATATGGACCTTCCTCCTTTATCTTTTCATGCCTCCCTGGAGGAGCAGTGGGATGAGGAGGAAGAGCCAGAAGAGATTGAAACTGTGCTGAAGGTAGTCCCTCCTGTTTATCACAAATATTTGGATGTATTCTCCAAAGTGAAAGCAGAGAAACTTCCTCCACACCGTGCCTGTGATCATCATATCGAACTGGAGGGTCTTCTACCTCCAGTTGGTGTTATCTACTCTTTATCAAAGAATGAGTCAGAAACACTGCGGGCCTACATTTCAGAGAATGTAGAGAAAGGTTTCATCAGACCAAGCTCCTCCTCAACAGGGGCACCTGTCCTTTTTGTTAAGAAAAAGGATGGTGGTCTCCGTTTGTGTGTTGACTACCGCAAACTTAATGCTGTCACTAGGAAGAACAGGTATCCTGTTCCTCCAATGAATCAGCTTCTTACCGTCTTTAACGGTGCTACTATCTTCTCCAAGATAGATCTGCGTGGTGCTTATAATCTCCTGAGAATTAAAGAGGGGGATGAGCATTTGACTGCCTTTAGAACCAAATATGGCAGTTATGAGTATTTGGTTATGCCATTTGGCTTAACCAATGCTCCAGCTTCATTCCAAAATCTTGTGAATGATATATTTGCAGATTATTTGGATATTTTTGTTGTAGTGTACTTAGATGATATTATGGTCTTCTCTAGCTCTTTGGATGAACATGTTAAACATGTGGCCTCTGTTCTCCAAAGACTGAGAGACAATAATTTGTTTGCTAAAGCCTCCAAGTGTGTATTCCATGCCTCAAGTGTGGAATACTTGGGCTATGTTGTTTCAAGTGATGGCCTCAAGATGGATTCTTCAAAAGTTCAACAAATCCTCAATTGGCCTCAGCCCAAGAACATCAAGGCCCTCCAATCCTTCCTTGGCTTTGCCAACTTTTATCGTCGTTTCATTAAAAATTATTCCAAAAAAATCTCTGCTCTCACTTCCCTCCTTAAAAAAGATTCTCCCTTCATCTTCAATGAGGAAGCTCTTAGCCAGTTTCAGATACTCAAAGAAGCTTTCACCACTGCTCCTATCCTCTCTCACTTTAATCCTTCTCTCCCAACTATTGTAGAGACTGATGCCTCTGATTATGCCTTGGGTGCTGTACTGAGTCAGGTGAATGACTCAGGAAAGCATCCCATTGCATTTGATAGTCGCAAGCTCTTACCAGCTGAACTCAACTATGAAATTCATGACAAGGAACTCCTTGGCATAGTTTGGGCTCTCAAGCGCTGGAGAGCCTTTCTCCTTTCTCTTTCTGATTCTTTTGAGGTCTTGACAGACCATTGTTCTCTCCAATATTTTATGTCCTCTAAAGTCCTTACTCGTCGTCAAGCCCGTTGGGCTGAATTTTTGTCTGAATTTCACTTTGTTATCACTTACCGCCCAGGCAGGCTGGCCACTTTACCAGATGCCTTGTCACGTCGGGACGACGTGTACCCAGAGAGGGGGGTGGATTTCATCAGCAAGAATCCTCAAAACTTTCATCAAGTTCTCAAGCAAAATGAAATTCAAGAGTCAAGATTCTTTTCCATAAAAGTTGAAATGTTTTCAGATTTAGTTGATCAGATCCAAAGACAAGTATGGCAAGACAAAGACTATAAGGAGATCCTCAAGAAATTAGCAAGAGGAGAATCAGTCCCAGACTATTCTCTTGAACCTCAAGCAAAATTATTATTGTTCAAAGATAGAGTAGTCATTCCAAGCAATCATGAAATTCAATTGGACATTCTTCAAAAGCGTCATGACTCACCGTTGGCTGGCCATCCTGGCCAGGAGAAGACCCTCAAGCTCATCAAGAGGGATTTTTATTGGGCTGGCATGAATCAAATCATCAAGGACTATGTGTCCTCATGTCAGCAATGTTCAAGAAACAAGAACATCCACCATAAGAAGTTTGGATTACTCAAGCCTCTTCAAATTCCATCTGGTCCTTGGAATTCTTTATCAATGGACTTTATCACTCAATTGCCCTTGTCAAGCAACTTTGATTCAATTTTAGTAGTTGTAGACAGATTTTCAAAAATGGCAATATTTATTCCAACTTATTCAACAATAACTGCACTGGACTTAGCTCAAATATTCATTAATCATGTCTTTTCCAAACATGGTCTTCCAATCAGTATTGTTAGTGATAGAGGTTCATTATTTGTTTCATCATTCTGGACCCAATTATGTCAGCAGCTCAAGATATCAAGAGATCTTTCAACTGCATTTCACCCTGAAACAGATGGACAGACAGAGAGGGTAAATCAGATTCTAGAACAGTATCTTCGGATGTATGTCAGTTACCATCAAGATGACTGGCACACCTGGCTCCCTCTGGCTGAATTTGCCTATAATAATGCAGAACATTCATCCACAAAGCAATCACCTTTTTTCACCATTTATGGAAGAAATCCCAGCTTTGACTCAATCCATGTTTCTCAAGATTCACCTGCTGGAAAGTTATCAACAAAACTCCAATCAGTACAGCAAGTTGTCAAAGAAGAATTAGAGTCAGCAATAAGAAGATTCAAGAAGTATGCAGATAGAAATAGAGCAATTCCACCTGATTTCCAACCTGGGGACAAAGTATGGCTAGCCTCCAAGAACATCAAGACAACAAGACCCACCAAGAAGCTCTCAGAAAGATGGTTGGGACCTTTTGAAGTTCTGAAGAAGATTGGCAGCCATGCATATCACCTCAAGTTGCCTCAACAATGGAAGTCAGTTCACCCTGTTTTCCATGTGTCCTTGTTAGAACCAGTGAAGCAATCAACTATCCCAAATCGACACCAATTGCCACCACCTCCAGTAATAGTGGAAGAGCAAGAAGAATGGGAAGTGGCTCAGGTTCTGTACTCAAAACTCAAGAGAGGTTCATTATGGTATTTAGTTGAGTGGAAAGGATTCAGTGAAGACCCAGAAAGAACAACTTGGGAACCAGCTTCCAACCTTACCAACTCTCCAGACCTTGTCAAGGACTTTCACACTTTGTATCCTGACAAGCCTGGCCCAAATGCCTCAAGAGTTTGATTTTATGGTGCTTGGTGGGGATTGGAGTTTATGAAAGTAAGTTCCTCTCCTGGCATGCACCTTTAAGGGGGTATTCTACCCAAATTTGTTGTAAGCATCACCTTGGCCACTTTGTGAGCACTTGTCAATTTTTTGGACAGATTCAGAAGGCCTTGCAACATAATACCCTCAAGATTTGGACCTTTCATCAAGATTTGGCCCAATCTTTTCTTTTATTTTCTCTTCTTTCTTTAATCATGCCATAAATTATCTTTCAAGACATTCATTATCAAATTCATCTTATGGCATATTTCAATTTTCATTTATGGTGCTTGGTGGGGAGTGGAAGTTATGAAAGTAAGTTCCATCTCCTGGTATGCATCCCTGAGGGGTCTAATTCTTGTAAAAACATTACCTTGGCCACGCTGTGAGCATCAAATTCTTGGTTTTATCTTTCAGAACATTTTGGCCAAAATCAAGAATCTCACCACAAGAAGGACAACCCTCAGGAATTTTTTATTTCTTTCTTTACTCTCTTTTTCTCTCAATTCTTTTTCATTTTTATTTTTTATTTTTTATTTTTTATTTCATTTTCTTTTATTTGTATGATTTATTTTTTCATTTCTTGTTTCAAAAGCAGCAATCATAACTCCCATATCTTGTTTGGGGAGTGAATTTATTCAATAATCAAGAGCAAACACTAGTAATGGTAAAGACCAGCTACAGATAATCCTCATCAAAATTTCTTCAAGGGTTTTTTTTTTTTTTTTTTAAACTTCATAACCAAGGCATCTCCAAATCACAAAAGGCGGGGAACCAGAGGCAGTGGAGTCAAATATGAATGTCAGCCTTGAACTCATTCTTCAAGATCAAAATTGAAAGCCAAAACCCAATCAGCAAGGTGTTTATGGCAATTGACCAATCAAGGAGGGGATAAGAAGAAGATATTCAAGAAAAAAATCCATTTCATAGAAGAAACTGTTTCAAAATGGCCCAATTGGCCAGTTTCATCAAGATATGCACTTGGCACAATTGGCCATATCAGACCTCAAAACATCAAAACAGCCATTTTTCATCAATTCTTATCATAATATGCTTATTTGTGCATATTGGGTAATTTGCGCATTTTGCGCAATTTTGCGCATTTGCGCACTTTTGCGCATTTTTGCGCAAAAGGGCCTTTTTTCTTGTCAAAAGCCTTCAAAAGGCCTTTTTGGCCAAAATCATTATAATTGCGCATTTGCGCACTTTGCGCAAAATTTGCGCATTTGCGCATTTTTGCGCATTTTGCGCAAAAATGCGCAAAATGGCCAAAACCCACTTTTAGGCCATTTTCTCACAAAAATTCAGTTTTTCCATCATTTTCACCAGTTATGCCACATATGGCATATTTGCGCATTTGCGCATTTTGCGCAAAATTTGCGCACTTTGCGCATTTTTGCGCATTTTGCGCAAAAATGCGCAAAATGGCCAAAAACCACTTTTAGGCCATTTTTTCACAATAATTCAAATTTTCCATCATTTTCACCAATTTATGCCACATATGGCATATTTGCGCATTTTGCGCATTTTGCGCAAAATTTGCGCAAAAATGCGCAAAATGGCCAAAAACCACTTTTAGGCCATTTTTTCACAATAATTCAATTCTTTCATCATTTTCACCAATTTATGCAAATATGGCATATTTGCGCATTTGCGCATTTTGCGCATTTTTGCGCAAATTGGCCAAAAACCCATTTTTTCACATTTTCAGGGATTTTGGCCAGGACTACTCATTTAGTCCAAAATTTCAAATGTTGGCCACCTTATGCCAACACTCTAAATTCAAAATTATGATGATTTCAAGTGGTCTTGGGACAAAAAACTCAAATCAACCACCTTTTCAAAAGCCATGAGGACTCAAGAACAGTTGATGAAGACACTCAAGACAAGATTAAAGGAATTTTTATGAAGATTGAAGGCAGTTTGAATGAAACAGAGGAAATTCAGAATCAAAATCAAGGGGAAAATACCTACAATAGTTAAATGAAGATTGGTTTGAGTATTGATTGAAGAAGAAGTTTTAAGGGGAAAATCTTAAGGAATTGGGGAAAAGAACTGTTTGAATTGATTGCAAGCTCATCAAGACTCACTATACTTATGGTGCTCAGAGCTCACCACTTTCAAGAGGGGGATAATGTCACAGCCAAGGAGGCAGGGGCATTTCCAATCATCATCAGCAAATCATTATATCATGGATACCCTTCAAAACCCAATCAGCAAGGGGGTTTCATTCAAGACTCTCCAAATACAGTTTTCATACAGGCAAGATCCAAATACAGTTTCAAACCTCAATACAGTTTTCATACAGGCAAGACCCAAATACAGGATTCACCAAATACAGGCCTGTAATCAATACAGGCGCAAATACCTGTATTGACTGTATAACCTGTATTGGATTCACCAATACAGGATTCAATCCCACATCCAACTTCTTCCAGCATACAGACAAGTATCTCAACACTCAAACTCCAAGGCTGGTATTTCTCACATATACCAGCCCCTCTTCACCGACCTGGGGGGTTTTCCCCCAGTTAATTAAAATAGTTGATTTATTATTTAATATTATTTTATTCTCACTTTTGGAATATTATTTTATTATTTACTAAGTTAGTCTTAGCCTTCCCTCACCTGTTCAGTAGAGTCCTGGTGGCCATATCCTTATTAATTCCTTTTCTCTTTTCTGAACAGGTTGAAACAGTGACTCAGGATTATTTGTGGTTGGCTCTTTATTATTGCTTTTGCTTTGTCTCTCTTATCTTTTATACTTATTATTTTATGACTAGGAATTTATCCTCTTACTCCATTACTCTCATCATTTGAGTATTTTCTTCTGAGCCCTCCATAAGTAAGTCTGTTCACTGAGTGCCAGGCCCTCTTCACTTTAGAAGAGCCCCTGTGACAATACTTCAGGTCACTTAATACGTACAGATTATTCAACCATAATTAACTGGCTTTCAGTCAAATCCAATTTCAAGTCATGTTTTGGTACTAGTGTTTCAAAATCTATTGGAAGACCTCCTTTGTCAAAGCAGCATGTATTTCAGCTTATGGCCATTGAGGTCAACAAAAAATAACAAAATCACCTAAACCTTAGCTGAAGCAGAATCTGAGATTGATGGCAAACATATAAAAAGAAGTATATGGCAGAAAAAGAATTTGAAAATTTAACTGGGGCTGGAATAATGGAAGAAGATGAGAGTAAAGGAATCAAATAAATGAGTGAAAAGCTTGAAAGTATGTGTCCTTGCTATGCTGAAATGGATGTGCTCTTTGGCCACAAGCCCAATGTCACTCCCATTGCAAGCTATGATTTGCAAGAAAAAGACAGCTTAAATGGTGATGATGATGATGTTTTTCTTGATAAGGTAAGTTATCATCTCTTCCTTCTTTTACCTGTTATAATTAAAGCTCATTTTCTTTTTAAAGGAGAATGATGGTTTGGAATCACCTCTCAATCTGGATCCTTTGATTAATAATGATGATGACTTGGTCCAAGTGGAAAACCTTCAAGATGAATCAGTAAGTACATTTAAGACTGATATTTATGAGATCCAATATTGATTATTTCTCCTTTGACCAGCAAAGTAAATCCATAACACATTCAACACAAAAGCATAATCAAGCATTGATGCCCAATTTGAATGACAAGAGTGGTTCTAGGAAAAGGCCAATGGATATGTTTGCAGTGACATATGCAAATTTGCTTGAATCATGGCAAAAGGGTATGTTTTGGATTTATGGTTACTATGAACCATACTACTGACAAAATTCATGATTTGTAGCCCATGAAACCAGTGAAAATGCTGGTTTGGAGTGGGACAGGGAGAGGTGGAATGAAGGGAAAGCAAGCAACATGGAAAGGCAATGGTTTGAAGATCTCAAGCTGCAAAAGCAAATGGAGTTTGAGGAGAAGCAACACACGAAGAAATATGAATTTGAAAAAGGAAAGTGGAATTGTGAATTGGAATTTAAGGAAAAGCAATGCCATATGGATCTCACTATAGTGGCATTGTCACCAAGCAGGCCAATTGTGGAGCTGGAATGCATTCTGACATTAATCAATAAAAAATAAAATATTAGGCATACATCATGTGATCATTTTATATGTGGTTATTTGTTGAATAAAACTGATGCTTATGTGTAATTATTGATCTTATGTCATGAAATCTAATTGAAATTTATTACAAAATTGAAAAATTGGGCAAGTTTTGCATCAAGATTTAATGCCAATTCTGTTCCAATTGAAATGAATGGCTCCCTCCACATTTCCTTTCTTTGGGATTTTTTGCCAAAGAAAAGTTGATGATGACTTTTTTCCTTTTTTTGGAAATGGTATGTTATGTCACTTTTTTTTAATTTTTCTTGTTTTTCTATATGTTTCTTATTTTTTATTTTTTATTTTGAATTTTTTCAACTTTTAATTTTAAATTTTCATTTTTGATTCTTGATTTTTGATTTTTAATTTATTTTTTTAGTTTGAATTTTTTATTTTTTTATTTTTCATTTTCACCCCTCACTCTTCAATTTTTGTTTGCAGATTATCCAAAAAAAATCACTCTTCTTTTTTAATTCAGGTAAGTAATTTTTTTTTGTTTCTTTTCACAAATCTAATTTTTCAACCTGATTCTAATTATTTTTTTATAATTTCATTTTAATGCTTTCATCCACCTCCAATATACCCCCCCACCCATCACCTTCCACCTCCAATATACCCCCCATCACCATGGAACCTCCAAAAAAGGCTCCTGGGAGGTTGCGGGGTTTAATCGACTTAAAACCCTCCAAATAAATTTGGAAGATTTCTCTTATTTTTTGATGTTAATGGCCTCCAGAGGCCATTAGCATCATTTATTTATTCATTTTCAATTAATGTACTGATGTTGATTTTCTCTATTGCTTTATTTTTAAATCATAATTATACTTATGATTATTATTATTTTTTTAAATTGATAATTATTACTGTTATTTTGGATTCTTTTTTTTAAATCACCATTCATTACTGACCTGTGTCCTTTTTTTGTTTTTTTAAAATCATCATCATAAATTAGTGATGATTATTTTTTGTTTTAATTTTTTTTTAATAATAATAATCTGCTGCTGATGATTTCTTTAATAATTTTTTTTCAATAATGAATCTGCTGATGATTCTTTATTTTTTTTTCTTTTTTTAATCATCATGAATCACTGATGATTTTTTTTATTTTATATTTTTTTTAATCATAATGAATCACTGATGTTTTTTTTTGTTTTTTTAATCATAATGATCTTTATGTTTTTTGTTTTGTTTTTTTAATCATCATTATTACTGATGTCCTTGTTTTTTTTAATCATCATCATTAATCACTGATGATTTTTTATTTTTTTTATTTTTTTTAAATCATAATCATATTGATGATTTTTCTTTCCTTCTTTTTGATCATTATGATTACTGACATCTCCTTTTTTATTTTTTTAAATCTTCATCATGAATTTCTGATGATTATTTTCTTTTTTTTTAACTTTTTTTAAGTCATAATCATGATTAATTTATGATTTTTTTTCTTTTTTTTGATGATTATCATTACTGACCCATCAGTATTTTTTATTTTAATTTCTGTTTAATCTTTTCATTTATTTGTTAATATAGGGGTAGATTATTTATAAGTGTTTATTGTGCAATTTCATTCCATTTCAGCCCCTTTACATCTTTGAAATTCAAAAAAAACCTCCTCCTCCATCTCACTCTTCAAATCATTCTGATAATGTCATGGTTAGGACTAAACCAGATTCAGCACATCATCCGAATGATTTGAATGATGTTGAAAGTACTATTCCTCCTCTTGATGTCATGGCTAGGACTAAACCAAATATAGAAAAGCATGAGGATAATAATACCAAATCAAATTATAAAAGAAAACTCACCCAAAGCCAAAGACAAAAAATCCATGATTCAAAACAAATCATGTCTCACCTTAGCCATTCAAAAACAGAATATAGGAACTTTTCAACCATTTCAATTGACAAGAAATCAGCCAATGCATCATGGTTAAAACTTCCATCACTCAACACTCTACCCCATCCTTATTTACTCATTGATAAAACCAAAAAGCCCTTTTTGCCTGTAATCATATATAAAATAACCCCTTTTGAAAATTCTTCTGGCCCCTCTCAACTGCTCCAAAACCTCATCATGACATTAATTTCCTATCTCAAAATCAACAATAAATTAAAACCAATAAGCAATTCCTAGGTGGCATTATGAAAGGTATTGGGTTTTGTCCTGGCTCAGATTTGGGAAAATCTTCAGGTATGTGATCTTTTTTGCTTTTTATTTTAATTATTGATGAGTAATTTCAATATTATGAGGTGTTTACTCTGGAAAGCCTGGTTTGACTCCTCATTTAATTGAATTGGATAACCTGCAATGGACCAAACTTCAACAATATGACAAACTTGTTTACTCAAGAATCTCCCATTTTTCAAAATTAGCTGCAAATGAAAATCAGTCATCAATGGAAGCAGCCAAATTCTAAAATTTCATTCAAATTGAATGGACTTCTGCAAATCAAAAGGTAGAATTCAAGTCTTTTACAAATGTCATTGTCACACAAAAAGGATCTTTCAATAAGCCACACGAAATTTTTAAACAATCTCAATGCCTGGACTTATGGTATATTTTATTTTGTATCAAAAAAAGATTTCCATCCCCTTCCAACTGTATTCACCTCCTCTGGACATGGCTTGCACTTCCCCAAATTGAAAATGGAGATCAATTTTTCAAAGAAACCTGGCATTATGGAAATTCTTTGGAAGACATCAGCAATGGCTAATCATACAAAAAACCCTCCTCCAGAAATTATCAATCATGACAAAATAACTCATTTTGGATTTTCTTTTTAAATCAACCATAAATTATTTAATGTTGGTGACAAATTCTTGAAAATGACACCCACCAAAATTAATTCAAAAGTCAATGGGTACTTTGAAATAAATATGCAGGACCAAGAAAGAACTAAAAAATATTAATTGTAAATAGTTTTATTTTACCAATAACATCTCCACTCTGTTGTATGCCATTAAAGTAAGTACATAAATAAATGGTCCTGATGAAGTTCACAATTGACTATTTTTCCATGCCAAAGTAATTGGTTTAAGTTTTTCACGCACATTTACAACATCTTCCCCAATGTCATTATTGGACAGATTTTCTGCATGTGGTGGATCATCATCTTCAAATAAATCAAACAATTCATTGCCAATTTGTGCTAACATATTATGTAAAATTGTGCAAGAAACAACCTAACTAACAAAATATTCAATTTCATGATTATCCCTCCTTTGATTTTGCATTTCCTTAGAGAAAACCACCTCCCCTTCAAAATTCCAATGGCATGCTCAATTCTGACCCTTGATTTTGCTAGACAGTAATTAAAAGAACGGTTGTCTTCATTCTGTGCTACCACTCCCTTATATGCTGGAACAACCCAAGGAGAGCTTGAATATGCTGAATCGGGAAGTAAGTACTGATCCTTTTCATAAAAATCTTGAGGGGTTTGTGCTATTTTCATATTTTGATAGACATTTGAATCATGAAGTGACCCAGTGCAACTAACATGTAGAGCAGTGAACTGTTTGTTTATATCACAAACCAATTGTATTGACATAGAATACCTTGATTGTAAACAATAAGTAAAAATGAAATAAAGAATAGAAATCTAACAGCTTACCTCTTTTTGCAATCAAAATAGGCTTCACCATCATTGGGGGGACATTGTGATAATGGTATGAGACTCCCATCAATAAACCCAATGCACCTAGGGAAGCATACTGCCTGAATTACTTGAGACATCTCTCTTTGTTGTTCTATTGTTGGAAACACAATCACTTTGTGCTTCAACTTAATTAATATCTGGACCTCCCTTTGAGTGTAAAACACAATAGCCCCATGGCTAATTCCAAATAAAATTCCAATCCTTCCCAAAGCAGCCCCATTGCCATTTGATCCTAGCCTTGATAGTGCCACAGCCAATTGGATGGAAGGATTGTGTTGTTTGTTTTGTGATGAGTTTTAAAAGGTTTTATTATCTTGAATTTGTGCAACCAATTTTTCAAATGATTCATGTGTGGTTCTACATAGCTGTCCAAATGTTTCAGATGATAATGTTTGTAAATCATTAATTGTATACATGTAATATGATGGATATCTTCTACAAGGATTGATGTATCTTTGTGATGTTATCATATCTAATAAGATTATATCTTCCTGGATATCAGAATCACTATCAGAGCTGAGAGCATCAATGAACTGAGGTGAGTTTAATCTCTGAGCTAAAGGTAGCCTTTATCATGACTTTGGTATGGTAAATGAAGAAAAGATGTATAGAAAATGCAATTTGAAATTAAATAACCCAATAAATGACCAGTATATTCAGATTTTATGCAAGAGAAGGGGAGTTTTATGCAATTTAACATGTCCTTACTGAGTTGTGTGTTGTAAAAATTTCCTTTTAAGCAAAGCTAAAGGCAGGATTTTGGTATCAAAACGTGGGATTTGGTACCAAAAAACCTGGGTTTTTGTACCTCAAAATACCTCACCTCTTGAGGTGTGGGATTTCCCAAATCCCAAGAAGTTAATGGGGGATTTGGAAACAAAAAACTTGGGATCTAGAGTGTGGTATTTGGTAACTTTGACACCCCCTATTATTAATTAAATAATAAGATTCAGTATCCATGAAAACTGATGAAAACAGATTTTGAATAAATGATATCCATCATATTTAATACTCTATATTAGTATACATGGTTACTAATGAGGTAAGATTTAGATATAAAAAGCTTAGTTGCAAGAGTTCTCTTATAGTTAATTAATTTTATATCTCCGTAAAACACATTATTTAATAATCAATACGCAGTTACTCAACCAAAGGGTACATTTTGGAGAGATAACTAATAATATTATTATTTTCAACCTTTCAAAATAGTTATAAGATTATTTATTTTGGATTTCATAGCCCCAATTAAATTAATTAGAATTTAATCCTCCTCATACTATACCATTTAAGGTGTACCTACAGCTAAATTGTAATTAAACCGACTTTATTTTATAGAAAAAGAGGAATTATTAAAAACTAACATTCAGTTGATATCAATTATATTCTCATTCTTGAATGAGGAAATGGTCTTCAAAACAAATAATGGTAGTTACCAATTCAAGTTCCTCATAAAGAGATCCTAGATATCGTGAGAAGAGTTAGAATTTTTTGCAAAATTATGAATTCATTAAGAATATCAACGCTCAAAAATCTTATCACAAATAAAATAATCTCTAGTATGGAAGAATTCCAACTTGAGGCTTTCTTAGTAGTAATCTCAGCTCATTTATTATATAATAATTGAGATAAATAAAGAAATCAAAAGAAAAAAACACCTAATATTTTAAGGTGAAATACACATTAATGATGATGATTTCCATATTGTATTGAATTATAAGGAAAGAGTCCTTGATCTCATATATTATAGTATTTGGCTTTTTAAGTCTTTAATAATATTTCATTTGTCCCAGGAAGCTTTATGTGTTTTTTGTATATATTCAAGAAAACATTTCCAAGGCTAATTTCCAATCATATAAGACAAAAACACTTTACACTGAGTATTTTGTAATAATGTTGTTTTGCTCTTATGCTTTTATATTTAATCCTATGATTAATATAATAAATATTTCTGATTACTAAGCTTATAGAGCTCTGTGTGGACTTAAATGTGTCTTAAAAAATGAGTTATTTTGCATGTATTTTTTATTTTGAGAACTTAATTCAAATTAAAACTGAGCTCAAAAGTATTAAGCCATTTCCAATTCACTTTATTCTTTCTAAAGAGATATTTAAGCTACAAGTTAATTTCTTCCTTTCATTAAGTTTTCACCAAAATTGTATTTAATAATGGAGTATTGTGTTTTTGTATTATCATAATTTACAAGTGTTTAATACTTTTTTTTGACAATTACTGCTTATTAATAAGGTACATTTCAAATATTTGACATATTTCTTCAAATTTGTTCAGTTTTTTTGGGATTATATTTATCATTAGTTATTGATTTTAATATGATGAATCTTATATAGATTTGATATTCAAACCAACTTCTTCTGAGTAGTCATCTCATTTCAAAATGGGGTGTATCCATGAAAGTATGCTTCAAGCTTTATGTAAGTGGCTCTATCATGTTATCAAATCAAAAAAATGGAATTTTAATGAATATCTGTAAAACCATTTCTACAAATTAATATTATAAAAACTGTCACAAAGGAGTATACTTACTTGATTCTGAAGAATAAATTGAATTAATTAATCAATATTATCACTTTTTACGCACAGAAAGCTCATATATTACTAAAGATTTCTGATTGAGGCCTGTGAATGTGAGATATGTTGTATGAATTAATTACTACAGTTAAGTTTTTTTTAATGAATAATTCTTCATTTTATATGTAAATGAGATAAATTTGACATAGAAAAATGATAACCATATTTATTCCAGCTTTCTTATGATTTGTTTTTTAATATATCCAGCTATGTAGATGATGGAGTTCAGGATTCTCAAAAATAAATTCTATTATATAAGTATTTTTTATTTATGTCCAAAGGCAGATTGACTATGCGTTTTAGCTTTGATCCT
The DNA here is from genome assembly GCA_023105745.1 of Austropuccinia psidii. Taxonomy (NCBI): domain Eukaryota; kingdom Fungi; phylum Basidiomycota; class Pucciniomycetes; order Pucciniales; family Sphaerophragmiaceae; genus Austropuccinia; species Austropuccinia psidii. Next base: position 46,233,120 of record JALGQZ010000001.1, read on the forward strand.
GCTGGAGGGCTCTAGTTTGATTTCAAAGATGAGTGTATAGAGATTTAACCTGCCCACAACACAATATAATGAGATATTTTTATGTGAATGATAATAGTGATACTTGATGTATGAGCTTAATATCTTTCCCGATATAAAGAGCATTTCATAACAATGCCTTTAAGAAAAGGGAATTGAAATTATTTTATTATCTTTTCTCAAACACTATTAGAAATACTTTGGCTATTTTTTAATGGGATTTGAAAAGGAATTAAAGCTAAATCTTGAAAAAATTAATTATTGCATGATATGAGAGAAATTTTCATGATTATTGTAAGGTTTGTCTATGAAACTCTTGATAATAGTAGAAATATCAAGAGTACTATGACTGTCCTCAGTAGAAATATATAATATAATAAAATACTATAACCAAAAATTTAAATATAGTTATTAAAAATAATTATATAAAAAAAAAGATTAATTATTATTATAAAAATATAATAATGAAAAAATATAATAATTATAATAAATTATAATTATTCTATTATTGTTATAGTCACTGACAATTATAACAATAAGAAGTGTAAAGCTCTTAATGAGACAATTACATGTGGAAAATATGAATATTAACCACTTATAAATAATATAAATATTATTTATAAAAGAATTAAAACACACAATGTTCTGAAATGATTCTTATAGAAAAATTCTATATAAAAAAACTCATACTAGATAAAAAAATATAGAACTTCAGAGAAAACTCACTTATAATATTTATTTAATACAACAAGTTAAACAACAACAGTTAATATATTAATTAATAATTATAAGTTATAAACATGCCAAAAATCAATATTTTCAAAGATAAAACAACTTTTCATAATGAAAATTATGATTAAAGAGTTTTTGAGAGGAATTTGTGGATTTTTAAAAGATATTTAAGATGATAATTCTATATAATAAAATGTATTATTTGTTATTACAACAATAATCTGAATTCTATGATTTCAATTCTTTAATTTTAATTAATAAAGAATAAAATAACTTAAGAATTACTTTAATAATAAGATTTTATATTTAATAAAACTTTACCTGTTTAAATTTCTAATATGATTGGATTGATAATGAATGATGGACAAAAAAGGTGATGAAAAGACTCTTCTTATGTCTTCAGAGCAGCTCTCATGATTCATAATGAATATAGAGGGCGTGCTCAAACCAAAACTGAAAAACCATGCTTAAAAATAAAGCTCTTAACTTAAGGTAACTTATTTTTAATTCCAATTTAAAGTTACCAGTGTTATTATTAACTCCAATTAACTTTAATACTGATTTAAACTATTTATTTTAAGTTTTAATATAAAATAAGCTTATCTATAATAAATTTCATCACATGAAAAACTTAAAAATAGAGTTTCAAGCAGAAATCCTTTAAACTCAATTTTAAATTAATTTTTAAAGAAATTATAATTTTCTTTGAACTTGATTAAAAGAGTAAATTTCCAGGCTAATTACCCAGGAAATTTATTTATAAGAGATACTTGAGATTGATTTATATGTAGATAATATTAAATTGTAAGCTGTGTGAAATTTTCAAGCAAATCCATTAAGAATTGGATTTTTAATGAATTTTTGAAGTTATTCCTATTTTTCCACATAAAATAGCAATACACGCCAAACCTTAGCTTTTGATAAGGTTTTGATGCTTGTAACCTTGAATTTTTAAGCTTATTGAAGCTTTTTAAGCTTAATTAAGTTTTGACAGCTCTTAAAACCTTAAATTCAAGCCTGCATATTCGGATTTACCCTTTGGCAGCTTGAAATTCCTGTCTAAATTTGGATAAAATCAGTTTAAACTTTAAGGTTGGATCAAAGTCTAATCTTAAAGTTTAAATAAGGTTGAAAATCCTCCAATACAGGTGGAAAATCTTAATTGAATCCTTGCAGATCCAATAGTTGGGTACCCCAGATCCGTTTGGTCTTTTTCCTTTGTCCCACCTTTCTGCGTGGATTTTGCCTTTGTATTTATTTAAAGCCATACTATGGCCTTAAACACTGTTAAATTGAGCTCCCGCAGGATTTCCATTCTGTATGGCAAATCCTTAGCGAATTCAGTAAATATACACAACACAGCAATTTTAAATAAAATTTTGGTAAGTTTGCATAAAGCTTATGCAACTTTAAATTTAAGCTTATTTCAGCTTAAATTTAACAACTTAAAAAAATGTTAAAAAATCTACACTAGTACTGTGAGATTCTTAAATATTCCAATAACTTAAGAAATAAGCATTTTTGGGTATAACACCTTATGGGTGTACCCTAGGTTATTTTTGGTGTAGAATCCAAAAATGACATAATAACTATAGCTTTGTTTATCCAAACAAAGGTTATACCTATTTTTTGTTATTTTGCATTTTAATTCCAATTAAAAAGTCTGTTAAAGACTAAATCTGTTGTGTATAAAGTTATTTGTGGCCTGATGGGTATGTCATATATACCTCACAGGCTCACATTAATATCCAAATATTTCTGACTATAGCTTTCCTAATTGATTCAATAAGTCTGAAAATTAACATTTCAAATTAAGGAAAACAAAATAATTTTACTCTTTTTGATAATTCATAGTATTTGATAATTGTGTGGATATTGATAAATTTAACTTATCTCTTAATCTGAAGTATTATTTCTATTGAATATTAGGATATTTTGAGCCAAATCAATAAGCTTCCCCAATATTCAATTTGAATTAAAGTCAAAAATCATTAATCTATCCCAACATTAACCTGTAAATCCAAATTTTCAATGTTTCCAACCTCAAAATTCAATACATTTTCTTACAATTTATAAGTGTTAGATTATGGAAATTCATATATTTACCCTTTATGAGCTAGAACAAAGTTCAAATACAGTTTTTTTAGTAAAAGGTACCTTTAATATCTATTTTTTAGGCTGTAATTTAGATATGCGGGGTTTTTGGTAAATTATGTCACAAAAGGCTATGTTAATTGGGTAGCTTTGATCACTTTTAGGCCCAATTGAATATCAGAAGGTTGTGAATATTTCTAAGCATAGGTTTTATGAAGTGAGTTAAAATAATTACATAACAAAACCTTAAAGCAAAATATACTCCTGTTACTATATTTTGAAGGGATGAGGTATGCTTTTCACAACTGTGGGATTTTCTCCATTAAATAATTTGGAAATTATCTAAAATACCAAAATTGTATGTGTAATTTTCAATTTTTTCAATAATATAAATTTTTCTGATGAAATTATTTCATCTAACATCACAAGAAGAATTATACATGAATAGTAGTAGTGAAAGAAAAATATCTTATTACTTGTGGAATCTCAAATCCTCCCCTTTCAGGAATTGGAAGATTAATCTTGGTGTATATACTTCAAGGAGAACTTAGAATCCAATTATCAATTTCTTAAATTTCCTATTTGGATTAAATTTCATCCATTATATTACCTTTTTTAAAAATAAAAAATAATTATTAAGTAATTGGGATCTTTTTCAAAATATATCAATTTAAAGTTATGATTAATTCTTTTAGATTAAAGAGATTTAAGTATTTTATGATGATTACTCTGTTATTAAATCTCAGGGGCTCCATCATACACACCTTATATATTATGATGCAAGATAAATAATTAGAGTTATTTTTTGTTTTTAGAAATAACTCAAAGGGAAAAAAATCTCAAAATAAAGTACAAAGATGATATGATAAATTTTATGGATTCTATTATGGCTATAATTGTTGAACATCATAAAATAGATCAAGGAACATCTTATGGGATTTCTTTAATTTCTCATTTTTCAAATCAAATCATGGTTTGACCTTGTAATAATCACTTTTAGTTTGAAATACAAATTAAATTTCACAAAAATCCTTCAATAATTAAAATAAAACATATTAATAAATTTATGTTAGATTCTTCTTCCATTGTTAAAAAACCAAAATCTTTTACTTCAGTATATTAATTAAAAAACATCCAATCTTTAAGACTTCAGCTTCAATATTTTAAAGCTAATTTGTAGACTTAATCCTTAGGTTGTGGATATAAAGCTTTTATTGAAAATAAAGTACTTTTCTTATCCTAACTTTTTCAAGGTAACATTATTTGAACGGTTAATTTTAATATTAAAAACTTCCAAAAATGTCTTTAAATCCATTGGTATTATACAATTATATTTTTGGAACTTCTAGCTTTATCAGAAATACAAACTTCTCCATAAAAACTATACAATTTATATTCAATTCTAAAAAGAAATTTCTAAAAGCTCAATCTTTTCATATTAATTTACAAAATAACTGAAAAAAAATACAATGTGACAAAATATTTTATTAAAAAATTGTAATGAAGAAATACCTAAACATTACAAGAGTAAATATATATATATATTGACAAGATTTATAGTGATGAAAGATGCTTTAATTTACTTTTTGAGCAGTTTAAAGTTAAGAATAAAGATAGCAGTTAAGAAAACTGAATCAATTTTTTCTGTTTCATCTTTAAGAGACTTCAAATTATTTTGAAATGGTGGTTAAAATCTCTTGTTCATTGTTTTAACTGTAAGTAAGCAAGGTGATTGGTAAATTCACATAAGTTATTATTTTAAGTTAGCAAAATGGGCCAAATTGATGTTTTTTGGTAGATAAACATAATAAAGTCCCCCTTTAAGAAAGATACATGGATTATTGGAATATTTTTTTCCCAAAAAGATTCATTTGACTACTAGTTGGGCCACCAAAAAGTGCCCTTACCTTTCTCAATAATACACTTTTGTGCCATAATTTCCCCAATCAAATTGTTTGGCTAATTTTCTTCTTCTTCAAGGGAGAAATATATAATTCTAATCCACTTTCATATTCCTATTTATTTTTTTCCAAATGAGGGTGTTCATGTGGGGAAAAAATCTGAAATAATTGGAATTTGGACTAATTTCTATCTAAATTTTTTTGACTACTGGAAATGAGGGTCTTGAAATCAGGCCCAAAATACCCTTGATTGGAAATGGTTTGGAAGACATAATGTTAAATGAGGTGAACCAAAACAATGACTTTACTTGTATTTTGTGAAATATAATTCATATTTATCTTAAAAACTCACCTTTGGTTGTTTTTACCCAAATCAATAAAAAGGCCTTTCCCCTGATAAAGAATCAAGGCTTTGGGGTTCAGATCCTGATCCTAAGGGGGTAAAATGATAATAATTATATAAATAAAAGACAAATTTCTAGTATTTAATAAGGTATGAAGTATTGTGAGAATAGTTTTATAGTTGAAAGAGCCATACTTATGGAAAAACGTCATTATTTTTTGATACTGGGTTTGTGGTTGTGGTGGGTCATTAATCAGAAAATCATGACTTTTATTCATATTTCATTAGTGCTTCAACACTTCATTCATTTCTTAAATATAAAATTATACAAAAACGATTCAATAAAACAAGGCTAAATAAGATTAAAAAGTTAAGTAATATTAAAGAAAACGTGTTTTGGGTATTTTTCCCTTTTGGAGGGATCTAGGATTTTAAAATCTTAATTTCGTTCACTTTAAACTACTTTCCATTGGAATTAAGGAAAGAACCTTTCGCATTTAAACTTTCTAGCTCTTAGATGTGAATTTATCACATTCTCCAAATTTTTCTCTGGAATTACCAATTCTCTTAAAGTAAGTCTAAATTAAAAATATTTAACATATAAATGAAATATGGGGAAAAGGTATTTTATTTATGTAATTGAGCTTCATAAATCCATAAGAAAGGTTTTGAGGATAAAATCCAAGTATATAATCATTAAAGCCTGTTTTCCACCAAACAAGCTTGTTTTATCCATTTTAGCCCTATAGCCACCCATTCCGATAGCAAGAGCTGTTTGTGGGTCTTCAAAATAAGTCATATTGAGTGTTATATTTTTTAATTTTTCTTTTTCTTTAACTTAAGGGTATTTTCACACACTTGAAAACAGCCAAAGATGACCTTGTTGGGCTCAAAAACCCCTAATCAATTTAGTCACAGATTCTGTGAGTCACACCCAAGAAAAAGGCAATTAACTTTTCTATTGAGTTTTACATTTCATTCATAAAGAGACAAGCTATTTGGATTTACTTTGGTCATTGTTTGAATATCTGTTGCCCGTAAGACCAGATGTGATTCAAAGGGTATTCAGACTATGCAGGTTTCTTGATTTTATAGCAGACTATTTTAAAATTGAGAGAACTTTAATATAATTCAGCTGATGCCAATTCATTGTCGGAGCTACCAGTATTATTCCACATATACACTTCACCCACTCCCAAGAATATACTTTTCAGTTGATTAGGTATATTTGTTTGTGGTACACAACCATTTGAGGTCTAGATTAATTCTTGGTAATTAGAGTTTCGAGATGGGCATCCACATTTTTTGACACAATTCTGATCCTGTGAGCTCAGATAGCATCATTAATCATAATCCTCTTTTGAGATCGAGCGCTGAGGCAAACATCAGCTTATACCAAATTCTTTCACCTAACATTTGTCTTGAGTTCTATTCCAAAATTTTATAAGTGAAAAAACAAATGTACATGATATAGAGCTTCATCTGGAAACACTTCATAATCCCCAGCACAAGCAAAGAATTACACAGCTTCTTTCCACTTAGAATTTAAGATGAAAGGAAATCCAAATATTTAAAGTATTTGCACCCTCTGGAGTGTTTCCACAAATCCATTGTATCAGATGTTAAGTAGAGATTCAGAGATGTAGTTTCCATATTCGTGAAGCAGCCCATAGGGCATTCAAGGTACACCCAGTGAAGCTTATTTGGGGAATAGAATGGCATTCAAAAGGGTTTTTAGTACAGGATAGATCTAATCCTTTCCAAAATATAAGGTAAAAAATAAACCCAATAATTGAAGTAAAGTGGTTTGTTTCTACTTGATGAAATGGTTTACCCAGAGTTTGAAGAGAGCTATTATGGTACAAGACATAGTGCTTGTAAAATGTGACAATGGTTCTTTAGAGAGAATATTGATATAGCCCTAGGCCTCCAGTTTTGGCTAAAAGGTCAATTATAAATATATAGAACATGATGTCACTCCACATTAATTTTGGGGTTGATTACAGTTGGCACCTTCAATCCACAATACAATTGTTGTAATAAGACAAAACCAATGTAAGATTTTTCTATGAATAAAACTTAGAGAGAAAAAATTGGTCAATTTTCAAAATCACTGACTATTACTAAAAAAGACTTTAAAAAAATTCTTAAAAACTTATTTGAAGAATTTTTTGTTGATTTAGTGAATGAAAAGTTTATTAAAAGCAGTAAGACAATAATTTTAGTTGAAATAATATTTTGTATAGTAATATAGTTTGAGGTAATGTCTTTCTGGTTGATTTGGAAAATAAAAAACACTTAATAGCTATAAATAACTATTACTCACTAAAGGTATGGAGTATTTAAAGCTTTAGCTGAATTCTAATGATTAATATTGGAAAAAACCAATAGTGGGCTTCTTTTAAGTCTAAAATAGCTCATGGGGAAATTCCTTGGCTCTAACCAAAAGAGGTGGTGGGAAACCAATTACCTCATTTGGATTCATGATGAAATCACCCATTGTGGTATTCCATACCAATTATACCAGTCTAAAGCTTATCAAATCATAAAAAGTGTGGAATTAAATAAAAGTACCAGAATAACTCTGGAGAAGGAACTAGGATTGCAGAATAATTCCAGAGATGGAAATAGGATTGCAGAATAACTCCAGAGTTGGGAATAGGATTTCAGAATAACTCTGGAGATGGAAATGTAATTGTGGAATAATCTCAGGAATGGAAATTTAATTGAATAATAAATCCAGAGAAGAAAATTGTATTATGGAATACTCCTTGAGATAGAAAAAAGTATTGTGAAATAACTCCAGAGATGGAAATCAAAGTGAAGATCTCTGGAAGTAGGTAAATCAAATGGTAAAGAGTCCTGGAACATTAGTCAAGAAGATGAAAGTTTCAACCAGAAAGATTTCAATTAAAAAAATAGAATACCAAATTCTCCACATTTTGGCATCATTAGAAAAATGAGTATAAAACAGTCTTCAAGAACTGAATTCATGAATAACAATTTATACAAATATATGGCACAATTGTAAGGCTCAGAAATGGTCAAGGAACCCAAACAAAAAAGGATTTCATAATTTCTCTACCTTATTAAATAATCCATTGAAATAATTACACAATTAAATAGAGAAAAACTCAATAATATTTATATATTTGTATTGGGCACAGAATCAGAACTGTAATTTCTCCAATTCAACTCAATTGAAAGAATTACTTAAAGGCTATGAAAGAAAATTACAATGAATTTCCTTATCAATAATAAGACATGTCAAATTTGATAGAAATGATGCAACATCTGCATGAAATAATGGAATAATAAAATTGAACCACCATAAAAATTCTCACAGTATTTGTGAGCCTTTGAGATATTACCACATATCCAAAAAGGTCACAAACAAAACTCTATAATAATTTTACTCATAATAATTATCTTAAAGTCAGTTAAAATGCCATAGAAAGGTACAAACTCTGAATTAACTGAGAGTCTAATAAGTAAACATCTGAAATAGATTAAACCATTAAATGTATCATTACAAAATACACATATATCATTTTTATGGCATATCATTAAAGTCAATAATTACTGATTAATAAGTGATAATACCCTAAAAAAGACATAACATATTATTTAATTCAGAAACCAATGAGCAAAATTTGAAACAAATTGCACCATTGAATTCCCCATGAGAAACTACACATAAAAACTTTTTATGACAATTCTCTAAAGTTAATACTTAAGGAATTAAGCTTAATATATGCACTTTTTTAGCAAATATCTCTTGAAATATACATGATAGAGAGTTAAACCAAAAATAAAGTCACCACATAATTACTGTAGAACCCCAGCTATGAAATTTATTTGAAAAGCTATAAGCAAGGTTATAACTTGTAAAGGTTTATTGAACAAAGTTAATGGAGCTGTTGACCACTTTGTTGTGAAAGTGGTCCAAACATAAAAAAAAGTGAATATTTAGATTCTACTAGCTCATACGTGAAGAATGTTGTATTTTTTATCATAATATTCAAGCTAAAACCCCTTGAAATCAAGATTTGAAGTTTAAAATATTGAATTTCAACAGAAAAGATGAGATACAAGAAAAATAATCAAAAATAGAGCTTTTTTGATGTAATAAAATTATCTTGGAAGTTTAATAAGGACATGTCAGGCTATCAGAGTTCACTCTCAGAATAGCTGTAGCGTGTATAACTAAAAAGGTATTAATGATCAAAGTTTAAACTTACAATTTATCATTTATGATCACTCATTGTAATCTTATTTTAGGTTTAACACTTATATAAGTGATAAAGCTGGTTAATAATATTAGATTATGATTAATAATAATAAGATTCACAAAATTTAAGCATCTGCCAAGCCTATGATGTCATCAAACTTAGAGTTATAGTGATAACTCTAAATAATGGTGTAATAATGAGATGAGATGGTTTGATCATGCTGTAATCATCACTAAGCCTTAAAATACTGATAATTTCCAGCTTATACCATAGGTACATGTCTACTAGAAGCCTAATAGACTCTAGAAGGGAGGTATTTACTATAAATAGAGCTCTTTTTACTCTATTTTCACCTCAAGCGCATCAAAACAATCAAACAATTAAATCAAAAGGTAAAATCTTTATTCTTTATATATAAGTCTATAATATTATCAAAGACCAAAGATATTATTCATTATAATCAGCAATCTTGACGTGATTACTCCAATTGACCCCTTGTTCTGTTATAATTCTCTTAAAATTCTTATTTCCATGTAAAATCAAGAATATTTGTAAAGAAAATTGGAATAAGTTCTATTTACATTATTTGGCGCAATTACTTCCAAAATTATTATATTAAGCATCAAAAGTAGGTTATTTTCTCTTATTATAATAATTTCTCTCTATTATTACTGTTAATAACTCCTTAATTAATAAAAAAGTATTTATATTAATATATAACTGTAATATTAGTAATATTATTGTTATGAATTGTTTTTATTAATGGAAAACAATTTTTTATGCCTTTATTATTTGTTGGTAACAATAATAAAGTGCTTTTTAATATATTTATTTGTTATATCATTCTTTCATAATATAAACTATATTGTTATATTTATTTAATAATATAATTATTTTTATGCCATAATTGTAATAAATCTTTGATTAAAAATCAAGCACTTTTCCTATCCTCAATATTTGTATAAGGTACAATATGATTAACAATATTAATAGTTAATATGTTTAAGAGAAAACACACCAAATTTATTTTTTTAACCTTATAAGTATAAGAAAATGATATTATAAATATTTATTGTTTTATCAACAATGAAAATTTGACCAAAAATACTTGACAAGAGATATTCAAGACTACAAAAGAGATTTCTTCAAGAGAAATTTCAATTGGAATTAATTGGGCAGATAACTGCAGGGAATGGATATAAGAACAAAGTCTTTAAAAAGAATATTAAAGAGAAAACACACACAAAAGTGACCAGAGTGAATTTGGAAACAAAGGGAAAAGTTAACAGAGATGAAAGATGCTTTAATTCACTTATGGGGTGGTTCAAGGGGTAAAAATGAATATAAGAGTTACAAACTATGATTATAATTATTCTTTTGTGTGGTTAAAAGGTTAATAATGATTTGAAAAGGGTGGTTGGAGTCTTTTATTGATTGGTTTAACAGTATTTAAACTGATTAAAAAAGGAAAAGATTATAACATGAAGAGAAAAGTGGGTCAAAGAAGACATTCTTATATAGCCATCAATCCCCTTACTCCAAAAGTAAAATTTGTTGTTGTCAGTCGTGGAAAACACTCTTACAACAGAAAAGCCAATTGTGGCATCATTGAACCCCAGTTTAGACCAAAAAGGGCTGTCTTTACCATTGCTTTGCTATTTCCAGCCATTTAAGACCCTCAAATCAACCATTGCTATAGTAATACCTGATTTTAAGCCTTAAAACACGTCAGAATGTGTGTGTGAGACATCAAAACCAGTTAAAACTGCCCTGGTGTGTATCAAAACCTCATCATCAATTGAGACACAGACCCTGTGACTCAATTTCAGGCCAAAAGTGATGAACATTTGCACAGAGTTTGACATCTCATGCCTTTCAGCAAGTAATTTTGGCATCTTGCCCCCCCTTGGAGCCAAGATTCCCTTTTCCCCCAGAATCAATCTTTCCAATTTATTTTTCTTTAATTCTTCATAATGTATTATACTTATATTTTAGATATGTAAATCAATTCAGTTTTTTCAGTACACAACTGTAATAATTGAAACCTCATATGTAAATTCAAGTTCACTTATGTAATACACATGCACATTTTTACATTTCAATTGAGAATACTTCAATTCCTCATATCTTTTAAACTACACACAACACCCCAATATTAACACAAAAATTGATGGTTAACACCACATTTGATGTGAATTAAGTTGAGGCTTTGAGGATTTGAAAATTTTGTACAGAAAATACTAAAAACTTAATTTAATCTTATTTAAAGTTGAGTTACACAAATTTTACCAAGTGGTGACCCCACCTTATTTTTCATGAGGAGTCCAATGGTGAAATAATTTTCATATGTTTATTTGTAGGATGAAAATTTATAATAATTTTTATTTAACTTTTTTCCAAAAATATTTTAATGTTGGTCTTTTTGTTGAAAATGCATTTTTACTTAATTTTTTCAAGTAAAAATGTGTTTTCACAAGTTTAAATTTTGATTTAATTTTATTTTTAAATAATAATTCAATTTTCATTTTAAATGTATAAATTGTGATTTATATTTTAACTTTTGTTTTTATAATATAAGTAAATTAAATTTATTTATGATTGTATATTGTTTTATTATTTGTAGTCTTTTGGGTATCTGAAAATACCTCTAAGGCTCACATTCTCTCCCTCTAAAAAAACACATTACTTTGTGATATTGTTATTTCTAGTTTGTCTGAGCCTTCTGAGAAGTTTAGTTGCTTCAGATGTGTCCTTTTCTGCTCATCCTTCATCTTCAAAAGCTGGGCCACTGTACCTAACAAGGTATTCCCTTATTTTCATGGTTTTTAAATTCCTTTATTTGAGAACTTTGGTGATTTTCTTAGTACCAGAAGATTCAATAGGAGGTATATGCTGGGGAACTTTCTTTTTCGAAGGAAACTTCTCAGAATCACTAAATTTATATGGCTTTACCAAGCTTACTGGAAATTTAGGATGCTTATTGCTAAGTTACTCAGATAATTCTGCTTCAATTGCATTTTCCCCATGGAGGGCTGTAATAACAAAAGGTCCTGGGAAGGAGTCTTTGAGATTTTTACATCCCTCGATGTTATTGAACTTAGTGGTGGATACAAGTACTAAATCTCCCACTTTGAAATATGGAGTTGCATGTGATTTGTCCCATTTGTCTTGGGCATATGCAAATGAGTCCTCCATGCACCTTATTGAATTCTTTCAAGACTTTTCTAGCATTCCTTTGAATCTGCAAGCTGTGGGGTTTATTTAAGCCAAATACTTCCTCAATGAATCTTGGGGTAATTTGGGATTCCATCCCTTCTCTAGAATAGCAGGAGTTTGATTGGTACTGGCATGAATGGATGTTTTGTATGCCAATTCCATTTTTGGTAATACTTTACACCAATAATGGGGAACCCATGACAATCTTAAAATTCTAGACCATATGCACAAATTCTTCTTACCATATTCTCCAAGGTTTGAATCATTCTTTCAGCCAGTCCATCAGTTTGTGGGTGGTAAGCTGTAGAGAAGGACACCTTTGTTCCAAATAATTGGTGAAGATTTGTCCATAGTGCTGAGGTGAATTTGGGATCTCTGTCACTAATGATATTTGTGAATATTCCAGTCCATGATATTACTCTATTCCATATTAGAAGAGCTGTATTCATGGCTGTATCATCCTTATGACATGGTAGAAAGATTGGAGTCTTACTAAATTTGTCAACAATCACTAGGAATGCATTATACATTCTATCACCTCCTGGCGGTAGGCCAGCTACCCAATCAATATGGGCTATTTCCCAAGGTTTTACAGGCTCTTGGATTTTTATCATATTTCCAAGTCATTTTCCAATGGATTTAGTAGCCTTTTGACATCTTTCACAGGTTTTGCAATAATCTGCCACATCTTTCTACCACATTGACCACCATATACAAGTCTTTATCTTTTCTCTTGTCCTGTCCTCAGGCAAATGTCCTGAGAAGGGGTTGTCATGGCATTCTTTCAGTACTAGATTTATTAAGGATCTGTCCACAACTGTCATTATACATGTATGATTAGTTCTGTGGTAAATTATACCATCCAGTAAGTAAAATCTTCCTTCATCATATGATTTCTTCCAGCTTTCATCTAAGACATGTATCAAAGAGCTGTCTTTACAGTCTTTAGTAAGCAATTGGCATAGGATGCTACAATTCCTATCTTGAGTATAGCTGTTTCTTACTTCCTCAAAGAATGTTGTTTTCAGATCTGTAACACTGATTCCTTCTATTGGGATCTGTGGGAAGCTTCTTCTGCCACATAATAAGGATTATCAATATTATTTGGTAATGGTCATATGCTCAGTTGATCTGAATTTTTATGAATATTTGCATCCTTGTGAACAATAGTCATATTACCTCTATAATCCTGTATGGCTATTTGCCATCTGAGCATATGCCTGTTGGGTGTTTGCATGTTTAAAGTGATTTAACAGTGGTATAATATGTTATTACCTCAAAAAAACATCCTTCTAGGAAGAAATTGAGTTTTTCTAAAGCCCAGAAAAGGAATAAACACTCCATTTTACTTGCCCCATATCTGGCTTCAGTTGGTTTGTTTTTCCTGGATATGAAACACATGGGTCCTTCCACAGGTTTATCATTTGGAATCTGGACTTGATAAAGTGCAGAACCTATTCAATCTCCTGATGCATCAATATAAAGCTTAAAGGGAAGCTTGAAGTCTGGCATCAGGAAGAGTGGAGCAGTGGTCAGGTCTTGTCTTAAATATTCAAAGGCTTTGACTCTTTCAAAAGTCATTTCAAATACTGTGTCCTTGTCAAATAATCTATAAAGAGGTCTTGCTATGGATGGAAAATCTTTAATATGCTGCCTGTAATATCCTTCAAACCCAAAAAATGACTGAACTTTCTTTTTGTTCTGAGGCATAGGTTTCAGTAGCACTGCTGCAACTTTGTTTTTGTCAATTCCAACGGATAAACCAGATACCACATGTCCCAGCGCTTTGAGTTCTTTAAATCCAAAATGACATTTCTTTAAAGAAATTTTCATTCTTACAGATTGAATTTTGTCCAAAACTCTGGACAATCTGTACATGTGCTCTTCCCAGGTCTTGGAATAGAAAATAATATCATCAATGTAGATGATTAACCATCCTTCTAAAATTTCTTCAGGGAATATTTCATTCATCATTCTTTACTAGTGTGAAGGTGCATTCTTGATACAAAAAGAAATCCTTAAATATTCATATACTCTACAATGAACAATAACTCTCAAGTATTTTCTTGCCCTTGGTGTTGGCACATTTTGATGAAATCCCTTAAGGGCATCTATGGTGCTTATATACACTACTTGGGATATTTGGGTAAGTGCAATTTGGATTTTTGGTATTAGGTACCTGTCTGGAACACTGTAAGTATTCAGAGCTCTAAAGTCCCCAACCATTCTGGATTTTCCATTATGCCATGCCACTATGACTGGTATAGTTATTTCTACCTCCTCATTGTGGCCAACCGTTCTTATTACCACAAGTTCTAGAAGTTCTTTAATATAAACTACCAGAGCTTCTCTTCATTTAGGACTTGCTGGATATGCAGGTCTTCTCAAGAGTGGTGGGTAAGGTCTTTCAATATTAAGAATAATGTCAATCTCAGGACCAAAGCTTTCTCCCAGGGGCTCTTTATCTGATTCAAAGGCTTCTTTGTGGTCATATAAAAGCGCATAAAGTCCACTTTCTTGTTTATCAGCGAGATGAAGACTGATTTCAGCTTCATTTAACTGGTCAGACTTGAACTTTTCTAAATCTAAGCTTACTGTTGATACTGTGTTTACTGTAATTTGTCTTTTAAATGGTAAAAAGCCAAATTTTGATTCTTATTGTCCTCAATACTAAATTATCTGTCTTTGTTATTATATAAGTCTATACCATACATGATCAAATAGTCATTTCCCAATATAAAATGGGTACTAGAGCAATTTTCCATACCAACAAGGTCAACAGTTATTCTTAGATTTCCATTTATATGTGGAAATATGATAGTAGTTTCCAATATAACCAATGCTTTCATGGGATTACTTGCACTGGTGAACTTTATGCCATCAATTGGAAATTATTGATCTTCAAACTTTGATACACACATCTTAAGAAAACATTTTCCAAAAAAGAGCAGAAGGCTCCTGGGTCAAGTAAACGCTTAGTGGGTTTGCTATCAATTACCACTTCTGTTATGCAGGATTTACAAGATGTATAACCTTTTTCCCGGTTTGGTTTGGTTTTCATTAGTTGTGCATCTTCAATTATTGATAAATAAATTTGTCCATTGCTTAATTGTGGCAAGTGGGAAAGGGATTCCATGATGTCAAAAGTAGCATTAATATCTTCTATATTGTTTCAAGATTCCAAAAATATTAATGATTTATCATCTGAATTATCTTCAATTACCTCATCCTTTTCAATGTCAATTTCATTGATTTTCCCCTTCTTGGGAAATGTATTAGCTAAATGTGTGGTGCTTTGGCAAAGATGGCACTTTCTCATCCCATCTGCAGATTTATACTTAATATTATTAGAATTTGCTTTGGGATTTTTGTCTCTAGAATCCTTCAAAGGTGTATTAAACCTTGTTTTGAGATTCACCTTACTAGAAACAATACTGGTTCTGGTGGTTACTTCTTCCAATATATTAATGATATATTATTCTGAAGATTGCTCAGTAGTCCTGCTTTTGATGGCATGCTCTAAGTCACCTCCACATTGTCTTAGAGTTTTTCTGTGAATAATAAATTCTGACATGTCAGGATATAATGTTGTTAATCTATCTTTTTGTTTACAAAACCATGGTAAAGCTTTGTCTTTTTCAGAATTAAACTTAGCAGATTCAAAGGCTGTGTCCACTTCAAGTCTCCAAGCATCATTGGCTCATTTGTTGATAATTTGGGTTTTCCACCAAGTCCAACTTTGGTGTCCATGTGCCTGTCTCAATTTTATATACCATCTGTGGGCAGATCTGGTAAACAAGGTGTTAAATCTTTCTGTTAAAAATCTGTCAGTTATTTCAAAATCTTCTTGAATAATTTCAATGCCTCTGACAAATTCCATATGGTCATATTCACCTTCACCACTGAAGTGAAGCCATTCTTTAAGTTTTGGTACTTCTTTCAAGAGTTCTTGGCCCATTGATGGTTCTAAGTTATGAAAAGAAGTGGAAAATTCATTTTTTAACTGTGAATTTTCAACATCCAATACTTGTGGATTGTGAATTCCTGCACCCTCATTTTGATTGAGAGGTGTAGAAATTCAAGGTAAGGTGTGAAGTAATTGCTCAATATCATTCATTTTACTGTTGCTACACCTTTGAGAATTTCTGAACTCATGTTGGAAGCCCTGCATCATATTTATTACTTCAATTTTATGCATATCTTCCTTATGTGTTAATTCTTGCCATAATTCTGTCTGTCTAGTATCATCAGAAGTGACTTGATTCAATTTCAATTTCAATCTTGATACTTCCTGTTCTGAGGTCTCAAAACACTTTTAACGCAAATGGTATATGTCTTTACTTCAGCAAATGAATTTGCAATATCATCAAGAACTTTCTTATTATCTTCTTTGATAATATTTATGGCTTGTTCATTTAACTTATTTCCAAATGAACTGTCATTTTTGGAAGCTTTAATTGTTCTTAAAACGTTTTCAAGACACATAAGTGTCTCATTTATTTTGCTCAGACTTGAGTTATGTGTATTAAGATTGTTACAAATTGATGAATTTTTATCAGAAATATGACTTTTCACATCATTCATAGCTATATAAATTTTTTTAATTCTGTCTAGAATTTCAGCAATCATTTCTGATATTTTAATCTGTCTTCCTCCTTTTTCTGCAATTCCACCATTGTTCTGGCCATCTGAAATACATTTTCCATGGCATCCTTCTGAATCTTTGGGATTCTGTAGCCCTGGCTGTAAGGGTTTGTGGCTGGTTCTTTGCCTTTTCCCTTTTTCTGGGCTTGTGGCTTCTTTTTCACATTGGAATTGCTGATGCTGGCTACTGGGGATGTTTTTGGCACTTGCTTGGGTGGTGGAGGGTTGCTTTTCCTCCGTTCTGCTGTTAAAAGCATCATGTTTTTCTTTTCCATCAATGGATTCCATCAATTGAGTAACCTGCAAGTGCTGGGATGGTCCAGGAATTTTCTCACAGTCAGTTAAGAATTCATGCAGTTTTTCCACAGATCTGCAAGGATGTGGTACTCTTTGTGCTGCAATGCATTTTTCTATGCCTTCTGGCTGGCTTTGTATAGGTCCACTGAGGCTTCTTGTGGCGGTTTCAGCTCTTTTTAAAGGTGAAACAGTATTATCAGCTTCAGAATGGCATAATTTGTCAGTTTGGGAAACACTTACTGACCCTTGTCCTTCTTTAACTGATTGGCTTCTGCCATAATCACATCTAAAATGTTTTTGGGAGCTGCTTGAGGGGCTATAGCTTCCTCCTGCTGTGGCTGAAGGCATATTTTATGATTAAAAGCTTAAAAATAGTAATTTTACGTCAAAAAACTTACTATTGGCAAACTTCTTTGCATTTTCAAGGTTATTACTTATTTTCAAGTTAATTAATTCAAAAGAAACTGGCTCTAGTTGATTTTTCTGCGTTATAATAACTGTGCTATTATAGTCATAATTGGCAGTACTGTCAGAAATAATGCTAGTAGCTGTTGATGCAGTTTCAATATTTTCTTGCCTTACCATGTTGCCAGAAACTGAAATTAATTAACAAAACAATTATTTAATTAAAAAAAGGATTTTTCAAAAGAGAAATAAAAAAAGCCTCACTTACAATACAAAAGAGTTTTATTTTTTATGAAATTTTTGAATTACAAGTATTTTTTATGGGTTTTTTATATTTTTCAGTATAAGAAAAGGGATTTAAAAAAGAGTAAAAATATTTTTCACAGGTAAAATATCACAGCTGGTCCCCCGAGTGTAAGGTGTTGATATGAAACTTTGATTAAAAATCAAGTACTTTTCCTATCCTCAAATGTTTTTAAGGTAAAAATTGATTAAAAATAGTATAATATATCATTTTTAAGAGAAAACACACCAATTTTGTTTTTTTGACTTTATTAGTGTGAAAAAAATATTATTTTAAAGATCTATTGTTTTACCAACAATAAAAATTTATCCAAAAATACTCTACAAGAGATATTTGAGGCTACAAAAGAAATTTCTTCAAGAGCAACTTCAATTGGAATCAATTGAGCAATGAACTGCAGGCAATTAATATAAGAACAAAGTCTTTGAAAAGATTATTAGGGAGAAAAAACATCCAAAAGTGACTGTGTGAATTTGGATACAAAGTGACAAAGTTATCAGTGATGAAGGATGCTTTAATTCACTTATGGGGTGGTTCAAGAGGTAAAAATGATTATAATGATTTTTTCACGTGGTTAAAAGTTGAAAATATATTTGAAAAAAGTGGTTTTAATCTTTTATTGATTGGTATAACAGTGTTTAAACTAATTATAAAAGGAAAAGATCCTAACATCAAGAGAAAATTGAGGCAATGACATTCTTTTATAGCCATCAATTCTCTTACTCCAAAAGTAAAATTTGTTCTTTTCAGTCGTGGAAAACACTCTTAAAACAGAAAGGCCAGCTATGGCATCATTGAACCCTGGTTTAGACCAAAAAAGGGCTGGTTTTAACCATTTTGGACCCCTCAATCAACCAGTGCTATAGTGATACCTGGTTTTAAGCCTTTGAAACATGTCATAATTTGTGTAAGAGACATCAAAACTAGTTAAAACTATTTTTACAATGTTTGTTTTATCTTAAGGATAGTTTTAATCTCTTGGCAACAGTTAAAACTGCCCCAATGGGTATCAAAGCCTCATCATCAATTGAGACACAGACCCTGTCACTCAATTCCAGGCCAAAAGTGATGAACGTTTGCATTGACTTTGACATCTAACACATTTCAGCAAGGAATTTGGGGGTCTGGCTCCCCCTTGGAGCCAAGATTCCCTTTTCCCCCAGGATCAATCTTTCCAATTTTCTTTTTCTTTAATTCTTCATCATGTATTATACTTATAATTTAAATATGTAATTAAATTGAGTTTTTACAGTACACAACTATAATAATTTACACCTCATATGTAAATTAAAGTTCATTTATGTAATACACACGCACATTTTGACATTTCAATTGAAAATACTTCAATTCCTCATAGCTTCTAAACTACACACATCACCTCAATTTTTACACAAAAATTGATGGTTAACACCACATTTGATTTGAATAAAATTAAGGTTTTGAGGACTTTCAACTTTTTTACAGAAAATACTAAAAACTTAATTTAAGCTTATTTAGAGTTGAGTTACAGAAATTTTACCCAGAGGTGACCCCACCTCATTTTTTATGAGGAGTCCAATGGTGAAATAATTTTCATATGTTTATTTGTAGGATAAAAAATCATCATAATTTTTATTTAAATTTTTTTCAAAAATATTTTAATTTTGGTATTTTTTTTTGAAAATTAATTTTTACTTAATTTTTTCAAGTAAAAATGTGTTTTCACAAACTTAAATTTCAATGTAATTTTATTTTTAGATTATAATTAAACTTTGATTTTTGTGTATAAGCTTATATTTATATTTCAATTTTAATTTTATTTATAATTGTATATTTTTTTGTCTTTTGTGGTCTTTTGGGTATTTGAAAATACCTCTAAGGCTCACACATTTCTTAATCATTGCTGACCATCTCAATTTTATATCAAATCCAAATTTTGTGTGTTTTCTTATTCAGTTCTTATTAGGATTTTCTTTGATTGGTTGATTGATTGGGATTCATTTTGGTTATCTGTTCATTATTCTGTTTGTATTGGGTTGAGTTACTGGATTTGAATTCCTCAAGAATTGATTTTGATTATTGATTGATTCAATTCATCAAGATATTGAACTGATTCCTGAAGATATGAACTCACTGATTTATTCCTCAAGAAATTGATCTTATATTGAAGACATTTATTGATTATTGAATATTGAATTCTTCAAGATTTCATTGATATTTGATTTGAATTGACTTTCAATATTGACTGAATTGATTTCACCTCAAGACGTTTGAGTGATTCCTCAAGATTCATAAAGAATTTTATTGATATTGATTTGGACAAGCTTTGATTCCCTATTTTCAAGTACCATAAAGTTATTTATTATTGTTTAATAATGCCTGATCATCATACCCCCAAACCAAGAATAGAAGATCCCAAAGACATCAAGCTGCTCTCACTCCTACAGCAAGGGCTCCTCTTGACTGAACGCCATCATTTCATAAAATGAGTGCAAATTTGGACAGAGGACCACCAATGGAAGGAGAAGCACCCTCCAGGAGAGGAGGTGTGAAGTCAACAAGATCAAGATCATTCTTCCCCTTGTTGTGTGGTTATTCAAGCATTTCTCAAGGGCCTAGAAGTAGATTTGGGGAAGCTGAAGAGGAAGAGGGGGAGGATTCTGAAGAAACTGAAGTGGCAACTGCCTTTGAAGGTTCCCCTCAGGCTTCTTAAGCTGAAAATATAGCTTATTATAATCAACCTCTTGTCTCTCAGGCTGAAACAAATTTTCTCAAAATGATCTAAGAAATGACTCAATTCATGGGGCAACTCACCCAAGCATTTTCTCTCAGGGACAATTACAAAACCCCTTCATTCAAGAATCCATCAATGAAGGCACCTGATTCTTTTGATGGTACTCAAGCCCATAATTTGAGAGGATTTATCCAATCCTACCAATTGATATTCCATAATGAGCCAGCAAATTTCTTCTTTGACAGGAAGAAAATTCTTTAATCAACTTCCTTTCTCACTGGTAGAGCTGGCGAATGGATTGAAACTTCCCTTTCAAATATTTCCAATAGAGATCCTTCCTATCTCCTCAAAAATGGGAAATTGTTTGAAACACAATTATTCACTCTGTTTGGTTACCCCAATGAAGTCAGGAAAGCTGAACAAGAGTTGGACTATTTGAGGATGAAGGAAAGCCGTCATGTTGACTTGTACATTGCGGATTTCAGAAACTTAATGTCAAGAATTGGAGACTGGGGAGAAAGGGCATATATTCATGTTTACAGAACAGGATTGGCATCAAGATTACTGTCAGCCTGTGACTCAAAACATAGCACTAGTCTGACATCCAACATACCATAAATAATGATATAACAAGTATTGAACAAACATAGTCAATACAGCTAACAAATAAGAGGAAAAAACTCCTCTTAAATTAAACACCAACCTTATCCAAACAGTATAAGGAAACCTAGAGGAGAATAAACAAATCAAAACCCTTATTTTCACCTCTCATCTAACTTATGCATATTTAAGTTATTCTATACCAAAATGATATTTTTCTTAAAGCTCACATAGAGAGCTACACAATGGTATCATCCATTTTGCTGTAACACCACTACAATTGGAGATACCATATGACCTTTATTTTAAAACCAAGACCCCCCTGAAAGTCAAAGAGGGCTTGTACAAAACTGTACAAAAGTATATCCAAATTAAAGATCTAAACAAGAGCTTTAATTTGAGACACCTTAGACCTCTGTATCTCTTAAATTGACTGAGGAATCTTGGTTCAAAGGTTTAACAACCAAAATACAGATATTCTGAAGACAACAATGTAAACAAACCCCTGTATCTTTGGCATAAACTCATACAACTGTACAGTGTAATATACCAAGCTGTAGAGCTAATCAAGCCCTACAAGACTGTATCATAAAAATACAGATATCTTCCAAATTGAAGAAGCTATCTGGTATGGAAGTTTTTGAAGCCTCATACTGATGTACAAAAATACATCCAAAAAACTTACAACCCTTATAACTTTTGCTATTTTAAAGAAGGGTAAACATGAAGCATACCAAATTGAAGAGCTCATTAAGCCCTTCAATTCTGTGCTCTTGGTTTCTTGATATCTTAAGAGCTGACTGAGATATCTTGATTGGAAGGTTTTTCTAGCAATACATGACTGTATCAAACTTGTATCAAACAGTATTGCTCTCATACTTAAAATAATATACTTGTGAAGATATAACCTCTCTAAAATCATCATTATTGATCATACAGACACCAGAACAACGTCATCCAAGTGCTGACGTGGCAGGTGAAAAGTTTTTTCACCCTGTATTGATCCAGAATGATCATTTGTGGTTCCAAAACCACAATTCTGCCTCTATTGACGTCAGAATTGAGGATCCAGAACCACAGATTGATCATTGGAGTGAAAGTTTTCACTCCTCTGACGTGTGAAGAGTTAATAACTCTTGACAGTCTTGAAAGATATAAAAGGAAGGGTTTTTTCCTTGAAAACCCATCATCTTATCTTATTATCCATATTCTTACGTGACAAAACTGTTATCAATCAGTAGTGTCCTTAGAATTATTACTAAAGATATAATTAGAATATAATTATTTTAGTACTTCTTTACAGTCAAAGATATTAGAGTATTGCAACCCAGGTCCTCAATAGACTCATCACCACTGTTACCACATAGTAGTAGGACCTGAAGATTTAATTTTATTTGTTTTTGACGTGTCACAGTCATAATACTAGCTTGTAATTACATCTTATAGCTACTATATAGACTCACCCTGACATTTTGGGGGCCTGGTTGTGGTTTTTCAACCTTATTGGACGTGTTTTTGAACTGAATTAGGCGTAAAAATCCAGTTATTTAAAAGGTATTTTACTAACAGTGAGTAAAATTTCTAATTTATCTTATTTTCTATTATTATTATTTTTTTTATATACAATATAGCATCATATATTATATACATAATTTTTTTTTTCTCCAAAAATATATATTACAAATATTTTTGTTGAGAATAAGAGTACAAATCCTCTTTATTTCATAATATTGCAATAATTTTCACGAAATTTGATAATAATACAACAGTATTATTTAAATTTCAATATAAATAATAATATACAAACAGTATATTACTTATTTTTGATATTATTTTTCACCAAAGTGCGTGAAAATTAATAAAGAAACATTTATCAATAAATAATTAATAAATATTGAATAATAAAATAATTTTTTATTATTTATAAGGAATATTTTAATTAAATATTTCCTTTAAAACAAGCCATCACTCAAATTGACGTGAAAACTTGTAATTGATTGATATTTTAATCAAAAATCAAGTGTTAAAATAAATATTATTTATAATATTTATAATAACAAATCAAATTTATTATAATTTAATAAATTTGACGTGTTTATACAAAAACACAATAATATCCAAGTGAATCATTCACAAAACACTTGGATATTATAGTTTTAACTTATAAAAATAAGTTAAAAATTCAAAAAACTGTTATTTTTCAATAAAAACATATAAAAAATAAAAAAAACATATTATAATAAGAATACTTAAAAATTTCAAAAAATAACAGTAGAATTGAATAAAATCATTTTGTTTTATCATAAAATACTGATATACAATTTGAAATATCTTTTCTGAATAGTGGAAAAAGACTATATTCCATTAGAAACCCAGTCACAAAAAAATCCATCTGTGACAGCCTCAGAAGACAGAGAGGAGCTGCCAAAAACCAAGGGCAAGCAGAAAAGACACAGTGAAGTGACAATCAACTCAAAAGATTGGACACCAATAGCCGTTCCAAGGGCCAAGAAACCCAGAAAAACTCCAACAAAACCAGTTGGATCACCAAAACAAATTGAAAAACAGAAAATCACTGTTATCAACCCAGTTGTCAACTCTAAAGGCAAATTGACAAAGAGTATAGATCATAAATTTGTACAAGGGCCTGCTAAAGGTAAATAAACCTTAAAACATACAAAATTTTTCATTGTCTGTCATTTTTTAACATTGTTAACATGACACCTCCACTTCTTAGAGATCTTGGATTCCCAAGAAATCAACCAGAAAACTGGCCAAGAAGACATAGAGGAAGAAGACAGCCAGCTACTGGAGCAAATGACCAGCAAAGGACTTACCATCAGGGAACTCCTACCCAAGGTCTTATTCCAAATCAAATTCAACCCAGAAGTCCAACCAGGAGATGGGACAGATGCAGAACAGGTCCTTCAAATACACAAACTCCTGAAAGACCTCTTCACATGGAGCATGGACAACAAAATGTTCACCATTGCAGCATCATGGGCAGAAGTGGGGATAACAACTCAGAAGATCTGTCTCAAGAAAATGGCTTGGGTGGAACTTATGACAGAAATGGAAGGTTGGAATCCCAACAAGAATTTCAAACTCTTAGAATAAAGAGCAATCAGAATCAAAGAGAACCAGGCAGCCATACAAGCCATAGAGAGATCTTGGCACAAGGAAGAGCCCAGTCAGATTCAGGTACCCCCAGAAATGGAAGGAGAAGTCCCATCTTCCCCACAACAATCCAGCAGTTCCAGGCCTTACAAGCCAAAGGAAACTTCATCCAAGGCTCCCCAACCATTCCAGGTAGTTTCCAACAGGAGAAAAGGAGCCCAAGGGAGAAACAAAACTTCTTTCAACCAGAGGAAGAAGGAAGCAGACCCATTGATGAAAAAGCTGATGGACTTAGTCCAAGAAGTACACAAAAGCAAAAAATAGTTGTACCTACAAATAGTTTTGATAGTTCTTACTCAATTGATCCAGAATTAATAACTGAGACTACAATCCACACCCATGAGTTTGAAAACAAATTCACATGGACCAAATTGGCCCAATTCATGGATTGGACACATGAAACCTCAGAAAAAATGAGGACAGAAGTGGAAACATTGAAAGAAGAAAATGCATTCCAAGAAACAGTCATAATAGACTTGAATACAAATCTGGCCAAAATTTGGATAGAATTTGAAAAAACTAACAGACAGTTGAATTCAATCCTAGAAGAACAACAAACTGTGAGGAGAGATCTGCGGAGTATCCAGCAGCAACAGGATAGCTTTGATAAAGAAATTGATTACCTCTATGACAGAGAAGACAATCAATACCCTCCAACACAAAGTCAACCCACTACCTCTACAAAACTGAAAGAAGAGGATAAAGACTATGACCAGGAACCTGAATACCAGATTCCAAAGTCAAGATCAGAGTAAATTTACCAAGATGGGGAAAATCTCAGCTATTCAGAGAAACAGGCACTAAAACAGTTACCAGAAGTAGCAAACTGGCCAAAGTTCTCAGGAATTGGGGAATATGACCATATGGAAATGATTGACTATATTGATGGACTCTTTGTTGATGTCCCAAAGATACCAGACTACTGGATCACAACAAGACTTAACACAGCATTCAGAGGCCATGCAAACATATGGTATACTGAAATGAAAGAAATACATGGCAGGGAAAGCTGGCCATGGTGGAGGAACCAGATTATACAAAAGTATAGCAATGGTAGTTGGATCTGGCAAAAGACCATGTCCTTTGAAAGTGATAGATACTCCACAGAAAAAGACCCATATGAATGGTGTCTCAAACAAACAAAAAGGCTAAAAGCTATTGATCCCAATATGACAATAGAAATGAGAAACCATAAACTCCTAACAAAATTGCCAGGAGATCTAGAACATGCAGTCAAATGCAGATGCAACAACATCAGCAGAATTGATGACATAGAAAATGTCATACAAGATGTGAGGAAAAAAACCTCCATAGGAAGGTACACATCCTATAAACCAAACTTCAAAGACAAGAAGTCTGAATTTAAAGAAACAAACAAAGAGAAAGGGAAAGAAACCCCAAAAAAGAAATATGTGTGCCACAACTGTGGATCACCAGACCACTATGCCAATAATTGCACAAAAACAAAAAAGAAAATATATGCAATTGATGAAGAATCAGAAGAAGAACAAACAGGTGACAAATCTGATTCTGACAGTATGGGAAATGGTATGAGAGCAGAATCACAAAGTGAACCTGATACCATAGAAGAATACATAGTGGAATGCAATGAAGAAAGTTCACTTGACATACAAGACATTGAATTAGATTCAGGAATACCACAAATAACAACAGACAAAGAGCTCTGTAAGCACACACAGAATGCACAAACATTCCTGGTAACCCCAAATAGAGGGATGGGATTCATTCATGGAACACCTACAAAATTGACAGTTTACATTGAGAACTGTAAACATCCAATGATCATTGACACAGGAGCAAGTTGCTCCATAGTGGCAAAAGAATACTTAAAACAACACTTCCCCAAATTGGAAGAGGATATAATCCCAACAAAAGCTAGAAACTTTAAAAGTGCATCAGGCAAAATGCACTCACTGGGGACAATAATCAAAGAGATAATTATCCCACACCAAAAAGGAAATATCAGACTAGAACCTGAATTTGTAGTTCTAGAGAATGCACATGTACAAGGATTCTTACTAGGTACAGAATACCAAAGAATGTATGGTATGGACATTTGCAATAGTAAAAATATATATCTTACCATATGTCAGCCTGTGACTCAAAACCAGAGCACAAGCATGACAGCCAAAATACCATAAACCAATGGTATAGCCAAAATACCACCAAAACATGGAGCTGAGCCAAATTAGCTCAAAAGGTATCAAAAGAAAGAGGAAACTCACCTCTTTCTGAAAATATAAGTCCCATCACCATAGGACAAGAAATAACAAAGTTATTCCTGCTCAAAGTTATTGCTGAGCATAAACCTTAATTTTCACCTCTCATCTAAAATCTAGAAGGAGAGGCTTCACCCCATCAAATGGGTATTCAAAATGAAGCTCTAAGCCAGGGCTATCTAATGGTGCTAGCCAAACTGAGCTAGCACCAGTATTACTTGAGCTATGGTCAAATTCAGACCAAATAGGGGTGAACAAAACATTCACCTCTCATCTAACTTTTACAGTTTTAGTGTGAGATACTTAAAGTGGGGTTGTTTTGGAAAGAGCACAATCAGGGCTATCTGATGGTGCCATTCATTTTCTCATAGCTCAACTACAACAGAAGTTATTGGCCAAACAAGCTTAATACAGCTTTTGCCCAAACCACGCCAATGTACAAAAATACTTGTACATGGGATAACTTTGTCATATTTAATGATAACCATGTCAAGTTGGGTACCATTGTGTAGAGCTCATATAGAGCTATTCAATGAACCGATTTTGAGCTTGATATCTCAAAAACTGACAGAGTTATGACCATTTTAAGCTCAAAATCTCACCTGCCGTCATATACAGCCTTACCATGGGATAATATCCCATAACCATGAATATGAGGTGTCAAATAGACAAAGAAGCATGTTTTTACTTCAATACCTCATATGTCAGTCAATACTGGGGTCCCATACAGTTTCTGTACAGCATTCTATGCGTCATACAAGTCAGAATCAGGCTGTGAGGTCCCCAGATGAAAATTTTCACCCTGTATTGGTGAAAACCACCAAGATGTGGTTTCAAAACCACATCTGAGCCCAATACAGAGTATACAGGCTGTTTGCAAACCACAAGCCTGTCATAGAGAGTGAAAAATCTTCACTTCCTCTACGTGGAAAGGTCTAGCAGCCTTTCCACCTCAATTTTAGGATAAAAGGAGGGTTTTTCACAGCCAAAAGCTTTTCCTCATCCTGCTCTTGAATAACCTACGTAGTAAACTGTCAAAAACAGTTTTACTCTTGGTTAATAATCAGGTATAATTATAAGTTTAATTATTGTAACCCAACAGATAAAGCTGCACCCAGGGCTTCCAACAGCGCTCACCACCACTATAACCACTATAGTAAAGCCCTTAAAATTTATTCTTAATCATCTCAAAACCTTCTTAAAGCATTTTTTACCGTGTCACAAACATAGTTTGAGTTGTAAATAGCCTACATTACCACTCTTCCATAGTTTCACCCTGACACCATAAGTACAAACAAAGACAAAAAATTTTCCTTTGACATAAATCATATAACAAATGATAACACCTTGAAAGAACTAGTGGAAGAATTCAAAGAAGCCCAATATGGCACTCAACTCACCAGCAAAATGAAACTCAGCTTACTGAAAGTATTGAGGAAGCATAGAGGAGCTTTTGCAATAGGAGATGAACCACTAGGAAAAATCAAAGGACATGATATAGAATTATATCTGGATGTAGAAAGACCATACCCACCTATGCTTAGGAGACCACCATATCCAGCCAGCATGGAAACTAGTAAAGAAATTGAGAAACATATCAATGAACTCCTAGAAATGGGGGTCATAAGGAAAATAGGACACAATGAGATAGTAGAAGTCACTACACCAGTCCTTATAACTTGGCATGATGGTAAATCCAGACTATGTGGGGACTTCAGGGCTTTGAATAATTACACCAAAGCAGATAGGTACCCCATCCCAAGGATACCACATGCACTAGATAAGCTAGCAAAAGCCAAGTTTATTACAAAAATGGATTGCATGAAAGGCTTCCACCAGAATGGGGTGAAACCAGATTCCATCAAATTGCTAAGAATTATATTCCATATGGGCATATATGAATATACTAGAATGCCATTTGGCATTAAGAATGCACCAGCCCATTTTCAGAGGATGATGGATACCATATTTCAAGATGAAATAATGGAAGGATGGATGGTAGTGTACATTGATGATATCATAATATACTCAGAAGCATGGGAAGACCATGTGAGGAAAATTGATAAAATATTGGGAAAATGTACACCAATCAACATGAAAATATCTCTTAAAAAATGTAACTTTGGACAGCAAGAACTGCTAGCCCTAGGACACAAAGTTTCAAGTTTAAGTCTAGCCATAGACCAAAATAAAGTTTCTGCAGTACTGAAGAAACCAGTACCAAAGAACATTAAAGAAATTCAATCTTTTTTGGGCTTTTCTAGTTACTACAGGAGCCACATAAAAAAACTTTGCACACATCACAAGTAGCCTATACAAACTGTGCTCAAAAGATGTAGTCTTTGAAATTACCAAAGAAATAAGAGATGCATTTGAGAAGATCAAATATGAACTGACCAATTCCCCTGTCCTAATGATGCCTGATTTTGAACTACTATTCAAACTATATATAGATGCAGCATGTAGCCAAGGACTAGGAGCAGCACTACACCAGAGGCAACTAGTGGATGGAATACCCAAAGAAGGAGTAATTTGCTATATATCAAGACAACTGAAAGACTCAGAAGCCAGATATGGAGCTACTCAGACAGAATGTCTCTGTTTGGTATGGGCATTAGAAAAACTCCATTACTACTTAGAACAAGCAGTATTTGAAGTTTTTACTGATTGCACAGCCCTCAAATCACTGTTGAACATGAAGACAACAAACAGACACATGCTCAGGTGGCAAATAGCCATACAAGAATACAGAGGGAATATGACTATTATCTATAAAGAAGGGAAAAGTCATACTAATGCAGATGGTCTCAGCAGGTGGCCACTGAATAATGACCAAGAGAATCCAGCATATGACCCAGAAAATGGGGCCAAAATACCCATACAATGCATGGAGATAGATAGGAGAAAGAGCTTCAAACTATAAAACTGGGCATTAGGGAATGACCCATCAAACCCAGCACAGAGCTATGGGGAGAGCAAAGAGATACCCATATTAGGAATCAGCTCCTCTAATCTAAATACAGAGTTCTTTAGTATAGTACAATCATCATACAATAAACACAAACAGTGTAGTATATTGATACAACTATTAAAACAAAAGTACAGGAGTCCTGAACTAGAGAGCCAATTGGAAGAGCCATGGCTCAAAAACTTCAAAGAGAATAGATTTTTTCTGATAGATGATCTACTATACCATAGG
This sequence comes from Austropuccinia psidii, assembly GCA_023105745.1. Taxonomy (NCBI): domain Eukaryota; kingdom Fungi; phylum Basidiomycota; class Pucciniomycetes; order Pucciniales; family Sphaerophragmiaceae; genus Austropuccinia; species Austropuccinia psidii. Next base: position 46,263,235 of record JALGQZ010000001.1, read on the forward strand.
GAACAACACACAAGTGCCCTGGTAATAATAAATAGAGAACATATTTCCCTGATACTACAGGAATTCCATGACTGCCCATACATGGGACATATGAGTGAAGAAAGAACTAAAGAAAGAGTCTTTAGCACAGCTTGGTGGCAAAAGTGGGAAAAAGACTTGAGTGAATACATCAACACTTGTACCAGATGCCAAAAAGCCAACAAAGGTCATGGCAAAAGATATGAATTACTCCAGAGTATAGAGGAGCCCAAACACCCCTGGGAAATAATAAACATGGATTGGGTGACAGGCCTGGTCCCTGGAGGGAAAGACAGCTTTAATGCATGCCTAGTAGTAGGAGACAGGTACAGCAAGAGTTTTAGATGTCTCCCCTGTCACAAAGAGGACACAGCAATGGACACAGCCATATTGTTATGGAACAATGTGATAGCAAACTGTGGAGTTCCAAGAATTATAATTAGTGACAGAGACCCTAAATTCACATCAGAATTTTGGACTAATCTATATGAAATGCTGGGAACCAAACTAGCATTCTCCACAGCTTACCATCCACAAACAGATGGTCTAGCAGAAAGGATGATTCAAACATTAGAAGACATCATTAGAAGATTTTGTGCATATGGCATGGAATATAAAGACAATGAGGGATATACCCATGACTGGGTAACCCTCCTACCAGCTGTACAATTGGCATACAACACAAATATACACTCAGTGACAGGAAATACCCCTGCCACATTAGAGAAAGGATGGAACCCACTACTTCCAGTAGACTACTTGAAGAAGAACCTCCTCTCAGTACATCCCACAGCTAAAGACTTCCACACAATGTGGAAAACTGCCTGTGAAAAAGCAGAACAATGTGTGGCTGAAGCTAAATTATACAACAAACAGAGATATGATAAAAGTCACCAAGAACCTGATTTCAAAGAAGGAGACCAAGTTCTAATCTCAACTCTTAACTTCAACAATCTAAGAGGACCCAAGAAGATTAGAGACTCATTCATAGAACCATTCACCATTATTGAATTAATAGGAAAGAATGCAGTAGAAGTCAACCTGACCAAAGAGTTTTCTAGGAAACACCCAGTTTTCCCTGTGAGCCTGGTCAAACCTTATCACCAAACATATGAGGAGAAATTCCCTGACAGAAAGAATACAGTAACCCATGAAAGATTGGTAGAGGAAGATGACTCACCTGGACCAGTGAAAAAGATCATTAAAGCCAGGAAAATAAGAATTAATGGGAAAGACAACAGGCAATATCTGGTTAGATTTAAGAATCAACCAGCAGATAAAGATAAATGGTTAACTGAGAAAGAAATCCCAGATGGACAAATACACCTCAGAAGATTCAGAGCCTCCAGAAGGGCTGAAGAGTCTCATCAACGATGAGCCTTCTTTTGAGGGAGGGTATGTCAGCCTGTGACTCAAAACAGAGCACTAGCATGACATCTAACATACCATAAATAATGGTATAACAAGTATTGAACAAACATAGTCAATACAGGTAATAAATAAGAGGAAAAAACTCCTCTTAAATTAAACACCAACCTTATCCAAACAGTATAAGGAAGCCTAGAGGAGAATAAACAAATCAAAACCCTTATTGTGAGCCTTAGAGGTAATTTCATATACCCAAAAGACCACAAATATAAAAAATAACATATTAATATAAATAAAAGAAATTTATTTATATTATTAAAATAAAAATCAAAATATAAGTATAAAATTATATTAAAAACAAAGAATTAATTACAATTTAAAAATAAAAATACATTAAATTTTGTAAGTATAAAATTACATTTATACTTGAAAAAATTAAGTAAAAATGGAATTTTAACAAAATTGTGAAAAAATAAATAAAATTGGAAAAAAGTTAAATAAAAATTATTATAACTTCTTATCCAATAAATAAACATATGAAAATTATTTCACCATTGGATTCCTCATAAAAAATCAGGTGGGGTCACCTCTGAGTGAAATTCTTGTAACTCAACTCTAAATAAGCTTAAATTAAGTTTTTAGTATTTTCAATACAAAAGTTGAAAATCCTCAAAACTTTAATTTAATTCACACCACATGTGGTGTTAACCATCAAATTTTGTGTTAAAATTGAGGTGTTGTGTTTAGTTTAGAAGTTATGAGGAATTGAAGTATTTTCAATTGAATTCAATTGAAATGTCAAAATGTGTGCGTGTATTACATAATTGAACTTTGATTTACATATGAGGTGTCAATTATTACTGTATTGTACTGTACAACTGAATTGAATCACATGTGTAAATTGTAAGTATAATACATGATGAGGAATTAAAGGAAAAATAAATTGGAAAGATTAAATTTGGGGGGGAAAAGGAACTCCAGCTCTAAGGGGGAGCTAGACCCCCAAAATCCTTGCTGACAGGCGTGGGATGTCAAAATTCACGCAAAAGTTCATCACTTTTGGCCTGGAATTGAGTTACAGGGTCTGTGGACTCAATTGATGATGAGGTTTTGATACCAACTGGGGTAGTTTTAGCTGTTGCCAAGAGGGTAAAACTACCCTTAAGATAAAACAATCAGAATAAAAACAGTTTTAACTGGTTTCTACGCCTCTGACACACATTCTGACGTGTTTTGAAGGCTCTAGGCCTGGTATTGCTATAGTAATGGCTGATTTAAGGGTCTAAAATGGCTAAAAATGGCTTAAACCAGCCCTTTTTGGTCTAAACCAGGGTTCAATGATGCCATAATTGGCTTTTCTGTTGTCAGACTGTTTTTCACGACTGACAAGAGTAATATTTACTTTTGGAGCAAGAGAATTGGTGGCTATAAAAGAATGTCTTCTTTGCCCCACTTTTCTCTTCATGTTAGAATCTTTTCCTTTTATTAATTAGTTTAAAACTGTTAAACCAATCAATAAGAGATTCCAACCACCCTTTTTAAATCATTTTGAACCTTTTAACCACGTGAAAAATCATTATAATCATTGTTTGTAACTCTTATAATCATTTTTACCCCTGAACCACCCCAAAAGTGAATTAAAGCATCTTTCATCACTGTAAACTTTGTCACTTTGTTTCCAAATTCACTCTGGTCACTTTTGGGCGTGTTTTTTCTTTAATATTCTTTTTAAATACTTTGTTCTTTAATTAATTGCCCGCAGTTCTTTGCTCAATCAATTCCAATTGAAATTGCTCTTGAAGAAATTTCTTTTGTACCCTTAAAATATCTCTTGTAGAGTATTTTTTGGATAAATTTTTATTGTTGGTAAAACAATAAATTTTTATAATATTATTGTTTTATACTAATAAAGTTATAAACAATAAAATTGGTGTGTTTTCTCTTAAAAATAATATTTCATACTATTTTTAACTGAATTTTACCTTATACAAATTTTGAGGACAGGAAAAGTACTTGATTTTTAATCAAAGTTTCATATCCACACCTTACATTTGGGGGCCCAGCCGTGATATTTTACCTGTGACATATTTTTTTTACTCTTTTTAAATCTTTTTTCTTATATTGAAAAATTTAAAAACATATAAAAAATACTTATAATCCAAAAAATCCTTAAAAAATAATTTTTTTCATATTATAAGTGAGGCTTATATTTTTTATTTCTTCTTTGAAATAACCTTTTTTTTACTTAATTAATTGGCTTTTTCATTAATTTTAGTGTCTGACAACGTGGTAAGACAATAAAACATTGAAACAGCCTCAACAGTAACCAGCATTATCCCTGCCAGTACTGTTAATTCTGATCATAATAGTACTGTTATTGTGACTCAAAATAATCAACCTGAACCAATATCTTCTGAATTAATTAGCTTGGATATAAGTAATACACTTCAGAAAGCTAAAAATTTGGCCAATAGTAAGTTTTTGACGTAAAAATACTATTTTAAACCTTTTTTAACCATAATTATGCCTTCAACCAGGTCAGGAGCCAGCTACAACCCCTCAAGCAGCTCCCAAAAAGGTAATAGACGTGATTATGGCAGAGGCCAATCAGGTACAGAAGGAAAAGGGTCAGTTGATGACTTCCAAACAACTAAATTGGGTCATTCTGAAGCTGATAATACTATTTTACCTTCAAAAAGAGCTGACACCGCCACAACAAGCCTCTGTGGACATATACAAAGCCAGCCACAGTGCATACAACAATGCACTTCAATTCAAAGAGTACCAGATCCTTGCAGACCTGTGGAAGAATTGCATGAATTCTTACCTGACAGTAAGAAAATTCTTGGGCCATCCCAACACTTGCAAATTGCTCAATGGATGGAATCCATTGATGGAGAAGAAAAACATGATGCTTTTGACACTGGAATGGAGGAAAAACAACCCTCCACCACCAAAACCAGTGCCAAAAACAGCCCCAGTGGCCAGCAGCAGCAATTCCAACGTGAGAAAGCAGCCACAAACTCCAAACAAGGGCAAAGGGAAGGCACAAGCTCCAAAACCTTACAGCCAGGGCTACAGGATCCCAAAGATTCAGCAGGATGCCATGGAAAATGTATTTCAGATGGCCAGAACCATGATGGAATTACAAAAGAAGGAGGAAGCCAGATTAAAGTTCCAGAAATGATTTCTGATATATTTGATTCCATCCCAGAGTTGTATGATGCTATAAAGGACGTGAAAAAACATCTTTCTGATAAAAATGAATCCATTTGTAACAACATTAAAACAAACAACTTGAGCCTGTGCCAAATCAATGAAACACTTATGTGTTTTGAAAAGGTTTTGAGAACAATTAAAACTTCCAATAATGATACTTCTTTTGGCATTAAGATAAATGAACAATCTGCAATTTTTAAAGAATTAACAGAAAAATATTCTAAACTCAATATTGATGACATAATTGAGACAAGAATAAAACATGCCATTAGTACTATCAAAGAGGACAATAAAAAGACTCTAGATTATGTTTCAAAAGCATTTGCTGAAGTAAAGACAAATACAATTGCCTTGAAAAAGGATTTTGATACCTCAAAAGAGGAAATATCAAAATTAACAATGAAATTGAATGAAGTTATATCTGATAATACTAGACAAACAGAGTTATGGAATGAGCTTACATATAAAGAGGATGAACATAAAAAGAATGTCATAAACTCTATACAAAGCTTACAACATGAGTTAAAAAATTCTCAAAGGTGTAACAACAGTAAAATGAATGATATTGAACAACTGCTAAACACCTTACCAAGAATGTCTACACCTCTGAACCAGAATGAGGGTGCAAGAATTCCCAATCCACAAGTATTGGATGGAGAAAATTCACAGTTAAAAGATGAATTTTCTACCTCTTTTCATAACTTGGAACCATCAATGGGCCAAGCACTATTAAAAGAAGTTCCAAAACTTAAGGAATGGCCTCACTTCAGTGGTGAAGGAGAATATGACCATATGGAATTTATCAGAGGTATTGACATGATCAAAGAAGATTTTGAATTATCAGACAGATTGGTGACAGCCAGGTTTAACACCTTGTTTACCAAATCAGCTCACAGATGGTATATCAAATTAAGACAAGCACATGGACACCAGAGTTGGACTTGGTGGAAAACCCAAATTGTCAACAAATGGGCCAATGATGCATGGAGGTTTAAAGTTGAAACAGCCTTTGAATCCGCCAAATTTAATGCTGATAAAGACAAAGCCTTACCATGGTTTTGTCAACAAAAGGACAGGTTAACAGCATTATACCCTGACATGTCAGAATTTATGATTCATAGAAAAATTCTAAGACAATGTGGAGGTGACTTAGAGCATGCTGTCAAAAGCAGGACTACTGAACAATCTTCAGCAGAAGACATTATCAATATATTAGAGGAAGTAACCACAAGAACCAGAATTGGTTCCAGTAGGGTGAATCTCAAAACAAGGTTTAATACACCTTGGAAGGATTCTGTGGACAAAAACCCCAAAGAAAACTCTAATAATATTAAAAATAAGTCTGCAGATACAGTCAGAAAGTGCCATATTTGCCAAAGCACCACTCATTTAGCCAATACATGTCCAAAGAGAGGGAAAATCAATGAAATTGATGTGGAGAAAGAACCTGATGTTGAAAAAGATGACATAATTGAAGAAAATTCAGATGACAAGTCATCCATATTTTCTGAATCTTCAAAAGATATAGAAAATATCAATGCCACTTTTGACATCATGGAATCTTATTCCCACTTGCCACAATTAAGCAATGGTCAACTTGATTTATCAAAAATCCAAGATGCACAACTCATGAAAACCAAACCAAACAGAGGAAAAGGTTATACAGCTGGTAACTCCTGTATAACAGAAGTGGTGATTGACAACAAACCCACTAAACTTTTGCTTGACCCAGGAGCCTTCTGCTCTTGTGTTGGTAAATCTTTTCTTAAAGCTCGTGTACCAAACTTTGAAGATCAATTGTTGCCAATTGATGGCATAAAATTCAATAGTGCAAGTAACCCAATGAAAGCATTGGGAATATTTGAGACTAGTGTCATATTTCCACATATCAATGGAAATTTAAGAATCACTGTTGAATTTGTTGTTATGGAAAATTGCTCTAGTACCCATTTCATATTGGGAAATGATTATTTAATCATGTATGGCATAGATTTACACAACAACAAAGACAGATACTTTACTATTGGAGACAATAAGCGCCAAAAATTTGCCTTTTTACCATTTAAAAGACAAATTACAGTAAACAAAGTATCACCAGTCAACTTAGAGTTAGAGAAATTCAAGTCTGAACACTTAAATGAAGCTGAAATAAGCCTTCATTTGAGTGATAAACAAGAAAATGAACTCTATTCTCTTTTATATGACCATAAAGAAGCATTTGCCTCAGATAAAGAACCCCTAGGGGCAATTATTGGTCATGAAATTGATATTATCCTTAATATTGAGAGACCTTATCCACCACTCTTAAGAAGACCTGCATATCCAGCAAGTCCAAAATCAAGAGAAGCACTAGAAAGCCATATTAAAGAACTTTTGGACCTTGGTGTAATAAGGAAAGTAGGCCACAATGAAGAAGTAGAAATAACTACACCAGTCATAGTGGCTTGGCATAATGGAAAATCTAGAATGGTTGGGGACTTTAGAGCTCTGAACACTTATAATGTTCCAGACAGATACCCAATTCCAAAGATCCAGATTGCCCTCACTCAAATATCTCAAGCAGTATATATAAGCACTATGGATGCTCTTAAGGGATTTCATCAGAATGTGGTAACACCAAGAGCAAGGAAGTATTTGAGAATCATTGTTCATTGTGGAGTTTATGAATATTTAAGAATGCCTTTTGGTATCAAAAATGCACCTTCACACTTTCAAAGAATGATGAATGAAATCTTCCCTGAAGAACTTTCAGAAGGATGGTTAATCATTTACATTGATGACATTATAGTCTGCTCCAAAACTTGGGAAGAACATATGTACAGATTGTCCAGAGTTTTGACAAAAATTCAATCTGTCAATATGAAAATTTCTTTAAAGAAATGCCATTTTGGATTTAAAGAGCTTAAAGCACTAGGGCATGTAGTATCTGGTTTATCTCTTGGAATTGACAAAAATAAAGTTGCAGCAGTACTGCTTAAACCCATGCCTCAAAACAAAAAAGAAATTCAATCATTTTTGGTTTTTGCAGGGTATTACAGGCAACACATTAAAGATTTTGCATCCATAGCAAGACCTCTTTATAAGCTATGTGACAAAGACACAGTCTTTGAAATGACAGTTGACAGAGTAAAAGCCTTTGAATCTTTGAGACAAGCCTTGACCACTGCTCCACTCTTACTGATGCCAGACTTTAAGCTGCCCTTTAAGCTTTATATTGATGCATCAGGAGATGGGCTAGGTGCTGCACTTCACCAAGTTCAGATCATAAATGATAAACCTGTAGAAGGACCCATATGTTTCATATCTAGGCAAATCAAACCAACTGAAGCCAGATATGGAGCAAGTCAAATGGAGTGTTTATGCCTTGTTTGGGCTCTAGAAAAGCTAAATTACTTTCTAGAAGGATGTGTCTTTGAAGTAATAACTGATTGTACCGCTGTTAAATCACTTCTGAACATGAAAACACCCAACAGACATATGCTTAGATGGCAAATAGCCATACAAGAATATAGGGGCAATATGACTATTGTTCACAAAGATGGCAATATTCATAAAAATGCAGATGGACTAAGCAGATGGCCATTACCAAATGATATTGATAATCCTGCTTATGTACCAGAAGAAGCCTCCCCACAAATTCCAATAGAAGGGATAAGTGTTACAGACTTAAACACCACCTTCTTTGAAGAAGTCAGAAACAGTTACACTCAAGATAAGAATTGTAGCATCTTATGCCAATTACTTAACAAGGACTGTAAGGACAACTCTCTTACACATGCCTTGGATGAAGTATGGAAAAAATCTTATGATGAAGGAAGATTTCACCTACTAGATGGTATAATTTACCACAGAACAAAACACACATGTGTTATGACAGTTGTGGACAGGTCACTAATCAATCTTGTACTGAAAGAATGCCATGATAGTCCCTTTTCAGGACATCTTTCTGAAGACAGAACAAGAGAGAAAGTGAAGACCTTCATATGGTGGCCAATGTGGCAGAAAGATGTTGCAGAGTATTGCAAAACCTGTGACAGATGCCAAAAGGCAAATAAATACACTGGCAAAAGACTTGGAAATATGATGAAAATCCAAGAACCAAGCAGACCTTGGGAAATTATCCATATGGATTGGTTAACTGGCCTACCACCAGGAGGTGACAGAAGCTATAATGCTTGCCTAGTAATTGTGGACAGATTCAGTAAAACTCCAATCTTTTGACCATGTCACAAAGATGATACAGCCATGGATACAGCTCTTCTGATATGGAATAGAGTAGTGTCATGGACTGGGATATTTACAAATATCATCAGTGATAGAGATCCCAAATTCACTTCAGCACTATGGACAAATCTTCACCAATTATTTGGCACTAAACTGTCTTTCTCTACAGCCTACCACCCACAAACTGATGGCCTGGCTGAAAGAATGATCCAAACCTTAGAGGACATGGTGAGAAGATTTTGTGCATATGGCCTTGAATTCAAAGATTGTGATGGATTTACCCATGATTGGTGTACTCTGTTGCCAGCACTGGAATTGGCATATAAAACATCAATCTATGCCAGTACCAATCAGACTCCTGCTATTCTAGAAAAAGGATGGAACCCCAAGTTACCCCAAGATTCCTTGAGGAAAGACTTAATTGAAATACATCCCACAGCTGCTAGCTTCAAAGGAATTCTAGACAAAGCTAGAAGACATGCAGTGAGATGCATGGAGGACTCCTTTGCATATGCTAAAGACAAATGGGATAAATCACATGCAACTCCAGATTTCAAAGTGGGGGACCTAGTTCTTGTATCCACCACTAACTTCAACAACATCAAAGGATGTAAAAAGTTGAAAGACTCCTTTGCAGGACCTTTTGTGATTAAGGCCCTCCATGGAGAAAATGCTGTTGAAGTAGAGTTATCTGAAGAACTTAGCAATAAGCACCCTACATTTCCAGTAAGCTTGATAAAGCCATATAAATCTAGTGATGCTGAGAAATTTCCCTTGAGGAATAAGATTCCCAAAGTTATACCTCCTATTGAGACATCTGGTGCTAAGAAAATAACCAAAGTTCTTAAAGAAAGAAAATTAAGAACCAAGAAAGTAAGGGAATACCTTGTTAGGTACAGTGACCCAACTTGTGAAGATGAATGGTTAGAAGAAAAAGATATACCAGAAGCTACCAAACTCCTCAGAAGATTCAGACACACTAGAAACACCAATATTACAAAGTAATATTCTTTTTTTAGGGGGAGGGAATGTGAGCCTTAGAGGTAATTTCATATACCCAAAAGACCACAAATATAAAAAATAACATATTAATATAAATAAAAGAAATTTATTTATATTATTAAAATAAAAATCAAAATATAAGTATAAAATTATATTAAAAACAAAGAATTAATTACAATTTAAAAATAAAAATACATTAAATTTTGTAAGTATGAAATTACATTTATACTTGAAAAAATTAAGTAAAAATGGAATTTTAACAAAATTGTGAAAAAATAAATAAAATTGGAAAAAAGTTAAATAAAAATTATTATAACTTCTTATCCAATAAATAAACATATAAAAATTATTTCACCATTGGATTCCTCATAAAAAATCAGGTGGGGTCACCTCTGAGTGAAATTCTTGTAACTCAACTCTAAATAAGCTTAAATTAAGTTTTTAGTATTTTCAATACAAAAGTTGAAAATCCTCAAAACTTTAATTTAATTCACACCACATGTGGTGTTAACCATCAAATTTTGTGTTAAAATTGAGGTGTTGTGTTTAGTTTAGAAGTTATGAGGAATTGAAGTATTTTCAATTGAATTCAATTGAAATGTCAAAATGTGCGCGTGTATTACATAAGTGAACTTTGATTTACATATGAGGTGTCAATTATTACTGTATTGTACTGTACAACTGAATTGAATCACATGTGTAAATTGTAAGTATAATACATGATGAGGAATTAAAGGAAAAATAAATTGGAAAGATTCAATTTGGGGGGGAAAAGGAACTCCAGCTCTAAGGGGGAGCTAGACCCCCAAAATCCTTGCTGACAGGCGTGGGATGTCAAAATTCACGCAAAAGTTCATCACTTTTGGCCTGGAATTGAGTTACAGGGTCTGTGGACTCAATTGATGATGAGGTTTTGATACCAACTGGGGTAGTTTTAGCTGTTGCCAAGAGGGTAAAACTACCCTTAAGATAAAACAATCATAATAAAAACAGTTTTAACTGGTTTCTACGCCTCTGACACACATTCTGACGTGTTTTGAAGGCTCTAGGCCTGGTATTGCTATAGTAATGGCTGATTTAAGGGTCTAAAATGGCTAAAAATGGCTAAAAATGGCTTAAACCAGCCCTTTTTGGTCTAAACCAGGGTTCAATGATGCCATAATTGGCTTTTCTGTTGTCAGACTGTTTTTCACGACTGACAAGAGTAATATTTACTTTTGGAGCAAGAGAATTGGTGGCTATAAAAGAATGTCTTCTTTGCCCCACTTTTCTCTTCATGTTAGAATCTTTTCCTTTTATTAATTAGTTTAAAACTGTTAAACCAATCAATAAGAGATTCCAACCACCCTTTTTAAATCATTTTGAACCTTTTAACCACGTGAAAAAATCATTATAATCATTGTTTGTAACTCTTATAATCATTTTTACCCCTGAACCACCCCAAAAGTGAATTAAAGCATCTTTCATCACTGTAAACTTTGTCACTTTGTTTCCAAATTCACTCTGGTCACTTTTGGGCGTGTTTTTTCTTTAATATTCTTTTTAAAGACTTTGTTCTTTAATTAATTGCTTGCAGTTCTTTGCTCAATTAATTCCAATTGAAATTTCTCTTGAAGAAATTTCTTTTGTAGCCTTAAAATATCTCTTGTAGAGTATTTTTTGGATAAATTTTTATTGTTGGTAAAACAATAAATTTTTATAATATTATTGTTTTATACTAATAAAGTTATAAACAATAAAATTGGCGTGTTTTCTCTTAAAAATAATATTTCATACTATTTTTAACTGAATTTTACCTTATACAAATTTTGAGGACAGGAAAAGTACTTGATTTTTAATCAAAGTTTCATATCCACACCTTACACTTATTTTCACCTCTCATCTAGCTTATGCATATTTAAGTTATTCTATACCAAAATGGTATTTTTCTTAAAGCTCACATAGAGAGCTACACAATGGTATCATCCATGTTGCTGTAACACCACTACAACTGGAGATACCATATGACCTTTATTTTAAAACCAAGACCCCCCTTGAAGTCAAAGAGGGCTTGTACAAAGCTGTACAAAGGTATAACCAAATTAAAGATCTAAACAAGAGCTTTAATTTGAGACACCTTAGACCTCTGTATCTCTTAAATTGACCGAGGGATCTTGGTTCAAAGGCTTAACAACCAAAATACAGATATTCTGAAAATAACAATGTAAACAAACCCCTGTATCTTTGGCATACACTCATACAACTGTACAGTGTAATATACCAAACTGTAGAGCTAATCAAGCCCTACAAGACTGTATCATCAAAATACAGATATCTTCCAAATTGAAGAAGTTATCTGGTATGGAAGTTTTTGAAGCCTCATACTGATGTACAAAAATACATCCAAAAAACTTAAAACCCTTATAACCTTTGCTATTTCAAAGAAGGGTAAACATGAAGCATACCAAATTGAAGAGCTCATTAAGCCCTTCAATTCTGTGCTCTTGGTTTCTTGATATCTTAAGAATTGACTGAGATATCTTGATTGGAAGGTTTTTCTAGCAATACATGACTGTATCAAACTTGTATCAAACAGTATTGCTCTCATACTTAAAAAAATATACTTGTGAAGATATAACCTCTCTAAAATCATCATTATTGATCATACAGACACCAGAACAACGTCATCCAAGTGCTGACGTGGCAGGTGAAAAGTTTTTTCACCCTGTATTGATCCAGAATGATCATTTGTGGTTCCAAAACCACAATTCTGCCTCTATTGACGTCAGAATTGAGGATCCAGAACCACAGATTGATCATTGGAGTGAAAGTTTTCACTCCTCTGACGTGTGAAGAGTTAATAACTCTTGACAGTCTTGAAAGATATAAAAGGAAGGGTTTTTTCCTTGAAAACCCATCATCTTATCTTATTATCCATATTCTTACGTGACAAAACTGTTATCAATCAGTAGTGTCCTTAGAATTATTACTAAAGATATAATGAGAATATAATTATTGTAGTACTTCTTTACTGTCAAAGATATTAGAGTATTGCAACCCAGGTCCTCAATAGACTCATCACCACTGTTACCACGTAGGAGTAGGACCTGAAGACTTAATTTTATTTGTTTTTGAGGTGTCACAGTCATAATACTAACTTGTAATTACATTTTATAGCTACTATATAGACTCACCCTGACAATTATGGGATCAGTTGGCTTCTCACCCTGGAACGTTTGATACTCTTCAAGAACTCATGGATATCACCTTGGAATTAGATATCAGATGCCATGAGAGGCAGAAGGAAAAGGGTGGCAATCAAGAAAAGAAGCCTCCTGTCACTGGATCCAATTCCTCAAGGCCTCCTCAAGGCTCATCTTCAAAAAGGCCTCACCATAAGAAGAATAAGAAGGGTAAGCAAACTCAAGCTTCAAAGGACAAGGCCCATGCTTCTTTCATCAAGAAGGACAATAAAATAATTGGTTCTGAAAAGGAGAGGAGGACTAAAGAAGGCTTATTCACTTATTGTGGTAGAAAACACCCAATTTCAAAATTCTTCAAGAGACCTCAGAACAAGACTGGATGATCAAGAGGCTTCCCTAGTAAGCAGGGAAAATACTTAGTGCGAATCATGATGTGTGCAATGGTTCTCACTTATTTCCTTCAAGAGCACAATTCTGCACTCTGAATACTAGTTTCAATAAATGTTCAAAATTTCTTATTTTTTCTTCTGTATCTGATATTGTAAGGTGTGGATATGAAAATTTGATAGAATATCAAGTACCTTTACTGTCCTCGAAGTTTTTTAAGGTAGAATTATTATTAAATAGTAATAAATAGTATTTTTAAAGATAAAAAAAGGCAGCTTTATTTTTTTTAACTTTTTAAGTATAAACCAATAATATGATAAAAATTTATTTTTTTACCAACAATAAAGATTTATCCAAAAATACTCTACGGGAGATATTTAAGGCTACAAAAGAAATTTCTGCAAGAGCAATTTCAGTTGGAATTAATTGAGCAAATAACTTCAAGCAATTAATTAAAGAAAAAAGTTTCCAAGAAGATATTTTAAGAGAAAACACACTAAAAAGTGAACAGAGTAAATTTGGAAACAAAGTGACAAAGTTAACAGTGATGGAAGATGCTTTAATTCACTTTTGGGGTGGTTCAGGGGTAAAAATTATTATAAGCATTATAAACAATGATTATAATTATTTTTTCACGTGGCTAAAAGGTTTCAAATGATATGAAAAGGGTGGTTGGAATAATTTATTGATTGGTTTAACAGTGTTTAAACTAATTATAAAAGGAAAAGATTCTAACATGAAGAGAAAAGTGGGGCAAAGAAGACATTTTTTTAAAGCCATAAATTTTCTTACTCCAAAAGTAAAACTTACTATTGTCAGTCGTGGAAAACACTCTGACAACAGAAAAGCAAATTACGGTGTCATTGAACCCTGGTTTAGACCAAAATGGGCTGGTTTAGCCATTTTAGACCCTTAAATCAGCCATTAATATAGTAATACCTGTCCTAGAGATTTCAAAACATGTCAGAATGTGTAAGAGAAGTAGAAACTAGTTACAACAGTTTTTACTAAGATATTTCTTTCTTAAGGGTAGTTTTACCCTCTTGGTGACAGTTAAGACTACCCTGGTTGGTATCAAACCTCATCATTAATTGAGTCACAGACCCTGTGACTCCATTCCAGGCCAAAATTGATGAACTTTTGTGTGGATTTTGACATCTCACGCCTGTCAGAAAGGATTTTGGGGGTCTGGCTCCCCTTTAGAGCTAGAGTTCCTTTTCCCCCCAAATTTAATCTTTCCAATTTATTTTTTCCTTCAATTCCTCATCATGTATTATAATTACAATTTACATATGCAATTCAATTGAGTTTTACAGTACACTACTGTAACAATTGATACCTCATATGTAAGTAAAAGTTCACTTATGTAATACACGCACACATTTTGACAATTTAATTGAATTCAATTGAAAATACTTCAATTCCTCATAACTTCCAAAATATACACAACACCTCAATTTTAACACAAAAATTGATGATTAACACTATATGTGATGTGAATTACATTGAGGTTTTGAGGTTTTTGAATTTTATACAGAAAATACAAAAAACTTAATTTAAGCTTATTTAGAGTTGAGTTACAAACATTTCACTCAGAGGTAACCCCACCTAATTTTTGATAAGGAATCCAATGGTGAAATAAATTTTCTATATTTATTTGTTAGATAAAAATTTATGATAAAATTTATTTAACTTTTTTCTAAAATTATTCTATTGTGATTAATTTTGTTAAAAATTCATTTTTACTTAATTTTTTTAAGTAAAAATGTGTTTTTACAATTTTCAAATTTAATGTATTTTTATTTTTAAATTATGATTAAATTTTTTATTATGTATATAAATTAATATTTATATTTTACTTTTTTATTTCAATAATATAAATAAATCTATTTTATTTATGTTTGTATATTAATTTTTGTTTGGGGTTGATTCTGGTGCAACAAAATCTTTTATTGAAAAAGTATTTTGTTCTCAACTACTCCTTGACTGTGTCAGAGCTCCTTGAAAAGATTCCCCTTCTCATTCTGGATTCAAATGAATCCCCTGCCTTGTTCATCACCCATTATACCAAGTGGGAAGCTGAGTTTTCTTCCTTCCCAAGCTTTGAATAGGAATTCTTTATTGTGGATTCACCAAAGGGAGAAGACCTTATATTGAGATATTATTTCCTCTACCATTTTAATTCCACTGTTGATTGTAAAAATGGATTGATCACCTATTATTCTAGTCATAAGGATTCCAGTGGTATTAATTCTTCTACAAGTAATTACATGGCTATGGCTGTCAACAGTGTTGCTATGGTTGGTGAACTTAAGACACCTTCCCTTCCACCATTCCCTCTCATTAATTATTTCAATCAAGAGATGAAGTCTTCAAAGAGATAAAAGATGTTGGGGAAGATGTTGCTATATCTTCACTTCATCTCTTTCAAGGGGATATGGACCTTCATCCTTTATCTTTTCATGCCTCCCTGGAGGAGCAGTGGGATGAAGAGCAAGAGCCAGAAGACATTTAAACTGTTTTGGAGGTAGTCTCTCCTTCTTATCAACATTATCTTCATGTATTCTCCAAGCTGAAAGCAGAGGAACTTCCTCCATACAACACCTGTGATCATCATATTGAACTGGAGGGTTTTTTACCTCCAGTTGGTGTTATCTACTCATTATCAAGTCAATAGTCAGAAACACTATGGGCCTATATTTCAGAGAATGTAGAAAAAGGTTTCATAAGGCCAAGCTCCTCTTAAACAGGAGCTCCTGTACGTTTTGTTCAGAAAAAGGATTGTGGCTTTTGTTTGTGTGTTGACTACCAAAGACTCAATTCTGTCACTAGTAAGAACAGGTATCCTGTTAGTCCTATGAACCAGATTCTTACCATATTCAACAGTTCCACTATCTTCTCCAAGATAGATCTGCATGGTGCAAATAATCTGCTGAGAATCAATGTAAGATGTGACTATGAAACTGATGATAATATCACTATTAATCAACAGTACTATGTCTGTTCTTATGAAAGATAATAATAAAAATTATTATAACCACAATTAAATAATTAAAGAATTATTTCTTTCAAATGTTAAAAACAACTAGTGATTTTAACAGCGAGCAGTAATTTTCTACAAGAATCAATCACAAGAAGATTTTAATAATAACACTTCTTTCATTAAAATAATAAAATCCTTTTAATATATAATTATCTTTTGCAAGAATAATTATAATGAAAATTCTTGAAGAAAACTAATTTTAGAGAAAAACTTTAAGAATTAAAAATAAATCACTCACTAATATTCAAAAGAACTTATTGTAAGATAAGATAGAGAGATTTGACGTAGAATGGTGGATTTTAAGGATCAAAATGAATTTATAACAGTATTACAACAATATATAGTTGGATTCTATGATTTCACGTCTTTCTGGTGATTCTGAAAGATTTAAAACACTTAAGAATAGCTATAACTAATACTTACTTTGTTGGTAATAATGATTTAAAATGATAATAAGATGATGATGATGTGGAAAAAACAGCAAGAGGAGGCCTCTTTTAAGTCAACAACAGCTCACAGAGGCGTTCCATGGAGCAAACTGAAAAACCAGTGAGTGAGAAAACAATAAACCTTTTTGGATTATTGATTGGATCATCTGTTGTCACATAAAATTATCATAATTACTTAATTGATGCTTTTACGTGACTACCAACCCCAATATGGTTAAGAATAAAAGGAGTAACATCTGTAAATCTTCTTCTATTCCAAAATAATCATTTATTTCTCAAAGTTGTCAATGTTATTGGGAATTTCATCACAGGTTGTAATTACTGTGAATTTTTGAAGATTCAGTGTTTCATGTAGAATAGTCAAAATTGGACTGTAAGTAAGACTTTTAATTTTACTAGTAAAACCATAATTCTTTTTGGTTGTATAATAGATTATACAGTTCTCTATTAGTGCTGAAAGTTTCAGAAGGATTCATTAATAATTGTATTTTTGATGAATTTTTGAAGTTTTTACCTCATTTCTACGTAGAATTGCAAATATCAGTGTTTCACTGGTTGCTATGAGGTAAATCAATGAATACAAGTCCAAAAAGGGTTTTAATTACTCTTTTGGGGTTTATCCATGGAAAATCATTAAGAATTGACATGGTTACAGGAGTCTAAGTAGCTCTTTACCTCCTTGGCATGTCAATTAGTTTACCAATTAGGCCAAGATCAGCCATGGATCCAAGCTTTGGAGCTGTCCATGCCTCTGAGGCCTCAGAAGTTGGGTACCCTGGCTCTCTTTGATGTCTTTTGTCCCCCTTTCCTATTTTTCACGTCAAATTAGAAATTTAAGCTTCAAGTGAGATATCCACTATGGGTGTACCAAAAGTCCATGTAAGAATACCATGATATTAAGTGCTCAAAACATGCATAACACTATTCTTAGTGTATATGTAACATGGAATTTCTCACATTCCCACTATTTTGGTGTGAAATTAAGAAAAACAAAAATGTTCATGGATCTTTTATGTGGTATTGAAGTATTTTCCATTTTACCACTTCAAAGAGTTAATTTGAGCTTATTCAATCTATGGAGTTACCCTAGGTGAACTTTTGTGTAGAATCCAAATCTGGCCTTAAATCCATGGATTTAATTACTCAATAAAAGTTATTCATCTTTTCTGAAATCAAAAATGATTAATTTTGGATATATGCATGACTTATGAGTTATGCATAATTCAAAATTTATTTTTAAGATAATTGGCGCCTATTTGGGTATGTAAAATATACCTCAAGGCTCACAATCAGAGAATGGGATGAGCATTTAACTGCCTTTAGAGACAAATATAATAGATATCAGTATTTGGTTTTGCCATTTGGCCTTACCAATGCTGCTGCTTCTTTCCAAAATCTTTTAAATGACATATTTTCAGATTTTTTGGATGTTTTTGTTAAAGTTTATCTATATGATATTATGTTCTTTTCTAGTTCTGAGGAGGAACATGTCAAACATGTGCCCTCTGTTCTCCAAAGACTGGGGGACAATAATCTGTTTTCTAAGGCCTCAAAGTGTTTAATCCATGCCTCAAGTGTGAAATACTTGGGATATGTTGTTTTAAGTGATGGCCTCAAGATTTGTTCTTTGAAAGTTCTGAAAATCCTCAATTAGCCTCAGCCCAAGAACATCAAAGCTCTTCAATCCTCTCTTGGCTTTGCCAATTTCTATCATCACTTCATTTGAAATTACTCTAAAATAATCACTTCTCTCACTTCCCTTCTCAGAAAAGATTCTCCTTTTATCTTCATTGAGGAAGCTCTTAACCAGTTTCAAATACTTAAAGAAGCTTTAACCACTGCTCCTTTCCTTTCCCATTTTAATCCTTTTCTACCAAATATTGTAGAGACTGATTCTTCTGATTATGCCTTGGGTGCTGTACTGAGTCAGGTGAATGACTCAGGAAAGAGCCCCATTTCATTTGTTAGTGACAAGCTCCTCTCAGCTGAGCTGAGCTATGAAATCCATGACAAGGAACCCCTTGGCATAGTTTGGGCTCTCAAGTGCTGGAGGCCTTTTCTTCTTTCTCTTTCCAAACCTTTTGAGGTCTTGACAGATCATTCTTCTCTTTAGTATTTCATGTCTTCCAAAGTTCTTACTTGTCATCAGGCCTATTGGGCTGAATTTCATTCTGAGTTTCATTTCACTATCACTTACCACCCAGGCAGGCTTTCCACTTTACCAGATTCCTTGTCACATTGGGAAAACATGTACCCAGAGAGGGGGGTGAACTTCATCAGCAAGAACCTTCAAAATTTTGATCAAGTAATCAAGCAAGATGGAATTCAAGCGTCAAGATTCTTCTCAATCAAGCTTGAAATATTCTCAGATTTAGTTGAACATCTTAAGAAGAAGTATGACATGACAAAGACTACAATTAAATACTCAAGCAACTAGCAAGAGGTGAATCAGTTTCAAATTATTCTCTTGAACCTCAAGCCAAGTTATTTTTATTCAAAGATAGAGTGGTAATCCCAAGAAATGAAAAAAATCTAACTCAATATTCTTCTAAAGTGTTATGACTCCATATTGGCTGGCCACCCTGACCAGGAGAAGACCCTCAAGCTCATCAAGAGGGATTTTTATTGGGCTGGCATGAATAAAATCATCAATGACTGTGTTTCCTTGTGTCAGCAGTGTTCAAGAAACAAGAACATTCATCATAAGAAGTTTGGATTGCTCAAGCCTCTTCAAATTTCATCCGGTCCTTGGAATTTGTTATCAATGGACTTTATCACTCAATCGCCCTTGTCAAACAACTTTGATTCAATTTTAGTAGTTGTAGACAGATTCTCCAAAATGGCAATCTTCATTCCAGCTTATGAAACAATTGCTGCTCTGGACTTACCTCAAATCTGTATTAGCCATGTCTTTTCCAAACATGGCCTTCCAGCCAGTATTGTTAGTGATAGAGGATCTTTATTTGTTTCATCATTCTGGACCAATTTATGTCAGCAGCTCAAGATATCAAGAAATCTTTCAGCTTCTTTTCATTCTGAAACGGATGGACAGACAGAGAGGGTAAATCAGATTATAGAACAGTATCTTTGGATTTATGTCAGTTACCATCAAGATACCTGGCACACCTGGCTCCCTCTGGCTGAATTTGCCTACAATAATTCAAAACACTCATAAGCAAAGAAATCACCTTTTTTCACCATTTATGGAAGAAATCCCGGCTTTGACTCAATCCATATTTCTCAAGACTCACCAGCTGTAAAGGTGTCAACAAAACTCTAATCTGTACAGCAATTATTCAAAGAAGAATTGGATTCAGAAGTAAGGAGATTCAGGAAGTATGCAGATAGAAATAGAACAATTCTACCTGATTTTCAGCCTCGGGACAAAGTATGGCTAGCCTACAAGACCCACCAAGAAACTTTTAGTAAGATGGCTGGAACCCTTTGAATTCTTGAAGAAGGTTAGAAGCCATGCATATCACCTCAAGTTGCCTTTGCAATGGAGGTCAGTTCACCCTTTATTCCATGTTTCATTACTAGAACCAGTCAAGCAATCAATTATCCAAAATCAAAATGAATTACCACCACCACCAATTCTAGTGGAGGAGCAAGAAGAATGGGAAGTGGCTCAGGCTCTGGCGTTGAAGCTCAAAAGAGGTAAATTGTGGTACCTTGTAGAGTGGAAAGTATTCATTGAAGACCCAGAAAGAACAACTTGGGAACCAGCTTCCAACCTTACCAGCTCACCAGATCCTGTCAAGGATTTCCATTCATTTTATCCTGAAAATACTGGCCCAAATACCTCAAGAGTTTTATCTCATGGTGCTTGGTGGGGATTGGGTTTTATGGAAGTAAGTTCCTCTCCTGGCATGAACCTTTAAGGGGGTATTATACCCATATGTTGTTGTAAGCATCACCTTGGCCACTTTGTGAGCACTTGTCAACTCTTTGGACAGATTCAGAAGGGCTTGTAACATCAATACCCTCAAATTTGGACCTTTCATCAAGATATGGCCAAATTTCTTCTTTTCTATTTTATTCTTCCTTTTTCAAGTTGTATCAATTATCATTATTCAAGATATTCTTTACTTCAAAGTCAATTATAGAAAAGTTATCCATTTATGGCTCCTGGTGGGGAGTGGAAGTTATGAAAGTAAGTTCCATCTCCTGGGATGCATCTCTGAGGTTTCTAATTCATGTAAATCATCACCTTTCCCACTCTTTGAGAATCAAATTCTGGGCTTTTATCTTTCAGAAAATTCTTGGCTAAAAGCAAGCAACTCACCACAAGAGGGACAAACCTCAGGAATTTCTTTATTTCTTTTTATTTACTCTCTTTTCTCTCAATTTCTTTTCTTTATCTACTTGTAGAATTTTGTTTTATTTTTATTCTTTAAAAATCAGCAGTATGACCTCCAATATCATGTATTGGTAGGCTCCATTTATTTTTTATGTTTTAGTTTTAGTAGCTATAAGAGTGGGGATAAAAGCCAAACCAAGCACAAACAGGTAAAAGGAAACTGGTTATCTCTACCCAAGTCATCAAAATTTCTCTGGAATTCATTAATCAATTCATCCTCATACTAAGAACCTTTTTAAGTCATCTCCTCAGAAGCAGTACCAGGAATAGTCCTATCATTAGCATACTGAGTCACTTCCCTACTATTTCTATCAAATCTTCTAAATAACCTGTCCACAGCATCTTGATCTTTATTCCCCATATTTGGGTCATCTCTGGCAACCTGGATAGGCCAATGTTCCCTTTACTGAAACACTTGGGTGGCAGGAAACAGAAAAGGCAATTGGTCTTCTCTTCTTCTACAGGAACTGGCCACAGGTTGGAGTTGTTGGGAGGTTACCATGGGGGAATTTCTGGGCTGAGGAAGGGGTGATGGTCTCATAGTTGGAACCAAGGCAGGCCTAGCAGTGTAAGTACTTGGGGAATGAGGTGGAATGGTGGAAAGCACTGGTTGGAAATTTCTAGGGGTACTGGGTATTAGTTGACTTTGGAATATTTTGGCAGAAAGTTGGGAAGTTGAATTAGTTTAAAGGTGTCCTGTATAGTTAAGTAACACTTCAACCTCTTCACCATCCAGCTCATCACTACCTTCAGCATCAGGATCAGTTGGATAATAGGCAATTTGCCTTACTCATTTAACCACTCCTTCAGTATTTATTCTTGAGATGGGGACTTCTGAACTGGAATAAATTGATCTACCACCAAATAGGATTGGTCCTACAAGATTTATGCACCTAGCCACCTCTCTCTGCTTAGAACCAGTCATTAATACCAAATATCAGTATCAAAATCAATCAAGACAATCACCACCTCCACAGTTAGAATATCCTGAAGTACTATCAAGGTTAAATATTGAAAGGAAAAGGGCTGATTGAATTCAAAGAAAGAATAATTTGAAACTTGAAAAGGACTTACTCAAAAAGAAAAGAAGGGGAAGAAGACAAGTTAATCAAGTACAATGTAGAGAGGAGAGGAGTTTCAGGATAATGGCCAAGAGGAAAAGAGTTTTACAAGAAAAAATGTGGGGATATTGAGATTGCACTCAACAGTGGCAGGGTATTATGGTGTTCAGGAGCCCACAAGTTTGAAGAGGGGGATACTGTAACAACCACTAGTCAGGGGTAAGGGTATTCAATCTTACACCCACTCAAACACCTCAAACCAGAAAGCCACTGTGTGTATCAGCATGCAGTTTCAGAAATCTTCCTTGCTGAAACATGCATACAGTCTGGTTTTTCAATACAGCCTGTCAACTTCTATACAGTTTGGATACACCATCCTGAACCTGTATGATCATGCAATACCACCACACCTCTTATACAGATCTTTTACAGCTGTACAGGACCTGTATTGGCAAGATTCAATTCAATCATCAACTCCTCTCATGAAAATTCTCTATCTTGATCAGGGCTGGTGATTCTCACATATACCAGCCCCTCTTTATCGCCCTGGGGACCTTTCCCCAGTTAACTAATTTAGTTGATTTCTTATTTTGTGAGTATTCTTATCCTTATATTTGGCTATTAAATTTATTAATTTTAAGTTAGCCTTTGCATTTCTTTCTTTGCCTATACAGTATGAGTTGTGGTGGCCATATCCTTGTTAACCCTTCTCTTCCTTTCTGACAGGTTGAAACAGTGTACTTGGGCTTGTTTGTGGTTGGCTCTTTTATTTTCTTACTCTTATTATTTTGTTTCTGCTTTCTTATATTTCTTTCATTAGTAATTTCATCTTATTAAACTCTTAAGTGTATTCTAATATCACCATATCTTGAGCCCTCCATAAGTAAGTCCCAGTTTACTGAGTGCCAGGCCCTCTTAACTTAGAATAGTGCCTGTGACACCTTCATTCCAGAGTATCAGGGTATCAATTTATAGAAACCTTGATCACAAATTAAGTAAAGATTGACTATGCAAGCTTCCTGCCACACCTTGCTGAGGGGTCCAGTTATAGTGGAGAATTTTTACTCTTTTATTAAAAGTTAAAGACACAGATGTGTTATCCTCACCAGAATATATCTCATTTGAGGGAAAGTTCCAATCTTCAGGGATGTCAAAATATTAAAAAGTACTCCCTTTGAGTGAAACTCTATAACATGGTGGCTTGAAGTTGAGAAAAATATCCTTGGAAAGTTATAGCCATACCCTTCCTATAATATCACAAAGAAATTGACCTTAAACTCTGGTTAAAAGGTGAAAAAGCCTACATTAAATAGCACACTCATTGAGGTTAGCTGACTAGAAAAGGGCTGGTTTGTGAATACAGTCCTTGTACCCACAATGGTAAACTTCAGACACATATTTCCCCTTGCTTAAACTATGGTTGAAAAGGGTGGAATATGTAGAAAAAAAAAGGGGGAATCCAGTTGTGAATGTAGTAAGCAGAGAGGTGGGTAAAACACCTTGAGGAAATCAGCATTCCAGATATTTATAACACAGCCCTGGAAATATTTCCAAACAGGAAGCTCATATGCTCAGCCTTTCCATTTTCCTGGGTGAAGCAAGGTATACTCCCTTTTGTCATTCAAGGTTGGTGAAGGAGTCGAAGTTCAAATACTTTGAGCTGGCTATTATGGTTGCCATTGGGTGATTATTTAGTGGAATGTTAATCACTTTTATCCAAAACCCCAATGCAGAAGGTGCCTCAGAGTGCAATATCAAGGGAGTGGCACAGTTAAATGTGTAAGCATAGTCCCGTAAAGTAATTATCTTGTGGAAACCATCTTTCTCCTTCTCAGAAGGCATCCAGGAGATTGAGATTCATCAAGTAAATAGGTGAGTCCTTGGAATTTTTGATCCAATTGCACACCTGGGAAGGTATTTTCTTGACCCTAAAAAATTCCTTACAGTAGAATGGAGTTGGAAATGTTTGGTAAAAATTGTTTCAAGAATTATTTCACTACCTTGTATTACACATGGCTAAGGCTCTCATTCCCTTTCTTGATTCTCAAAATATTATTTTTTGGTAAAGGGATAGTATCCACATAATCTGTGAGCCTTTGCGGTAGTACCACATATCCAAAAAGGTCACAGAAACATTTTACAAAACCTGTAACTGAAATAATAATACCAAAACAAGCAAAAATTCCATAAGAAAGAATAAATTCCTGATTACCTGAGAAACCAATGACCAAAAAAATGAAATAAATTATGCCATTGGATTCTCCAGTAATTCTACATATATTACTCTTTTATGTCATATCTGTAAACCGAATACTTACTGAGATAACCTGAATATATGCACTTTTATGATCAGTACATATATTCATGGTTTTGAGATCATAACCTTTGAATAAAAAATGAGAAAGAGATGATTCAAAGAAGATTGTTACTACAAAATAACTGTAAGAATAAAGACATAAGGTTTATTTGGAAAGCTATAAACAAGGGTAAAATGTATGAGGGGATAATGGGCAAAATAGCAATAGCTGTTGACCACTTTAAGCTAAAATTGGTCTAGAATTAAAAAAAGGAAATATTCATATTCTAATAGATCATAAGTGAAGAATAATGTGATTTTCATCATGATATTCAAGGTAAAACCCTATGAAATCATGGTTTGAATTCCAAAATAGTAAATTTTTACAGAACAGATGAGCTACAAGAAAAATCATCAGAAATAAAATTTTGATGATTTAATGAAATCCTGTTGCAAGCCTTGTAAGAACTTTCAATTTATTAGGATTAAGTCTCTTGATTCCTATAGCTTGAAAAACTCAAAAGTTTTAATTATCAAAGTTAAGGCTTAAAAATGATTATTTATGATCAATAACTCTAATCTTACTTTAAGTTTAAAATTTGAATGCCAGATACAACTGGTGGATAATAGTATTCTATAATCAGAAATACTATAATCCAATAAATTGAATCATTTTCCAAGCTTATGATGTCAAAAAATTAGTTTTATCTTGATAGCTATAAAAAATGGTGTAATAATGAGATAAAAAGGTTTAATAATCATGTAATAACTGCCAAGCTTTGAAGTACTAATCACTTCCTGAGCATAGCATCAGTACACATCTACCAGAGGGGACCTGGGCGCTATATGGAATGATCTTTACTGTAAAAGGACCCCTTCTTCCTCTATTTCACCCTCAGACACAATAAAAACAATAAAAACAATAAATAGAAGGTAAATTTTGGTATTCTTAAATATGAAATTCTTATATTGTTAAAGAACAAAGTTTTATCTCATATTGATCACTATTTTATATTTGATTACATCAAATCTTTACTTTCATTTTTTAAATTCTCTTAAAATCTCCAAATCCACCTAAAAATAGTAAAATTTGTAATCCTCACTCTTTCTCATTGTAAATACAAGCTATATTTACATCCTTTGGCGTAAATTTATTACAAATATTGCTTTAAGTGTCAAACATAGGTTATTTTCTATTATTATTCATAATAGCTCTATGATTAATAGAAATAGTATCTTCATTGATATATAAGCTTAATATTTGTAATATTACTGTTATGAATTGTTATTTATTAATAAATAGCAATTTTGGAGGCATTAATAATTCTCCATAAATATGTTAATTGATCCTATATTAATATATTTATTCTATCGTATAATTTTATTAATTCTAAGTATCATAATTGTTTTTACACCTTAATATTAATAATTATTTATCATTATAATTATTTTCAGCTTTATTACTCATTTAAATTAGGAAATTCATATTAAAATAAGTAAAACATTACTAATTTTTACTTCATGTTTCATAGTAAAACCTTATATTTGGGGGGCTGGCCATGATATTTGCTTACAATACATTATGAAAAGCTTCAAATTTTGTTTATCCAATAATAAGTTATATAACAATTTTATATTTATTGATTTCAAAAGCTTTTGAGGTACTTGAAAAGAAATTGTATTGTCTTACAAGTGGTTTTTCACATTCTTAGACTTTCAAGAACTCTCTTTGAGTGACTATAGTGATTCAAAAGGATTTTTATAAACTAAAAATAAATTTATACTGTAATTTGACTTTCATTAATCATATCAACTTTAATTTCTTTTTTTAAAAAATCAAAATCAAAATATAAAAATAATAATAATAAATTATTTTGTTAATTTTAATTTATTTTTTCTACTCATTTCTATTCTATGAAAATATGAAAATGCAATTCCTATGTGGAAATTTCCATATCTTTCCAAAAATAACCTTTTTATAGAAATACTTATACTTATTTGTCTTGTTGAGTGTTTGAAGATAACCCAACAGAGGAGAATTAAGCCACTGTTAAAAGCTTGGTGGAAGAAACTTTTTAAAGCTCTCAAAAACCAACAGTAAATAGGAAAAGAAAAGCTAAGAAGTCAGTTTTTCCAGGAACCACCATTCAGGACTCTGAAAGTGAGCACCTTTCCTTAAATTCCATAAAAAAAAATCTTTTCAAAATCTTTCTTTTATTATTTTATCTAAATTATTACTACTAGAAGACATTCCCAATACTCCATCCAATTGGATTGAGGTGTAGTCAGAGGTAGAAATGCTCCCAAAAAAGTAAACAGAAAGGTTAAAATCCCCAGGGGAACAGAATCCACACAAGGAAGTGCCATATCCCAAAGAAAAGTCCCAGAAATTCCCATAATCTCTGAGCCAGAACTGGAACTAAGTATGAGTCACCCAAAAAGAAACCAATCTCTACATGAGCCAGTATAAGCAGTACTACATGGTCTAAAAAGACAAAGATTGTTAAATGCTGCCAAAAATCCACTAAGGAGTGATGAACTCCTGGCACATTCTCAAAAGGTTCTTGAAATAGGAGGAAACAGTGAGATACTCCAATGGATGTAATCCACTATCATCCAAACCTCAAATCAAGTAAATAAAGGAATGGAACCAAAAAAGGGGAGGCGAGCAAGTAAGAAGCCCCAGTAGCTTCTACCAGAAAGCCACAAGCCAACCAAGCTTGCCAAGAAGGAAAGAAGAACAAGAAAAAGAACTGGAAGAAACCATATTGTCCCAGTTACAGTATCCCAAGAATTCATGAAGATGTTATGTAAAGTGTATTAAACATGGCCAGAACCTTAATAAAATTCAAGGAAAACAAGGAACAAAGAATGAGACAGCCATCTTTTCCAAAGGAAAACCTGTTTCTCCTGATGTTTTAAATACTTCACTAGAAATAAAGTACAGTATCTTACCCTTAAAAAACATCAAAGAAATTCTATTATCACTAAAAGAAATAAACAATACTATATTATCTTTAGCTCCAATTGTTGTAAAAATTTAAAAAGAAAAGATAACATTAAATCTTTTGTTGAAAAGTACAAGCTAAATTCATTTATTTCTAATAATCAAAAATGAATGCAAGGAAAACAAGAGTTGGATAAGTACATATGTAAGGTGTGGATATAAAACTTTGATTAAAAATCAAGTACTCATCCTGTCCTAAAAAACTGTATAAGGTGAAAATTAATTAGAAATATTATGAAATGAGATTTTTAAGAGCAAACACACCAATTTCTTTTTTTTAACTTTATAAGTATAAGACAATAATATTATAAATATTTATTGTTTTGCCAACAATAAAAATTGATCCAAAAATACTCTCCAAGAGATATTTAAGGCTAAAAAAGAAAAATATTAAAGAGTAAACACACCCAAAATTGACCAGAGTGAATCTGGAAACAAAGTTACAAAGTTAACAGTGATGAAAGATTTTTTGATTCACTTATGGGGTGGTTCAAGGGTAAAAATGATTATAATGATTTTTTCACATGGTAAAAACGTTTAAAATTATTTAAACAGGTTGGTTGGAATGTCTTATTGATTTGTTTAACAGTGTTTGAACTAATTATAAAAGGAAAAGATTCTAACATGAAGAGAAAAGTGGGGCAAAGAGACATTCTTTTATAGTCACCAATTTTCTCACTCCAAAAGTCAAATTTACTCTTCTCAGTCGTGGAAAACAATCTGAAAACAGAAAAGCCAACAATAGCATCATTGAACCCTGGTTTAGAGCAAAAAGGGCTGGTTTTAGCCATTTTTTGCTATTTTCAGCCATTTCTATAGTAATACCTGGTTGTAAGCCTTAAAAACGCGTCATAATGTGTGTAAGAGACTTCAACACCAGCTAAAACTGTTTTTAATATGATTGTTTTATCTTAAGGGTAGTTTTACCCTCTTGGTAACAGTTAAAACTGCCCTGGTTGGTATCAAAACCTCATCATCAATTGCGTCATAGACCCTGTGAATCAATTCCAAGCCAAAAGTGATGAAATTTTGCATGGAGTTTGACATCTCATTCCTGTCAGCAAGAAATTTGGGGGTCTGGCTCCCTTGAAGCCAAGATTCCTTTTCCCCCTCCAACATTAATCTTTCCAATTTATTATTTCTTTAATTCCTCATCATGTAATATACTTTTAATTTACACATGCAATTCAATTGAGTTTTACAGTTGCACAACTGTAAGAACTGATACCTCATATGTAAATTACAGATCTCACTTATGTAATACATGTGCACATTTTGACATTTCAATTGAAAATACTTCAGTTCCTCATGGCTTCTAAACAACACACCAAACCTCAATTTTAACACAAAAATTGATGGTGAGCACAACATTTGGTGTGAATTAAATTAAATTTTTGAGTATTTTCAATTTTTATACAGAAAATACTAAAAACTTGATTTAAGCTTATTTAGAGTTGAGTTACAAAAATTTCACCCAGAGGTGACCACACCTTATTTTTTTATGAGGAATCCAATGTTGAACCAATTTTCTTATGTTTATTTATTGGATAACAAGTTATAATAATTTTTATTTAACTTTTTTCCAAGAATATTTTAATTTCAGTAGTTTTGTTAAAAATTCATGTTTACTTAATTTTTTCAAGTAAAAATGTGTTTTCACAATTTTAAAGTTCAATGTAATTTTATTTTTAGATCATAATTAAATTTTACTTTTTGTGTATAGATTTATATTTATCTTTTTATTTTTGTTTTGATAATATAAATAAATTTATTTTATTTATAATTGTATCTTGTCTTATTATTTGTGGTCTTTTGGGTATATGAAAATACCTCCAAGGCTCACAACATAAAAGATATCAAAGAAAAGACTTTGAGAATCAATTATGACCAAATTATTGACAGCCTGAAAGAGAAATTTAAAAAACTATCCATTTATATTGAAAAATATGAAGAAAACACTGCATCACATCAAAAGCTACTGCTAGACCATGTAGAAAAAAGTGATGAAGAAATAACTGATCTCAAAGATGAAATTCAAAATTCAATCTGACTTATTACTGAGTAACTGGATAAAGGTAAATGAGGCCAATTTGGATCTTTCAAAGTTATCAACCCCATTTTCCCATGTAATAAGCCCTGTTAATCCACAAGAGGAATTAACAAACCCCTTCTTAACAGACTTAAAACATCAAGACAATAAGTAAGTCTTGATGTAGAAAGCCCCTCAACTTAAAAAATGGCCAACACTCACAGGTGAAGGAGAATATGACCATATGTCATTCAACAAGACAATTGACATTTTTCAAGAATATCAGGCCATACCAGATGAATTAATCACTGCAAGATTAAACTCATTATTTGAAAATATGCAAAAAGATGTTATTATGGCATAAAGAAAACAAACAGAAAAAATATCTAGTCTTGGTGGAAAGACCAAATAGTCACCAAGTAAGAAAATGATTCCTGTAGGTATAAAATAGAAAATTCATTTGAAAACTCATTCTTTGACCCATAGAAAGACAAACCTCCAACTTGGTTCTTAAAAAAATCTTAAAGATTAAATTTATTATATCCAGAAATGTCACAAAAAACTGGTGCATATGAAAATACTCAAAAAGCGTTGAGGGGGCTAGAATATTCCCTGAGGAGCATGTGCATAAAAACATGTTCCAAAGAAGAATACATTAATTCACTAGAGGAAATTGCGAGAAGAACCAAAATTGGAGGAGTAGGTAAAAAATTAGACATGAAAGGCCCAAATAACCATTTATTTCAAAGGGAAAAAAACGGAGCCTTTCAAACCCAATAACACTAATGAGAAAAGGAAATATGTGGTGGTGTTGGGCACTTAGCTAATAATTGTCTCAAAAAGGCAAAAATTAATGAAATAGTGGAAACAGAAGACCACAATGACAATGATAAAGAGTCTGATTCTGGAAAAGATATTGAATAAGAAGAAACATGTGAAAGTGATTAAATCAAAATAATTAATTCTCAAGTTAATAATTTTTATTTAATCTATGAAGTAATAAATGTAAACTCAAATTTGCCACAAATTGGAACATCTGATACATGTCTTCCAAACATAAAAGATGCCAAATTTCATAGAACCAAGCCTTCAAAAGGAATGAGCTATACTTCTGGCAAATCAAGTATAAGTATTGTTATGTTGAACAACCAAGAGGCAAGAGCATCTCTGGATACAGGAGCATACTTCACTTGTGCTGGAAAAATATTGTCTACAAACACTTTTACCTTATTTTTCAGATCAACTTATACCAAAACAAGGATTCAAGTTTAGTAATGCAAGTGAATGTATGAAAACCCTTGAGATCATTGAGTTAAAATTGATTCTCCCACATCTATTCCAATTTATAAGAATGAAAGTGGAGTTTGTAGTAATGGACACTTTTACTAGTAACCATTTCATACTTGGAAATGATTACTTATCTTTTTTGGAATAGATATATCTAACCAAAAAGATAGATATTTACTATAGGAGATAATAAAAGACAAAAATTTGGCTTCTTGATTTATAAGGAAAAAGTTACTGCTATAAAGCATTAGGAAACAAGCCCAGGGAAATACTTATTCATAAGCTAACAATTGAAAGAGGAAAAATTAAATAATTAATTAACAGAAAAAATGAAATGAAAATAGATCTACCTCTTACATAAATTCAAAAGTGCCTTTGAAACTGACAAAGAGCCATTAGGTTCCATCATTGGACATGAGGTTGATATTATTCTAAATTTACATAAACCTTATCCACCCCTATTAAGAAGACCAGCTTCTCTAGCCAGCCATAGAGGTACATATTAAAGAATTAATTGACCTAGGGGTTTAAAGAAATTAGGAAATAATGAGCAAGTAGAAGTACCCACACCAGTCATTATAAGCTGGTAAAATGGTAAATTGAGGATGGTAGAAGATTGTAGAGCTTCAAGTACCTATACTATACCTGCCATATATCCACTACCTAGGTGTCACAGGGGCCCTTGCTGAAAAACAAGAGTGGCCTGGAATTCAGCAATCAGGGAACTCACTTGGAAGACTCCAAAGAAGAAAAAGATCAAATAAAGAAATGAATTTCTCTAGGAAATATTCAGGTACAAATATGAGATGCAATAAGATAAATGAGAAGCAAAATTGACAAAGAGCCAACAAAGTAAGTCCTTAATCACTTTTTCAACCTGCCAAAATGAATAATGGAATTATTAATGATATGACCACCAAATATCCATTGACAGGCAAAGAAAGAAAAGAGAAAGGTTTTGAATGACTGACTTGATAGTATCAGTATTCACTTAACATAATGAAAAGAAAATAAAGATAAAATAAAATTAAAATATATTAATTAACTGGGGGAAACGCCCCTCAAGGTCAAAAGAGGCTGGTATATGTGAAAAGTTGAGAGCTTGACTCCTTCAGGCTGACAGCTGTTCTGTATTGAATCCTTGAAGCTGTATTGACTTCTTGATGAAGTTTATACCTTGCCAAATTGGGAAATGAACTGGGTTGAATGAACTTCCTATGGTGTATGATTTAAAATACAGGTATTGATGAATCCAGACTGTATCTGTAGGTGGTGTTGTTAGATGATCCATATAAAAAAATGAATGTGGTTGCCAAGGTGGATTGATGGAGCACTGACACTTGGCAATTTTTTGGAACTTCCTCTTGAATATCCTGTGTGAATGAACTTCCAGTATTACCTTGGAGGAATACTGTGAATGAGAATAACCAATGATTCCTTGATGGCATCATTGGTATTTGATATTGACACTTGTCTTTGAGCCTTGATGAATCCTATGGATGACGTGCCTTGATGACCTGATGAAAATTTGAGATAACCATTTGATATTGGAGCCATTGGATTGCTGGTATATAACACCATTTATGGTCCTTTTGGTTATTGGAGGGTGAAAGTGGCAAAAGGTCTTTTGGGATGATGCCAGGAGGATATGAGTGAGAAATGGGTTTTTGGTGGCTTCAGAGGTGAAAGAGTGTCTTTCAGTTTTTGAGCCAATTTTGGGTTTCTGGCCAAATACAGCTTATACAGATTTAAAACTGTATTTGCACAAAATGCGCAAAAAATATGCAAAATGCGCAAAATGTGCAGAAATGCACAAAGCTGGGAATTAAGCCCCAAATGGCCTAGTATAGCCATTTGAGCATATTTCCCATATTACATGGGAAAATGGCATAAAATAGCTGAATAAAGCAAAATGCACAAAACTGGATCTTAAGCTTAAAAAGCCAAATACAGGCTTTTTGGGCTGTATTTTCCCTGTTGACTGAGGAATACCCAAAGGTTCCCAAAAGCAGAGAAAGGCCAGGAAAGGCCTGATGATGGTGAAGGGGCCAAGTTGGGCCCAGATAGTGAAATGACCATAAAAGGCCAAAAGAGATGAAATGGCCAATTTGGCCAAATGGCCTTAAATTGGATATGGCATGGATATGCCATATTGAGGTCCAAGAGGGTGAATTGCAATGGTTGTGACACTAGGATCCATGAGACATTAACACAAATGTCACAAGATAAGTTCATTACAGCAATGAATTCCCTTAAAGATTTTCACCAAAATTTCTTAAAAAATAATTCCAGAATACTCCTTGGGATAATAGTCCACTGTGAAATTTATGAATACTTAATAATTCCATTTGATATGAAAAATTTGCCATCCCATTACCAATGAACTCTTAATACCATATTCTCTGAAGAATTATCAGAGGGATGGCTAATCATCTATATTTATTATATTATAATCTTCTCAGAAACTTTGTAAAATAACCTGACAATACTTGAAAGAGTATTACAGAAGATAGTTCAAGTAAATATTAGAATATCATTAAAGAAATTTCATTTTGCATAAAGTGAACTAAAAGCACTAGGATATGTAGTGTCTGTACTAATTTTGGGAATACATAAATATAATGTAGCAGCAGTACTACTAAGCCCAATTCCCCAAACAAAGAAAGAAATGCAATCATTCTTAGGCTTTTCTTGATATTATGGACAACATATAAAATAATTTGCAAAAACTGAAAAATCTTTGTATAAAATCTGTGACAAACAAACATTCTGTTAGATTACTGAAGAAAGAGTTAGGGCATATGAGAAACTGAAAAAATTCCCCACAAATTCTCCTTTTCTCTTAATGCCAAATTGAAAACTACCTTTCAAAATATACATTGATTCTTGTGGAGAAGGATTATGTGCAGCACTACACCAAACACAAATAATCAATGATAAACCTGTTGAAGGATCGATTTGCTTTATTTCAAGAAAAATTAAGCCAAAAGAAAAAACGTATGGAGCAATCAAAATGGAATTCCTTTTATTAGCGTGGTCCCTAGCAAAGCTACATTATTACTTATATTGAACAGTCTTTGATGTCATTACAGACTGAAATTCTGCAAAATCATTGCTAAGTATGAAGACACAAAATAGACATACACTGGAATGGAAGATTGATATCCAAGAATATAGAGGAAATATTGCTATAGTCCATAAATCTGGAAATATTTTCAAAATTGAAGATGAACTCAGCCTATGGGATCTATCGAATACACCTGAAATCCCAGAATTGGTACTACAGTAAGAAAACAATATAGAAGGGTTATTTGTTACAGACAATGGCACATAATTCTTTAGCCAATTCAAAGAAAGCTATAAGATGGAAAAGAATTTTCATATCTTACTCCAACTCCAATTGAAGTATTTCAAAGACCTATAATTATCTTCCAAACTAGATGAAGCATGAAAAAAAAGCATATTCTGAAGATTCCACCTCGTTCATGGAATCCTTTAGCATAGGACAATTCACACATTTTCTATGACCTTGGCAGATAAATTTATGATAAAAACTATACTAAATGAATTCCATTGAAGTCATGTATCTGGAAATCTCTCAGAGGATATGACACTAGAAAGAGAAAAAACCTGCTCTTGGTGGTCAAATTGGACAAAGGAGATTGCAGGATACTTCCAAACTTGTGAGTTTTGAGCTATATTTTACATACCCAAATAGGCCACAGTTATTTTTAAAATAAGTTCTGAACTATGCATAACCCATAGGTCATGCATATATTCAAAATTCATCATTTTTGATTTCAGAAAAGATGAATACCTTTTTATTGAGAAGGTGAATCCATGGATTTAAGGCCAGATTTGGACTCTACACAAAAATTCACCTAGGGTAACTCCATAGAGTGAATAAGTTTAAAATAACTCTAAGAGGTGGTAATATGAAAAATACTTCAATACCACATCATCAATACTACATAAAAGAATTATGAATATTTTTGTTTTTCTCAATTTCACACCAAAATAATGGGAATGTGAGAAATCCCATCTTACATATACACTAAGAATAGTGCTATGCATGTTTGTGGCACTTGATATTATGGTATTCTTACATACGCCTTTGGTACACCTATAGTTGAAATCGGTCTTTAAGCCTGAATTTTTATTTTTGACGTGAAAATAGTCAACGGGGACAAAAGACATCAAAGAGAGCCAGGGTACCCAACTTCTGAGGACTCTGAGGCGTGGACAGCTCTAAAGCTTGGATTAATGGCTGATCTTGGCCCAATTAGTATACTAAACCCTTTTGGGAACTTGGATATCAAGTTAGAATCTCATTAAATCATAAGAGAATAGCAAATACACTACTATTTTGATGTGCCAAGGAGGTAAAGAAAAACTTAGACTCCTTTAACCATGTCAATTCCCAATAACTTTCCATGAATAAACCCCAAAAAAGTAATTAAAACTCTTTTTGGACTATTATCCATTAATTTACCTCATTCCAACCAGTCATATAGTGCTATTTGCAATTCTACGTACAAATGAGGTAAAAACTTCAAAAATTCATTAAAAATACAATGCTCAATTAATCTTTCTGAAACTTTCAGTACCAATTTAAAACAGTATAATACATATAAAAACCAAAAATAGTTATACCTTTCTAAGTAAAATTAAAAGTTTTACCTACAGTCCATTTTTGATTATTCCACATGAAGCACTGAGTCTTCAAAAATTCACTGAAAATACACTCTGTGATGAAATTTCCAATAAAATTCATGACTTTGAGAAATCAATGATTGTTTTGAAATAAAAGAAGATTTACAGTTGTTACTCCTTTTATTCATAACCATATCTGGGTTGGTAGTCACATAAAAGCATCAATTAAGGAATTATGATAATCTTACATGACAACAGATGATGCAATCAAGAATCCAGAAAGGTTTATTGTTTTCTTACTCACTGTTTTTTCAGTTTTCTCCATGGCACGCCTCTGTGAGATGTTTTTGACTTAAAAGAGGCCTCCCCTTGCTGTTTTTTCCAAAATCATCACATTATTCAATTATACCATTATTAACAACAAGTAATTATTAGTCAAATCTTTTCTTAAGTGTTTTAATTCCTTAAGAATCAATAAGCAAGACTTGGAATCATATAAATGAGCTATATATTGCTGTAATCCTGTTATAAATACATTTTGATCCATTAAATTCACAATTATCTGTCACATTTCTCTACTATTATCTTTAATAGGTTCTTTGGAGTATTAGTGAGTTTTTTGTCTTAACTCTTAAAGTTTTTCTCTAGTAATTGTTTTCTTCATTAATTATATTTATAATTATCCTCGCAAAAGATAATTATACATTAAAATAATTTTCTTATTTTAATAAAAAGAAGTTTTATTATTAAATACTTCTTTTAATTGATTGTAGTAGACAATTACTCCTTACTGTTCTAAGAAACAGTAGTGTACAACAAGTAAAAGAAATAATTAATTATTTAATTTTGGTTATAATAACTTTTTATTATATTTCATAAGAACAGTCATAGCGCTGTTGATTACTAGTAATATTATCAACAGTTTCATAGACACATCTTACAAAACTGGTGAAAGGGTCCAAAAAGCAAAGAGAGCTTCAGGAAAGAAATGTGGTATGATGATCCAAATTCAAGAACCAAAATCCTTATGGGAAATATTTCATATGGATTGGATAACAGCTCTACCCCAAGGAGGAGACAGAAGCTTCAATTTATGCCTAGTCTCAGTTGATAGGTACAGTAAAACGCCAATGTTCTTACCAATTCATAAGAATTACACAGCTATGGACACAGATATAATAATATGGAATATATTTATTAGCCATACAGGCTTATTTCAAAATATCATAAGTGATAGAGATCCCAAATTCACTTCAGCCATATAGACAAATATCCATAACTTGCTTGGCACAAAGTTATCATTCTCAACAGCATAGCACCCTCAAACTGATGGACTACCAGACAGAATGATACAGACTCTGGAAGACATGATCAGAATATTCTGTGCTTATTTCCTAAAACTCAAAGACTCTGATGGTTTTACCCATTATTGTTATACTCTGATACCAGCTCTTCAACTGGAATATAAGACATCAATTCATTCACCAACTGGAAAAAAACCTGAAATTTTAGAAAAAGTTTCAAACCCAAGGCTACCTTATGACACACTGTGGGAACTCCTCTGCATGTGGGATAAAATGAGGCAGTACCTGGAAGGGGAAATTACAAGAAAACAGTTTTGAATTTCTGTTTGGGACTTGTAACCCTTGCTCTGCTTGTGTGCTAGAATAATCTAGACTGCCCTTCCTAATATGCTAAGTTATCTTTACTGAGTTCACCAAATCAATTCTATTATTGATAGTGGCTTGATCAGAAAATATTATACTCAACAATCTCTAATCAGACTTTGCTCTACTCAAAACAATGGTTATTTAAAACCTTAACAAATAGGTTCTTTTTAAAACTTTCAGCAGGCTGAGTGGATTCCACCAGATGATAGTACAACAATATATAAAATAATATAATAACTAAAATAAAATAAAAAAAAAAAACAAAAAAAACAGGAAACACTATCTTCTAATTCAAAACCACAAAATATTCTTTTCTTGATAATTCTTGGATAAATATAGAAACTAATAGCTAGGATAACAGCAATCTTCAATTCTCTGAAATAATAAACTTGAAAA
The DNA here is from genome assembly GCA_023105745.1 of Austropuccinia psidii. Lineage (NCBI taxonomy): Eukaryota > Fungi > Basidiomycota > Pucciniomycetes > Pucciniales > Sphaerophragmiaceae > Austropuccinia > Austropuccinia psidii. Next base: position 46,300,886 of record JALGQZ010000001.1, read on the forward strand.
GGATAAAGGTATATTTCAAGCCCTTTGTGATGTGATGGTTAGGCTACTAATCTAATAACTGTTAATAATTTAGTATAATATGGGTAGTTTAATGTTATGTTTTGTGTTGTGATGTAATAATAGATTATATGATCTCTTCTGGTTTTCTTATAATGATAATATCTAATTGTTATATTTTCAATATTAATTTTAACTAAACACTGAATTATTTTAAATTTGATTCTGTCCTTTCTGGTAATTTACTAGGGATTACCCAATAAATACAAATCCACTTTTATTTTGAAAGTAGTAAAATTACTGTGGTTGTGTAGGTTTTTTTTTAAAACAAGCAAAATTACTCTCTTTGAGGAAGTTTTCAACAAAAACTAGCCCAAAACTAATTATAATGGTTAGGTTTTATTTTAAAGCCTACAAAATTACTTTGGCTTGATGGTTTTATTTTAAAACTCTCTAAAAATTACTTTTAAGGATTTAAACACTAAACTCCAGAGACGCCTTGCTCATGAGCTTCAAGCTTTAATATCCTAATTAAATAAGGCACTAGTCTACCTGCTAGTAAGGGATTAATTAAAGTCTTTTCACACTATTGGTTCTCTTGATCTATGTCAACAACAAACCTCAGTTACTAGGCTTAATTTATCAAAAATGTCTAGTATACCTCCTAGAAGAGGGATCAGAAAAAATAAATTCAATTTACAATTTCTAGATGGGGAAAAGGGAAAAAGTGGGAGAGAGGGCCTCTATTTATATCCGTGGGGCCCTCCATAGGAGTGCAAAAAAGAGGGGACTTAGAAATTTTCAGCCCCTGGTGGCTGTGCCAAGCTGTGCAAGCTTCAATTGTGGATTTTAAGGGCAACGTGTTGTGATGTGACACAAGTCTGGATTTCTGACCAATCAGATTGCTTCACTTTACTTTTCCTAATGACGTGACGTGTTTCTGACCAATCAGATCCATTCATTCTTATCTCTCCCATTTACATGTGACATGTGGCTGTGTAATACAGTTAAACCTTAATTTCTGGCCCTGGAACCCTTATCTCCATGTATTACTCAATTGATTACTAATCTGTCAGCTGATTTTCCTGTATTATAGTTTTCTGGCTTCCTGTATTACTCATTGACCTATATTACCTGTATTACCTGTATTCTTCTTGAAAATTCCTAAATCTTTTATATTCCTTCCAAAATTCAGTCCCACTCTTCATCTCTGCAGCTTCAATCAGAACTTTGGGGGTTACATTCACAGAAAGTTTGATGTAATATGGCCTTTCCAATTCAACAATAAATTATTTCAGTCTTCAAAAATTAATCATTTAATTATCTAAAGGAACTCAATGATGCTTATCCCCTCTTTGGGTGGTTCATAACAGCAAAAATACATGAAATTTCCCAAATTAATACTTCAAAAGTGTTTTGTTCCACACCTTGAATCTTCTATGTCCCCTATGATGCCTACAACTCTGCTCTTTATTAATTGGCATCCTCATTGTGACTCTGATTATATTAATCACCCAATTGCTTATATTTAAGCATATTAAAGAAATATATTAAAAAGACTTATTTACAGAGAAAATTGAAAAATGTCTTTGATTTGGGTACTGTCCATCACGATTATGTGTTGGATAGTGCAGTGGGGTGACACTGGAAGAGCAAACCTGTGGTCAATTTTCCTTAATGAATATATCATTTGTGTTATTACATGTTTATTTTACTGCTATTTTCCCTCAAAGGTGATTTCATACTATTGATATCCTCTTTTATATAAATAATTACCATAAAAATAAAAAATTTATTCAGCTGAACTGTCATGGTATACCACAACACTCAAAAAGGACTTGGTTTCTATACATCCAACAGAAAGAAGTGTTAATATAATTCTTTACAAAGCAAGACATCATGCAAATAGATGTATTCAGGATTCTTTCAAATATGAAAAAGAAAGATGGAATGAAAGTCACAAACTATCTTATTTTAAAATAGGAGACCTAGTCCTAGTATCAAACTTTAAGTATAAAAGAAATTGAGATATTCCTTTGCAGGACTTTTTATTATAAAATTCCTCCATGGCCCTGATGCTGGGCAACTATAATTAGCGAATGAATTAATGAACAAAAACCCAAATTCCCCTGTGAGTCTGATAAAACCTTAAATTTCATGTGATAAGGAACTATTTACCTTCATAAATATACCACCACTTGAAATTACCCCTTTAAAAGGAGAAGAAAGGAGAATTGTGAAAGTCCTTAAAGAAAGGAGGAAAGGATCAAGAAAGGAGAGGGAATACCTTGCAAGGTACAGAAACCCAGCTCAATAATAGGAATGGCTACTGGGAAAATATATAACTAATTCTGATAAAATGTCAAGGAGGTTCATACATGAAAGAAGATCCAAATTATAATAAAATTGAGCATTATTTGGCTTCAAGAATAAAAATTTCTATTGAAAAGATAGGATAGTGGATGATACCCCAATTAACTATATCATATTTTGGTACAATAGTCTTTTATGGTAGGGAATGTGAGCTTTTGATAAATGAAGACATATCCAAAAAGTTCACAAAACAACTTTGCAGAAGTTTTAATTGAAATAATAATCTTAAAGAAAGAAAAAATTCCATAAAAAATCATTAATTCTTGATTGTCTCAGAAACCAATGAAAAACCATTTGGAATAAGTTATCCCATTGGATGCCCCACCAAAAACTACATATATGACTCTTTTATTTCATATGCTTAAACCCAATAATTCCAAAGATAACCTGAAGATATGCACTTTTATGATCAGTGCATATATTCATTTTTTTGAGCTCATAAATTTTCAATTAAATATGATGAATGTTTGATTGAAAAATTAGTTTACCAAGAAATAATTTCAAAAAAAAATATATAAGCTTTATTTGGAAAGATAGAAACATGGTTAAAACCTATAAGGGGATACTGTGAAAAATATCAATAGCTGTTGACCACTGTAATCTAAAAGTGGTCCAAAACTGAAAAAAGAAAATATTCAGATTTTACTAGCTCATATGTGAATATTTATGTAATTTCCATCATGATATTCACAATAAAAACATATGAAATCATGGTTTCAAGTCCAAAATAGTAACTTTTAACAGAAAAGATGAGCTACAAGAAAAATATTCAAAAAGAGAGTTTTTATTATGTGATAAAATCCTCTTTGAAGAATAGTAAGGAGGTGCCAAACTATTAGAATCTCCTCCTTGAATTTTTATAGAATTAAAAGCCTAAAGGTTATTAATAATCAAAGTCAAGGCTTAAAATTATCATTTATGATCAATAGCTCTGATCTTATTTCAATTTTAACAGCTTAATAGGAGATAGAACTGGTGGATAATAGTATTTTATGATTAAAAATACTATAATCCACAAAATCAAATCATTCTTCAAGCTTATGATATCAGAAAATTGGAGCTATAGTGGGAGCCTTGAGGTATATTTTATATACCCAAATAGGCCATAACAAACATAAAACTGACTATTAAACTATGAATAAACCATAATTAATTTTTATCTTCAAAAGTCATCATCTTTGATATAAGAAAAGATGAATAGCTTTTTTGTGAGACAGTCAATCCATAGATTTAAGTCCCAGTTTGGATTATACACAAACATTCACCAAGGGTAGCTCCATAGAGTTAATAAGCTTAAATTAACTCTATGAGGTGGCTATATGGAAAATAATTCAACACCACATCATCAATACCACATAAAAGAATTGTGAAAGTTTTTGTTTTTCTCAATTTCAGGCTAAAATAATGGTAATGCGAGGAATGCCATTTTACATATATACTAATATGAGTGTTATTCTTTTTTGTGGCACTTAAAAACACAGTATTCTTAAATACAGCTTTGGTACACCCATAGTGTATATCAGTCTTGAAGCCTGAATTACTATTTTTGACATGAAAATAGCTAAGAAGGATGAAAGACATCAAGGAGAGCCAGGGTACCTAGCTTCTGAGGCCTCTGAGGCATGGACAGAACTAAAGCTTTTATTCATGGATAATTATGGCCCAATTAGTTTACTGAAGCCTTTTGGGATCTTGGTTATCAAGCTAAAGTCCCATTGGATCATAAGAAAATTACAAATAAGCTGCTATTTTGACGTGAAAAAGAGGTAAAGAGAAACTCTAACTCCTGTAGCTATGTCAATTCTTAATGATTCTCCATGGATAAGCCTTTAAAGATTAATTAAAACCCTTTTTGTACTAGTGTAAATTCATTTACCTCATGGAAACCAGCTATACTGTGATATTTGCAATTCTACATATAAAAAGTCAAAAACTTCAAAAATTTGTAAAAAATACAATTCTTAATTTAATCTTTCTTAAGCCTTAAGGACCAATGGAAAACTGTATGATACATTTAAAAACCAAGAACAATTATGACTTTATAGTTAAAATTAAAAGTTTTATGTACAGTCCATTTTTGATGATTCAATGTGAAACACTGAATCTTCAAATATTCATAGAAAATACAACCTTTGATGAAATTTCAAATAAAATTCATAACTTTGGGAATTTGATTTTTTTTGAAATAAAAGAATATTTACAGTTGTTACTCCTTTTATTCTTAACCATAAATGGGTTGGTAGTCACATAAAAGACTTAATTAAGTAATCATGATGATCTTATGGGACAACAGACAATGCAATCATTAATCTAACAAAGGACATTTGGTTTTTCAGTTTTCTCCATTTCACACCTCTTTGGGCTTCTATTTAATTAAAAAAGGCCTCCTCTTGCTGTTTTTTCCAAATCATCTTATTATCCAATTATATCTTTAGTACCAACAAGTAAGTATGAGTTAGTTCTTTCAGAATCAATCAGAAGGTTGTGAAATCATAGAAATATACTATTTACAATATTATTTAGCTATCATATTTCTGTATTACTGTTATAATACCATTTTTATCTTCTAACTACACAATTAATCTGTCAAAATCACTCTTCCAATTCTTTAAAAGGTTTTATTGGAGTATTAGTGAGTGTTTTTATTTAATTCTTAAATTCTTTCTCTATTAATAGTTTTATTCAAGAATTATCTTTATAATCATTCTTACAAAATATAATTTCATATTATAATTATTTTATTATCAAGTAATTCTTGTAAGTGATTCCTGTAGACAATTACTGCTTACTGTTATAATCAATAGTAGTGTATAAAAAGTAAAATAAATAATTAAGTAAGTGAGTATTTAATTGTGGCTATAATAGCTTTACTTATTATATTCCATAAGAACAGTCATAGTAATGTTGATTTATAGTAATATTATCAACAGTTTCATAGGCACATCTTACATATAGTGATAACTCTAGAAAATGGCATAATGATGAGATAAAAAGGCTTAGTAATGATGTAATCATCACCAAACCATAAGCTAATTATCAATTTCAGTGGATAACATCATTAAACATCTACTAGAGGCTACCTGGCACTAGAAGGAAGTTTCTTTACTATAAAAGGACCCCTTCTTCCTCTATTTCCCCCTCAAACACAAAAAACAATAAAAACAATGAATAAAATGTAAATTTCTTTATTATTTAATATGAAGCTCTTATATTATTAAAGAAAAATCTTTATCTTATAGTAATCACTATTTTATATTTTATTACATCAAATTTTTATTCTCATTTGTTAAATTCTCTTAAAATCTCTAAATCCACATGAGAATAGTAAAATTTGTAATCCTCAATATTTTTTATTGAAAATACAATTCAAAAAGGTTATATTTACATTCTTAGGCATAAATGTGTTCAAAATTATTATTTTAAGTTTTGAAAGTAGTTTATTTTCCCCTATTATTATTTATAATAGTTTTATTATTAATATAGATATCATTTATACATATATAGACCGTTAATATTGGTAATATTATTAAAACTCTTTATGGATTTACTAAGTTTTGGTAACATTAATAAATTTCTATAGATATCTCATACATTTATTTCATTTTATTATTTCTATAATACAATTTATATTATTTTATTGATTCTCAATATTAAAATCATTTTCACATATTAATTATTTTAAGCTTTACTACTGATTAGAATTAGGAAATTTATAGTACAATAAGGAAAATGTTAGTAATTTTTACTTATTGCTTCATAGTCAAAACTTACATAATCAGAAAATTCCAAATCAATAGTACAACAAAATGGAACAGGGGACACTGAAACTGCCACCAGAGCTCTCCTTGATGAACTCATTAAAATCTGCTATAAGAATTCAAAAAACTTTTTCTCATGTTTAATAAAAGAAGATAAATAAATATTGTAAGGTTTGTCTATGAAATTCTTGATAATAGCAGAAAATATCAAGAGTGCTATGAATTTCCTCAGTAGAAGATATAATAATTAATAAAATTATAAAAAATAATTTTATAAAAAGGAAGGAGTTAATTATTATTGAATAATTTAATAATAAGAAGGTTTAATAATTATAATAGATTATAATTATTATATTATTATTATAGTCATTGACAGTTACAATAATAAGAAATATAAAATCTTATAATGAAATAATTGTATGTGGAAAATAATTATATTTATCCATTTATAGATAATACAAATATTATTCATAAAAGAAATATCACACACACTCTGCAGATAGAAATCTTATAGAGAAATTATACATAAAAAACTAATACTAGATAAAAGAAGATATAGTAATTCAGAGAAAAGCAACTTGTAATATTTATTCAATACAATAAGTTAAGTAGCAACAGCTATAGTATTGAATAGTTTTTATAAGTTAAAAATACCCCAAAATCAATAATTCCAATGAATGAATCAACTTCTTCATGATAAAAGAAGATTTAAGACTTTTTACAGGAAATTGGTGGATTCAAAAGATATCTCAAGAGAACAATTCTATGTGATAATATCTATTATTGGTAATTACAACAATATTGTGGGCCTGTCAGGTATGTATAACATACCCATAAGACCACAAATGATTTTATACACAGTTAAATTTGTCTTTAACAGACTTTGTAATCAAAATTAAAATAAAAATAAAAAAAATAAGTATAACTTTTTTTGGATAAAAAAAGTTATAAATATTATGTCATTTTTGGATTCTACACCAAAAATAACCTAGGGTACACCCATAAGGTGCTATACCCAAAAACAATTATTTCTTATGCTATTAGAAGATTTAAGAATCTCACAGTACTAATGTAACTTTTTTAACATTTTTTGAAAATTGTTAAATTTAAGCTTAAATAAGCTTCAATTTAAAGTTCCATAAGGTTTATGCAAACTTACCAAAATTTTAGTTAAAATTGAGTTGTTGTGTATATTGACTGAAGTGGCTAAGGATTTTCCATACAGAATGTAAATCCTGCGTGAGCTCTATTTAAAAGGGTTTAAGGCCATAGTATTGCTTTAAAGAAATAAAAGGGCAAAATCCACGCAGAAAGGTGGGACAAAGGAAAAAGACCAAATAGAGCTGGGGTACCCAACGTTTTGGATCTGCAAGGATTCAATTATGGTTTTCCACCTTTACTGGAGTATTTTCAACCTTATTTAAACTTTAAGATTAGACTTTGATTCAACATTAAAGTTTAAAGTGGTTTTATCCCAATTTAGACAGGAATTTCAAGCTGCCAAAGGGTAAATCCCAATATGCAGGCTTGAATTTAAGGCTTTAAGAACTTTCAAAACTTAATTAAGCTTAGAAAGATTATATAAGCTTAAACCTTCAAGGTTACAAGCATTAAAACCTTATCAAAAGTTAAGGTTTGGTGTGTATTGCTATTTTATGTGGAAAAATAGCAATAACTTCAAAAATTCATTAAAACTCCAATTCTCAATGAATTTGCTTGAATATTTCACACAGATTACAATTTAATATTATCTACAAATAAATTAAATTTTAAGTATCTTTTAAAAATAAATTTCCTGGGTAATTAGCCTGGAAATTTACTCTTTTAATTAAGTTCAAAGAAAATTATAATTTCTTTAAAAATTAATTAAAAATTGAGTTTAAGAGATTTCTGCTTGAAACTCTATTTTTAAGTTTTTCATGTGATGAACTCTAATATAAATAAGCTTATTCTATATTAAAGCTTAAAATAATTAGCTTAAATGAGGAATAAAGTTACTTGGAGTTAAGAATAACCCTGGTAACTTTAAATTGGAAGTAAAAATAAGCTACCTTAAGTTAAGAACTTTATTTTTAAGCATGGTTTGTCAGTTTTGGTTTGAGCACGCCCTCTATATTCATTATGAATCATGACAGCTGCGCTGAAGACATAAAAAGAGTCTTTTTCATCACTGTTTTTGTCCATCATTCATTATAAATCCAATCATATTAGAAATTTGAACAGGTAAAGTTTTGTTAAATATAAAATCTTATTATTAAGGTAATTATTAAGTTATTTTATTCTTTAGAAATTAAAATTAAAGAATTGAAATCATAGAATTTAGATTATTGTTGTAATCACCAATGATATATTTTATTATATAAAATTAATCATCTTAAATATCTTCTAAAAATCCATAAATTCCTCTTAAAAATTCTTCAATCATAATTTTTATTATAAAAAGTTGTTTTATCTTTAAAAATATTTATTTTTGGCGTGTTTTTAACTTATAATTATTATTTAATACAATAACTGTTGTTGTTCAACTTGTTGTATTAAATAGATATTATAAGTAAGTTTTCTCTAAAGTTCTATATCTTTTTTGTCTAGTATTAGTTTTTTTTATATAGAATCTTTTTCTATAAGAATTATTTCTGCACAGTGTGTGTTTTAATTCTTTTATAAATAATATTTATATTATTTATAAGTGGTTAATATTCATATTTTCCACATGTAATTGTCTCATTAAGAGCTTTACACTTCTTATTGTTATAATTGTCAGTGACTATAACAATAATAGAATAATTATAATTTATTATAATTATTAAATTTTTTATTATTATTATATTTTTATAATAATAATTGAATTTATTTTTTTATATAGTTATTTTTTAATAATTATATTTAAATTTGTGGTTATAATATTTTATTATATTATATATTTCTACTGAGGACAGTCGTAGTACTCTTGATTTTGCTACTATTATCAAGATTTTCATGGACAAACCTTACATTTGGGGGCCTTCCCGTGAGTTTAACCAATTTTTGGCACATAAATCATATTGTAGACCTTATTTTACTATTTTTTGATGTAAAATTGCCTTATTTATCTTAATATTGGCTTTTTTGGGACTTATCCCTTATAAATAATCTCTATAATATTAATAAAGTTATTTTTTCTTGAGAATATTGTTTGAAGCAATATACTATTGAGTGACTTGGAATAAATTTCTTTTGTCTAACCAGTGGCTTTTTCACATCACAGACTTGCAATTTATTCTTTGAGTTATTCTAGTATAAATTGAATAATAATACAATCTTGATTGATAACTTGTTAATTGCATAATTATTATTTATTTAAAGAAAATCAAATAAAAAATTCAAAAATTAAAAATCTTTACTAAAAATATTTTTTCTTTAATCTTAGATATTTTTCTTTATTTTTGACGTAATTTGCCATAAATTACATTAAAACAACTTTATTCAATAAGTTAAGTTTATAAGTTATTTTTATTGTTTGATAAAATAACTTAAATTTTTATTCTTTCTCTAGTGTCATCAATTAGAGACACCTCTTCAGACTCTGAAGCCTCAGAGTCTAGTATTGAAATTCAAACTAGCCCAGCACCAAGGGGTTTGATAACCAAAGAACCCTTTAAAGGTCCAGCAGGTGAATTCAATCCATTCTTAGTCTATCTTTTCTTAAAATTGACGTGAAATGACTCCTACTAGAAGTGGAAGTAATTACTCCATTCAAGCAAATGGATCTGGACCAGGACATTCCAGTCACAAATCAAAAGGACAAGAATGTTAGCCCAGAGGAGAGGCACAAATGGAGGATGCCAGAACTTCCACCAGTTCTCAAAGGTTAGCCAGCACCTTTGAAACTCTTATTGAGAGTCCAGAATCTGACATAACTTCTATTGCTGTTAGACCTGAATCATTTTCAACAGGCAGCAGTGGAGATTTACCAGTCTCAGTACAAGAACTGGTTTATGGCCACAAAACAGCAAGAGTGGAAACTTCTCCCAAGTCTTTGGATAGGCACAATGAACTCTTATCTTCAAGTGAAGAAGTTCACGGGGCCAGAAAAGACAAAAGAACTTCTGAAGGGTTGGACACCAATTTCTTTCAAAGGACAAGTCCAACAGATAAAAGCTTGGTTGAAAAACCAAAGTATTTTATCAGAGGATCAGAAGAAGAAGTTGGCCCAAGGCAAGGAAAACAGCCCAGTGGAAGCTCCCCAAGCATCCACCAGAAAAAACTGCCTCAACAAGTTCCAGACAAGCCCAAGCAAGCCCCAGAGACCAATAATAAGGGCAAGCAAAAGGTAAAGGGAAAGGAAAAGCCCAAATGGAACAAGCCTTACCCACAGAATTACAGAATCCCAAAGAAAGAGAAGACATCCATGAACAATGTGTTCAACATGGCAAGAACTCTGATGGAATTCAAAAACAAGGAGGAGGAAAGATTGAACCAATCTTCCCCAAAGAAATAGGTCTTGTTAAACTTGTAACTCAATTTGAATCTTGTAATAAAGAAATTATGAAAAAGCTGAAAACATTTGAGTATATCCAACAAAGGTTGGGTAATGAGATATTAAAAGTGAAAGACCAACAAAAAACCATTGTTGGCCTTGAAAATGTTAATAAAGACAATATTGTGTCTTTGACACAAATTTGTGCAAGAATTGAGTCTAAATTTACTTTGCTCAATCAACCAGATGACAATTCAATTTCTTCTATAACTGGACAGTTAAGAGAATTGAAATTACAAGCTCAGAACTTGGAAAATTCAACTGTTCACAATGCAGCTCTTTTCCAAGAACAATTGGCAAAAAGTGATAAAGCAAGACTTGAATTGAAAGAAGACATTCAATCAAGTATTTATAATATATCACTAAAAAATAAATTGCAAAGGCAATCCACACTAATTCTTGACAGAAATTTGCTTAACTTGAACAATGATTTACATCATACCATTTCAAGTAATGATGTGGAAACTGCTTTCAATTTCAAAGACATTCCAAAATTAGAGGAACGGCCAACCTTCAATGGTGAAGGAGAATATAATCATATGGAATTTATGAAAACAATTGATATGTTTAAAGAAGACTTTAACATACCAGATGAATACATAAGTTCCAGATTACACTCATTATTTACTAAATCAGCAAAGAAATGGTATTACAAAATGAGACAAGACCATGGTAAAAATTCTTGACCTTGGTGGAAAGAATAAATTATTTCCAAATGGGAAATGATTCCTGGAGATTTAGAATGGAAAATTCTTTTTAAGAAGCCATTTTTAATATTGAGAGGGTCAGGCCCATGTCTTGGTTTCTTAAACAGAAGGACAGATTAACTGCCCTTCATCCTGATATTTTTGAAACAATGATACATAAAAGGATATTAAGAAAGTGTGGTGGTGACCTTGAGCATGCTATAAAAAGCAGATGTATTGAGCCTTGCTCTACGGACGATTATATCAATGCTATGGAGGACATCACTCCTAGAACAAAAATTGGAAACAATTGGTCCAAATCCCCAATAGACAACAAGACTAATGGGAAACCAATTTCAAAGCCTAATAAGCCACAAAACAGACTTCCTTTGAAATTCCACAAATGTGGAAGTACATCTCATTTAGCAAACACTTGCCCAAAAAAGACAAGAATCAATGAGATAAATGTTGAAAAAGTGGAAGACACCAAAGAAACAACTGATCTATCTTTACATGAAAGTGATTCTGAGCCTTCAGAAGAAGAAGTACCAGAAGAGCTTAGCATAGAAAGCATTAATGTTTTTTTTGAAGTCACTGAGGTACACACTCATTTACCACAGTAAGTGATGAATGTATGGATCTCATAAATGTGAAAGATGCTAAAATGCAGAAAGCCAAACCTGCCAGAGGCAAAGGTTATACAGCTGGTTCATCTTGTATCACTAATATTGTGATAAACAACACAGAAGCCAAGATACACCTGGACTCAGGTGCTTTTTGCACTTGTGTTGGAAAATATTATCTTGAAAAGGTTTATACTAATTGGCAAGATAAATGAATGCCAATTGCAGGTATAAAATTTAGCAGTGCTAGCCAAAATATGCACCCCTTGGGTATATTTGAAGCAGCAATAATATTTCCTCATCCTACAGGAAGTATAAGATTGAAAGTTGAAATTGTTGTCATGAATGATTGTACTTCACAACACTTTATACTTGGGAATGATTATCTCAATATTTATGGCATTGATATTAATGATCATAAAGACAGCTATTTCACTATAGGAGAGAATAGAAGACAAAAATTTGCTTTTCCTCTAGAAAAAAAGAGAAATTACTGTCATTAAACAAGTAAAAAATGTTAATAAGGAAAAATTTGTGTCAGATCAATTGATTGAAGCACAAATAAGTCCTGAATTAACACTAGAAATGAAGGAAGAGCTTATTGAAATTTTATTTCAATACAGGGAAGCCTTTGCTTCAGATAATGAACCACTTGGAGCTATAAAAGGCCATGAAGTGGACATTATGCTTAATGTGGAAAGGCCTTATCCACCACTTTTAAGAAGACCAGATTACCCAGCTAGCCCTAAGGCTAGAGAAGCATTAGAAAGCCATATTAATGAACTAATGAAACTGGGAGTCCTTAGAAACGTTGGACACAATGAGGAGGTAGAAGTCACAACTCCAGTAATCATTACTTGGCATAATGATAATTCAAGGATGGTTGGTGATTTTAGAGCACTGAATACCTATACCATTCCGGACAGGTATCCAATCCCTAGAGTTCATGAGACTTTGACTCAATTATTGGAAGAAAGATTCATTACTTCCATTGATGCTCTTAAAGGCTTTCATCAGATTGTTTTGACACCTCATGCTAGGATATTATTGAGAATAATTGCTCATTGTGGGATTTATTAATAGTTGAGAATGCCTTTGGGTATTAGAAATGCACCCTCTCATTATCAGAGAATGATGAATACCATCTTCCCACATGAAATATCAGAAGGATGGTTAATCATTTATATTGATGACATTATCATTTGTTCAGAAACCTGGAGATTACAATTAGAGAGACTTTCATTAGTACTTGAGAAAATTCTTCAAGTGGACATGAACATATCTCTTAAGAAATGTAATTTTGGGTTTCATGAGTTAAAAGCTCTAGGACATGTAGTCTCAGGACTGAGCCTTGGTGTTGAAAAAAAACAAAGTGGCTGCAGTTCTACTGAAACAAATGCCCCAGAATAAAAAATAAATGATGTCTTTTTGGGGGTTTGCCAGCTAATACAGGCAACACCTTAAAGATTTTCCAATCCATGCCAGATCATTATACAGAATTCGTTATCAACAAACTGTTTTTGAAATGACACAGGAGAGGATTTAAGCATATGATAAAATCAAGTATGCCTTGACCAATGCACCATTATTATTGATGCCAGACTGGAAACTTCCTTTCAAGCTGTATATTGATGCATGTGGTGAAGGTTTAGGAGCTGCTCTTCATCAAGTTCAAATTGTCAATTACAAACCTTATGAAGGTCCAACTTGTTTTATTTCAAGACAAATTAAACCTACTGAGGCCAGATATGGAGCTAGCCAAATGGAGTTCCTTTTCCTTGTTTGGCCTTTGGAAAAACTTCATTACTATTTTGATGGTAGTGTTTTTGAAGTAATTACTGATTGTAATTCAGTAAAATCACTTCTTAAAATGAAAACTCCAAACAGACACATGTTAAGATGGCAGATTGCTATACAGGAGTATAGATGCAATATGACCATAGTACATAAAGCTGAAAATATTCATAAGAATGCTGATGTCTTGAGTAGATGGGCATTACCAAATACACCTGACAACCCTGCCTATGTTCCTACAAGTGCAGAACCTCATATTCCAATTGAAGGAATTAATATCACAGATGTTGGAACAGAATTCTTTGAAATAGTTAGAGAAAGCTATAGGCAAGATAAGAATTGTCATATTATTACTTCTCTACTTGACAAAGATTGCAAAGATGTAGCCTTGGCTAATTCTCTGGATGATATTTGGAAAACATCTTATGATAATGGAAGATTCCATTTATTTTATGGTATACTATATCATAGATCTAAACACACATGTGTCATGGTCCTATGTAGTAGAATGTTAATTAACACAATATTACTAGAACACCATGATAACATATATTCTCGACATCTGTCTGAAGACAGAACTATGGAAAGAATTAAGACATGTGCCTGGTGGCCATCTTAGAGAAAAGATGTCATTGAGTAATGTCACAGTTGTGATAGATGCCAGAAAGCCAATAAAGCTACTGGTAAAAGATTTGGTTCAATGATCCATATTCAAGAACCAAGTACCCCATGGGAGGTGGTTCACATGGATTGGGTAACTGCCTTACCACCTGAAGGTGATAAAGGTTACAATGCATGTCTTGTTATTTTAGACAGATATAGCAAAACACCAATCTTTTTACCATGTCATAAAGATGACACAGCTATGGATACATCTCTTCTAATCTGAAATAGAGTCATATCCCATACTGGTCTCTTTAAAAATATTATCAGTGATAGAGACCCAAAATTCACATCAGCCTTATGGACTAATGCAAATAAGCTTTTGGGTACAAAAATATCATTCTTGACAGCATACCATCCACAGACAGATGGGCTAGCAGAAAGAATGATTCAAACCCTTGAGGACATGATCAGAAGATTTTGTGCTTATGGTCTGGAGTTTAAAGATTCTTATGGCTTTACCCATGATTGGTGTACTCTTATACCAGCATTGGAATTGACCTACAAGACCTCCATCCATGCTTCAACAGGCAAAACTCCTGCAATGTTGGAAAAAGGATGGAACCCCAAACTTCCAATTGATACTTTGAAGAAAGATCTGGTTGATATTTGTCCAACTGCTTCAAGCTTTAAGTTATTGCTTGATAAAGTAAAATATAATCCAAATGAAAGCATGAATGATGCCTTTGAATATGCTAAACAACCTTGAACTGTAATAATATTAAAGGCCCAAAGAAACTAAAACATTCCTTTGCAGGACAATTTCTTATTAAAGCCCTTCATGGGACAAATGCAGTACAAGTAGAACTTTCAGGAGAGCTGGAAAACAAACATCCAACTTTCCCTGTCAGTCTAGTAAAGCATTGCACTTCAAGTGATAAGGAATTATTTCCTTTGAGAAATGAAACACCCTTAGAAGTACCCCCACTAGATCAAAGTGAGGATAAAAAGGTACTGAAAGTCTTGAAAGAAAGAAGACTTAGGGGAAAAAATGAAAGAGAATACTTAGTCAGGTATAAAAATCCACAACATGAAGATGAATGGATTGTAGAAAACAAAATACCGTATTCCCAAAAGTTTCTTAGAAGGTTCAGACATGAGAGAAGACCAATTGCTCAATAAAAAGTTTGAATTGTGTGCTTTACATACTTAAAAGTATAAGTAGAGAGGTTGGACAGTGGATTATACCCCCCCAAATAACTTAGGGGTATACTACAAAAGAAAAATTGTAGTACAATTTTTTTTGGTGGTAGGGAATGTGAGCCTGCGAGGTATGTATAACATACCCATAAGACAACAAATGACTTTATGCACAGTTAAATTTGTCTTTAATAGACTTTTTAATTGAAATTAAAATAAAAAATAACAAAAAATAAGTAAAACTTTTTTTGGGATAAACAAAGTTATAAATATTATGTCATTTTTCGATTCTATACCAAAAATAACCTAGGGTACACCCATAAGGTGTTATACCCAAAAACACTGATTTCTTATGTTATTAGAAGATTTAAGAATCTCACAGTACTAATGTAACTTTTTTAACATTTTTTGAAAATTGTTAAATTTAAGCTTAAATAAGCTTAAATTTAAAGTTGCATAAGATTTATGCAAACTTACCAAAATTTTAGTTAAAATTGAGGTGTTGTGTATATTTACTGAATTGGCTAAGGATTTGCCATACAGAATGTAAATCCTGCGTGAGCTTAATTTAAAAGGTTTTAAGGTCATAGTATGGCTTTAAATAAATAAAAGGGCAAAATCCACGCAGAAAGGTGGGACAACGGAAAAAGACCAAATAGAGCTGGGGTACCAACTTTTTGGATCTTCAAGGATTCAATTAAGGTTGTCCACCTGTATTGGAGGATTTTCAACCTTATTTAAAATTTAAGATTAGACTTTGATCCAACATTAAAGTTTAAACTGACTTTATCCCAATTTAGACAGGAATTTCAAGCTGCCAAAGGGTAAATCCCAATATGCAGTCTTGAATTTAAGGTTTTAAGAACTGTCAAAACTTAATGAAGCTTAAAAAGCTTAAATAAGCTCAAAACGTTAAGGTTACAAGCATTAAAACCTTATAAAAAGTTAAGGTTTGGTGTGTATTGCTATTTTACTTGCAAAAATAGCAATAACTTCAAAAATGCATTAAAAATCCAATTATTAATGGATTTGCTTTAATACTTCACACAGATCACAATTTAATATTATCTACATATAAGTTAAATTTCAAGTATCTTTTATAAATAAATTTCCTGGGTAATTAGCCTGGAAATTTACTCTTTTAATTAAGTTGAAAGAAAATTCTAATTTCTTTAAAAATTAATTAAAAATTGAGTTTAAGAGATTTCTGCTTGAAACTCTATTTTTAAGCTGTTGATGTGATGAACTCTAATATAAATAGGCTTATTTTATATTAAAACTTAAAATAATTAGTTTAAATGAGGATTAAAGTTACTTGGAGTTAAGAATAACACTGGTAACTTTAAATGGGAATTAGAAATAAGTTACCTTAAGTTAAGAACTTTATTTTTAAGCATGGTTCGTCATTTCTGGTTTGAGCACGCCCTCTATATTCATTATGAATCATGAGAGCTTCTCTGAAGACATAAAAAGAGTCTTTTTCATCACTGTTTTTGTCCATCATTCATTATCAATCCAATCATATTAGAAATTTGAACAGGTAAAGTTTTATTAAATATAAAATCTTATTATTAAAGTAATTCTTAAGTTATTTTATTCTTTATTAATTAAAATTAAACAATTTAAATCATATAATTTATATTATTGTTGTAATCACCAATAATATATCTTATTATATAAAATTAATCATCTCAAATTTCTTCTAAATATCTACAAATTCCTCTTAAAAATTCTTTAATCATAATTTTTATTATAAAAAGTTGTTTCATCCTTAAAAGTATTGATTTTTGGGGTGTTTTTAACTTATAATTATTATTGAATATAATAACTGTTGTTGTTTAACTTGTTGTATTAAATAAATACTATAAGTGAGTTTTCTCTAAAGCTCTATATCTTTTTTGACTAGTATTAGTTTTTTTTATATAGAATCTTTTTCTATAAGAATTATTTCTGCACAGTGTGTGTTTTAATTCTTTTATAAATAATATTTATATTATTTATAAGTGGTTAATATTCATATTTTCCACGTGTAATTGTCTCATTAAGAGCTTTACACTTCTTATTGTTATACTTGTCAGTGACTATAACAATAATAGAATAATTATAATTTATTATAATTATTATATTTTTATAATAATAGTTCAATTTATTTTTTTTATATAATTTTTTTTAAATAATTATATTTAAATTTGTGGTTATAATATTTTATTATATTATATATTTTTACTGAGGACAGTCATAGTACTCTTGATATTGCTACTATTATCAAGAGTTTCATAGACAAACCTTACAAATATAATCTGAGTTCTATGATCTCACTTGTAATATATAATCTATAAATAGTAAAATAACTTAAGAATTAATTCAATAATATAAGATTTTATATTTAATAAAATATTATCTGTTTCAAATGTCTAATTGATTGAATGATGATGATGATTATGCACAAAAACAGTGATGTAAAGGCTCTTTTTATGCCTTCGGCGCAGCTCTAATAATACATACTGAATATAGAGGGTGGTCTCAGGTCAAAACCTACAAACCACAATTAAAAATAAGGCTCTTGAATTAAGGTAACTTATTATTCATTGGAATTGAAAGTTACCAGTGTTATTCTTAGCTCAAAGTAGCTTTAATCCTCTTTTGGGTTAGTTATTTTAAGCTGAAATATGAGATAGACTTATTTTTATTAAATTTCATTACATGAACAACTTTAAAATGAATTTTCAGGTGAAAATTCTTTAAACTGTATTTTTCATTAATATTTGAAGAAATCTGAATTTTCTTCAAGAACAATTAAAAAGTTAATTTCAAGGCTAATTACTAATTAATTCTGTTTAAAAAAGATACTTGAAATCCAATACATACACAGGTAACATTCAATTGTAAGCTTCATGAAATATTCAAGCGAATCTATTAAGAATTGAATTTTCAATGAATTTTGATGTTATTGCTATTTTCCATGTAAAATAGTAATACACGTGAAACCTTAACTTGTGATAAGTTTTTAACACTTATGACTTCAAATTTTCACCTTAGTTAAGCTTTGAAAGTTCTTAAAACCTTGATTACAAGTCTGCATATGGGGATTTACCCTTTTGCAGCTTGCAATTCCTGTACAAATTGGGGATCAACCAGTTTAAACTTTAATTTTCAATCACTTCCTAATTGGAAGGTTTAAATAAGGTTAAAAATTCTTCAATACAGGTGCACAAATTCAATTTAGTCCTTTCAGATCCCAAAATGTGGGTGCCCTGGCTCTATCTGGCTTTTTTCCCTTTGTCCCACCTTTCCGCATGTATTTTGCCCATTTATTTTTTCAAAACCATAATATGGCTTTAAAGATATTTCAATTGAGCTCATGCAAGACTTAACTCCTGTATGATAAATTCTTAGCCAATTCAGTAAATAAAAACCATACCTCAATTTTGACTAAATTTTTTGTAAGTTTGCATAAACCTTATGCAACTTCAAATTTAAGCTCGTTTAAGCTTAAAATCAACAATTTTAAAAAAAATATTTAAATGGTGAAATTGCACTGTGAGATTCTTAAGTTTTCTAATAACATAAGAAGTAGCCATTTTTAGGTATAAAACCCTATTGGTCTACCCTTGGTTATTTTTGGTGTAGAGTCCAAAATATTACATAATATTTATAACTTTGTTTATCAACAATAAAGCTATAATTATTTTTTGTTATTTTTTATCTTTAATTTACTTTATAATTCTATTTAAGACTAAATAAACTGTAAAGAAGTTATTTGTTGCCTCATGGGTATGTCATACATACTTCACAGGCTCACAAATATCCTCTGCCGCAAATTCTAGAAAGAGGCCTGCATGAAAAATTGTTTCCAGAGAAAGTATCATATCCAAGATAGAAGGGGTATAGGGGAAATATATCATATTAAGACAACCAGCATTGGACAGAGGTTTTAGTCTTCTTAGAGAATTTAAGTTATTCAAAAAGGAGATCTGGCCATAAATATATGGAATGGGTGGTAATTGTGGAAATAATTAATGTAATTTGAAGTTGTGGTAATATGGACAGACACACTACCATTAACTAGAATTTCCATCTATCAATGTACCTCAGAAAAATGGTCTTTAGCTACATAGGCTCAAGAGTGAATAGGAATAGGAGGGCAGAGATCCAGGGCCTTGGTAAAGTAGAATAGAGCTGGTTCCTATATTTTAAAGCTGAGCTGTCAGGCTGTCTAGAATCCCTCAAGGGTCTATTTGAGAAGGGTGGGCAGGAGAAAAAACTTCTTAATAAATCATGGTCATCCCACTTGGAGGACAATTGAAAAATGGGCTATCTTTTCACTGACTTGGGTTTGTCCTTCCAATGGTTTTTTCAAGGGCTTGATCCAAAAAAGTGGCTAATGGCAGCATTGACCTGCTTTCTCAAATATTAAACATGAAAATATTATGAAAAATAAATTTTTGAGGTAGAGTGTTGGGGATAGGGTCTCTTGGAAAATCAGTCCTTCCAGCTCATCAGGCTGTAATGAGTGGCAAAAGACCATGTAAAAGCTTCCACCACTGAGAGATAAGTTCATCAATTGTAAAGGGAGTATCAGTAACATCCCCAATGGTCAAGTTTAACTACTTAAGCACAACATGAATATTAGTGAGATTCTTGAAAGGTGAGAAACAAGCATTAATGGAATTGAAAAAATAAGAGCTGTTTCAGAGGAGGTGTGAAAAAAACCCCAGGAGGTAGAAAGATCAGCCAGTATAGTCACATCAGCAAGGTGTAAGACTTCCCTTGATTCCTGCGGAAAAGGTTTAGATAAAAGAGAGGAATCACCCTTTATTACTCAATGATAGTCAAAGAAATAGGACTATGCTTAGATGAAGCATCCAGGTGTAATAGCTAGTACCCATAGGGATTGTAAGGTGTGGAGATGAAACTTTGATTAAAAATCAAGTACTTTTCCTGTCCTCAAAATTTGTATAAGGTAAAAAATCAATTAAAAATAGTAAGAAATATTATTTTTAAGAGAAAACAGGCCAATTTCATTTTTTTTAACTTTATTAGTATAGAACAATAATATTATAAAAATTTATTGTTTCACCAACAATAAAAATTTATCCAAAAAATACTCTACAAGAGATATTTTAAGGCTACAAAAGAAATTTCTTCAAGAGCAATTTCAATTGGAATTAATTGAGAAAAGAACTGCAAGCAATTAATTAAAGAAAAGAGTCTTTAAAAAGAATATTAAAGAGAAAACACACCCAAAAGTGACCAGAGTGAATTTGGAAACAAAGTGACAAAGTTTACAGTGATGAAAGATGCTTTAATTCACTTTTGGGGTGGTTCAGGGGTAAAAATGATTATAAGAGTTACAAACAATGATTATAATTATTTTTTCACCTGGTTAAAATGTTCAAAAAGATTTAAAAAAAGGTGGTTGGAATCTTTTATTGATTGGTTTAACAGTGTTTAAGCTAATTAATAAAAGGAGAAGATTCTAACATTAAGAGAAAAGTGGGGCAAAGAAGACATTCTTTTATAGGCATCAATTTTCTTACTCCAAAAGTAAAATTTACTCTTATCAGTCGTGAAAAACAGTCTGATAACAGAAAAGCCAATTATTGCATCATTCAACCCTGGTTTAGACTAAAAAAGGGCTGGTTTAAGCCATTTTAAGCCATTTTAAGCCATTTTAGACCCTTAAATCAGCCATTACTATAGAGATACCTGGTCTAGAGCCTTCAAACCACGTCAGAATGTGTGTAAGAGACATAAAGACCAGTTAAAACTGTTTTTACTATGATTGTATTATCTTAAGGGTAGTTTTACCCTCCTGGCAACAGCTAAAACTACTCCAGTTGGTATCAAAACCTCATCATCAATTGAGTCCACAGACCCTGTAACTCAATTCCAGGCCAAAAGTGATGAAATTTTGCGTGAATTTTGAAATCCCACGCCTGTCAGCAAGGATTTTGGGGGTCCAGCTCCCCCTTAGAGCTGGAGTTCCTTTTCCCCCCCAAATTTAATCTTTCCAATTTATTTTTCCTTTAATTCCTCATCATGTATTATACTTATAATTTACATATGTTATTCAATTGAGTTGTACAGTTCAATACTGTAATAATTGATACCTCATATTTTAATTAAAGCTCACTTATGTAATACATGCGCACATTTTGACATTTCAATTGAATTCAATTGAAAATACTTTAATTCCTCATAACTTCTAAAATATACACAACACTTCAATTTTAACACAATTTTTGGTGATTAACACTACATTTGATGTGAATTAAATTAAAGTTTTGAGGATTTTCAATTTTCATACAGAAAATACTAAAAACTTAATTTAAGCTTATTTAGAGTTGAGTTACAAAATTTTCACTCAGAGGTGGCCCCACCTGATTTTTTATGAGGAATCCAATGGTGAAATAATCTCTATATGTTTATTTATTGGATAAAAAGTTATAATAATTTTTATTTAACTTTTTTCCAAATTTGTTTATTTTTTTACAATTTGGTTAAAAATTCATTTTTACTTAATTTTTTCAAGTATAAATGTAATTTTACAATTTCAAAATTTTAATGTAATTTTATTTTTAAATTGTAATTGAAATTTTTAATTGTGAATATAATTTTATATTTATATTTTGATTTTTATTTTAATAATATAAATAAATTTATTTTATTTATATTTATATGTTAATTTTGTATTTGTGATCTTTTGGGTATATGAAATTACCTCTAAGGCTCACATTGCCTCCCCCTAAAAAAAGAATATTACTTTGTAATATTTTTATTTCTAGTGTGTCTGAACCTTCTGAGAAGTTTAGTAGCTTCAGGTATGTCTTTTTCTGGCAACCATTCATCTTCACAAGTTGGGTCACTGTACCTAACAAGGTATTCCCTAACTTTGTTGGTTCTCAACTTTCTTTCTTTGAGAACTTTGGTAATTTTCTTACTGCCAGATGACTCAACAGGAGGTATAGCTTGGTGAATTTTATTCCTCAAGGGAAATTTTCCAGCATCACTAGATTTATATGGCTTTATCAAGCTCACTGGAAATGTATGATGCTTATTGCTAAGCTCTTCAGATAACTCTACTTCAACAGCATTTTCTCCATGGAGGCCCTTAATAACAAAAGGTCCTGCAAAGGAGTCTTTCAACTTTTTACATCCTTTGATGTTATTGAAGTTACTGGTGGATACAAGAACTAGGTCCCCCACTCTGAAATCTGGAGTTTCATGTGATTTATCTCATTTGTCTTTAGCATATGCAAAGGAGTCTTCCATGCACCTTACTGCATGCTTCCTAGCTTTGTCTAGCATTCCTTTGAAGCTAGCAGAGCTGGGATGTATTTCAATCAAATCTTTCCTCAAGGAATCTTGGGGTAATTTGGGGTTCCATCCTTTTTCTAGGATAGCAGGAGTTTGATTGGTACTGGCATGGATTGATGTTTTATATGCTAATTCCAGTGCTGGCAGCAGGGTACACCAATCATGGGTAAATCCATCACAATCTTTGAATTCAAGGCCATATGCACAAAATCTTCTCACCATGTCCTCTAAGTTTTGGATCATCCTTTCAGCCAGTCCATCAGTTTGTGGGTGGTCGGCTGTAGAGAAAGACAGCTTAGTGCCAAAAAATGGTGAAGATTTGTCCATAGTGCTGAAGTGAATTTGGGATCCCTATCACTAATGATATTTGTAAGTATTCCATTCCATGACACTACTCTATTCCATATCAGAAGAGCTGTATCCATGGCTGTATCATCCTTGTGACATGGTAAAAAGATTGGAGTTTTACTGAATCTGTCCACAATTACTAGGCAAGCATTATAGCTTCTGTCACCTCCTGGTGGTAGTCCAGTTACCCAATCCATATGGACAATTTCCCAAGGTCTGCTTGGTTCTTGGATTTTTATCATATTTCCAAGTCTCTTGCCAGTGGATTTATTTGCCTTTTGGCATCTGTCACAGGTTTTGAAATACTCTGCAACATCTTTCTGCCACATTGGCCACCATATGCAGGTCTTTACTTTCTCTCTTGTTCTGTCTTCAGACAGATGTCCTGAAAAGGGGCTATCCTGGCATTCTTTTAGTACAAGATTGATTAATGACCTGTCCATAACTGTCATGACACATGTGTGCTTGGTCCTGTGGTAAATTATACCATCCAGTAGGTGAAATCTTCCTTTATCATAAGATTTTTTCCATACTTCATCCAAGGCATGTATTAGAGAGTTGTCTTTACGGTCTTTGTTAAGTAATTGGCATAAGATGCTACAATTCTTATCTTGAGTGTAACTATTCCTGACTTCTTCAAAGAAGGTGGTGTTCAAGTCTGTAACACTTATTCCTTCTATTGGGATCAGTGGTGAAGCTTCTTCTGGCACATAAGCAGGATTATCAATATTATTTGGTAATGGCCATCTGCTTAGTCCATCTGCATTCTTATGAATATTCCCATCCTTATGAACAATAGTCATATTGCCTCTGTATTCTTGTATGGCTATTTGCCATCTGAGCATATGCCTTTTGGGAGTTTTCATGTTTAAAAGTGATTTGACAGCTGTAAAATCTGTTATAACCTCAAAAACACATCTCTCTAAGAAGTAGTTCAGTTTCTCCAAGGCCCAGACAAGGCATAGACATTCCATTTGACTTGCCCCATATGTGGCTTCAGTTGGTTTGATTTGCCTGGATATTAAACATATGGGCCCTTCTACAGGTTTATCATTTATGATCTGAACTTGGTGAAGTGCAGCACACAGTCCATCCCCTGATGCATCAATATACAATTTGAAAGGCAATTTAAAGTCTGGCATCAGTAAGAGTGGAGCAGTGGTCAAGGCTTCTCTTAGAGACTCAAAAGCTTTGACTCTGTCAACAGTCATTTCAAATACTGTGTCTTTGTCACACAATTTATAAAGTGATCTTGCTATGGATGCAAAATCTTTAATGTGTTGACTGTAATATCCTGCAAAACCTAAGAATGACTGAATTTCTTTCTTGTTCTGAGGCATGGGTTTTAGCAATACTGCTGCAACTTTGTTTTTGTCAATTCCAAGGGACAAACCAGATACAACATGTCCTAGTGCTTTAAGTTCTTTAAATCCAAAATGACATTTCTTCAAGGAGATTTTCATGTTTACTAATTGAGTTTTTGTCAAAACTCTGGACAATCTGTACATGTGCTCCTCCCAAGTTTTGGAACAGAGAATAATTTCATCAATGTAAATGATTAAACATCCCTCTGAGAGTTCTTCAGGGAATATTTCATTCATCATTCTTTGGAAGTGTGAAGGTGCATTTTTGATACCAAAGGGCATCCTCAAGTATTCATACACTCCACAATGAACAATAATTCTCAAGTATTTTCTTGCTCTTGGTGTCACCAAATTTTGATTGAATCCCTTAAGGGCATCCATAGTGGTTATATACACTGCTTGAGATATTTGAGTAAGGGCAATTTGGATTTTCGGTATTGGGTATCTGTCTGGAACAGTGTAAGTGTTCAGAGCTCTAAAGTCCCCAACCATTCTAGATTTTCCATTATGCCATGCCACTATGACTGGTGTAGTTATTTCTACTTCTTCATTTTAACCTACTTTTCTTATTACACCAAGGTCCAGAAGTTCTTTGATATGAATTTCTAAAGCTTCTCTTGATTTTGGACTTGCTGGATATGCAGGTCTTCTTAAGAGTGGTTGTGAGCCTTGAGGTATATTTTACATACCCAAATAGGCCACAATTATCTTAAAAATGAATTTTGAATTATGCATAACTCATAAGTCATGCATATATCCAAAATTCATCATTTTCAATTTCAGAAAAGATGAATAACTTTTATTGAGTAATTAAATCCATTGATTTAAGACCAGATTTGGATTCTACACAAAAATTCACCTAGGGTAGCTCCATAGAGTGAATAAGCTAAAATTAACTCTTTGAGGTGGTAAAATGGAAAATACTTCAATACCATATCATCAATACCACATAAAAGATCCGTGAAAATTTTTGTTTTTCTTAATTTCACACCAAAATAATGGGAATGTGAGAAATCCCATACTACATATACACTAGAAATAGTGTTATGCATGTTTTGAGCACTTAATATAATGGTATTCTTACATGGACTTTTGTTACACCCCTTGTGGATATCTCACTTTAAGCTTAAATCTCTATTTTGACGTGAAAAATAAGCAGGGGGGACAAAAGACATCAAAGAGAGCCAGGGTACCCAACTTCTGAGGCCTCAGAGGCGTAGACAGCTCCAAAGCTTGGATCAATGGCTGATCTTGGCCTAATTGGTAAACCAAAACCTTTTGGGAACTTGGTTACCATGTTACAACTACTGTAAATCTTAAGAAAATAGCAAATAACCTGTTATTTTGATGTGCCAAGGAGGTAAAGAGCTACTTAGACTCCTGTAACCATGTCAATTCTTAATTATTTTCCATTAATAAGCCCCAAAAGAGTAATTAAAACCCTTTGTGGACTTGTATCCATTGATTTACCTCATAGCAACCAGTGAAACACTGATATTTGCAATTCTACATAGAAATGAGGTAAAAAATTCAAAAATTCATTAAAAATACAATTCTTAATGAATCTTTCTGAAGCTTTCAGGACTAATAAAGAACTGTATTATTCATGGTAAAACCAAAAAGAATTATGGGCTTACTGGTAAAATTAAAACTTTTACTTACAGTCCATTTTTGGCTATTCTACGTGAAACACTGAATCTTCAAAAATTCACAGTAGTTACAACCTGTGATGAAATTGGCAATAACATTGATAACTTTGAGAAATCAATGATTATTTTGGAATAAAAGAATATTTACAGTTGTTACTCCTTTTATTCTTAACCATATTGGGGTTGGTAGTCACGTAAAAGCTTCAATTAAGTAATTATGATAATTTTACGTGACAACAGATGATTCAATCAATAATCCAAAAAGGTTTATTGTTTTCTCACTCCCTGATTTTCAGTTTTCTCCATGGCACGCCTCTACGAGCTGTTGTTGACTTAAAATAGGCCTCCTCTTGCTGTTTTTTCCACATAATCATCTTATTACCATTTAAACCATTATTACCAACAAGTAAGTATTAGTTACAGCTATTCTTAAGTGTTTTAAATCTTTCAGAATCAATCAGAAAGACGTGAAATCATTTAATCCAACTATATATTGTTTTAATACTGTTATAAATCCATTTTGATCCTTAAAATCCACAGTTCTAAGTCAAATCTCTCTATATTATCTTTCAATAAGTTCTTTGGAATAATAGTGAGTGATTTATATCTAATTCTTAAAGTTTTTCTCTAAAATTTGTTTTCTTCAAGAATTACCATTATAATTATTCTTGCAAAAGATAATTATATATTAAAATAATTTTATTATTTTAATAAAAGAAGTTTTATTATTAAAATCTTCTTGTAATTGATTCTTGTAGACAATTACTTGCTCACTGTTAAAATCACTAGTAGTGTTTAACACGTGAAAGAAATAATTCTTTAATTATTTAATTGTGGTTATAATAATATTTTATCATTATATTTCATAAGAACAGACATAGTACTGTTGATTAGTAGTGATATTATCATCAGTTTCATAGTCACATCTTACAGTGGTGGATAAGGTCTCTCAATTTTAAGAATGATGTCAACTTCATGACCAATAATTGCTCCTAGAGGTTCTTTGTCTGAAGCAAATGCTCTTCTGTTGTCATACAAAAGGGAAGAAAGTTCATTTTCTTGTTTATCAGTCAGATGAAGGCTTATTTCAGCTTCATTTAACTGCTCAGACTTGAATTTCTCTAACTCTAAGTTGACTGGTGATACTTTGTTTACTGTAATTTGTCTTTTAAATGGTAAAAAGGCAAATTTTTGGCACTTATTGTCTCCAATAGTAAAGTATCTGTCTTTGTTGTTATGCAAATCTATCCCATACATGATTAAATAGTCATTTCCCAATATAAAATGGGTACTAGAGCAATTTTCCATAACAACAAATTCAACTGTGATTCTTAAATTCCCATTTATGTGTGGGAATATGACATTGGTCTCAAAAATTCCTAATGCTTTCATTGGATTACTTGCACTATTGAATTTTATACCATCAATTGGTAACAATTGGTCTTGAAAATTTGGTACACAAGTCTTAAGAAAAGATTTTCCAACACAAGAGCAGAAGGCTCCTGGGTCAAGCAAAAGTTTGTTGGGCTTGTTGTAAATCACCACTTCTGTTATACCGGAGTTACCAGCTGTATAACCTTTCCCTCTGTTTGGTTTTGTCCTCATAAGTTGTGCATCTTGAACTTTTGATAAATCAACTTGACCATTGCTCAATTGTGGCAAGTGGGAATAAGATTCCATGATGTCAAAAGTGGCATTGATATTTTCTATGTCTTTTGAAGATTCAGAAAATATGGATGACTTATCATCTGAATTGTCTTCAATTATGTCTTCTTTTTCAAAATCAGGTTCCTTTTCAATGTCAATTTCATTGATTTTCCCCCTTTTTGGACATGTATTGGCCAAATGGGTGGTTCCTTGGCAAATATGGCACTTTCTGACTGTATCTGCACATTTATACTTAATATTATTAGAATTTTCTTTGGGGTTTTTGTCCACAGAATCTTTCCAAAGTGTATTGAACCTTGTTTTGAGATTCACCCTACCAGAACCAATTTTGGTTCTGGTGGTTACTTCTTCTAATATATTAATAATATCCTCTGCTGAAGATTGTTCAGTAGTCCTGCTTTTGATAGCATGCTCTAAGTCACCTCCACATTGTCTCAGAATCTTTCTATGGATCATAAATTCTGACATGTCTGGATATAATTCTGTTAATCTATCGTTTTGTTGGCAAAACCATGGTAAAGCTTTGTCTTTATCAGCATTAAATTTTGCAGATTCAAAGGCTGCTTCAACTTTAAACCTCCAAACATCATTTTCCCATTTGTTAATGATTTGGGTTTTCAACCAAGTCCAACTCTGGTGTCCATGTGCTTGTCTTATTTTGATTTACCATCTGTGAGCTGATTTGGTAAACAAGGTGTTAAATCTTGCTGTTACCAATCTGTCTGGTAATTCAAAATCCTCTTTGATCATGTCAATACCTCTAATGAGTTCCATATGGTAATACTCTCCTTCACCACTGAAGTGAGGCCATTCTTTAAGTTTTGGAACTTCTTTCAAGAGTGCTTGGCCCATTGATGGTTCCAAGTTATGAAAAGAAGTAGAAAATTCATCTTTTAACTGTGACTTTTCAATATCCAATACTTGTGGATTAGGAATTCTTGCTCCCTCATTTTGGTTCAGAGGTGTAGACATTCTTGGCAAGGTGTTTAGCAGTTGTTCAATATCATTCATTTTACTGTTGTTACACCTTTGTGAATTTCTTAATTCATGTTGTAAGCTTTGTATAGAGTCTATGACATTCTTTTTATGATCATCCTCTTTATATGTAAGCTCTTTCCATAATTATGTTTTTTTAGTATTATCAGATATAACTTCATTTAACTTTATTGTTAATTTTGATATTTCCTCTCTTGAGGTATGAAAATGCTTTTTCAAGGCAACTGTATTTGTCTTTACTTCTGAAAATGATTTTGAAATATCATCAAGAGCTTTTTTATTATCTTCTTTGATAGTGTTTATGGCTTGTTTTATTATTGTTTCAATTATGTCATCAATATTGAATTTAGAATATTTGTCTGTTAATTCTTTAATAATGGCATATTGTTCATTTATCTTAATGCCAAAAGAATTATCATTATTGGAAGATTTGATTGTTCTTAAAACTCTTTCAAAGAATTTAAGTGTATCATTTATTTGGCTCAAACTCAAGTTATTTGTTTTAAGATTGTCACAAATTGATGTATTCTTATCAGAAAGATGACTTTTTACGTCAATAATAGCTTTATACAACTCTGGAATACAATTAAAAGTATCAGAAATTATTTTTGATATTTTAATCTGGCTTCCTCCTTCTTTTGTAATTCCATCATGGTTCTGGCCATCTGAAATACATTTTCCATGGCATCCTGTTGAATCCTTGGGATTCTGTATCCCTGGCTGTAAGGTTTTGGGGCTGGTGCCTTCCCTTTGCCCTTGTTTGGAGTTTGTGGCTGCTTTTTCACATTAAAATTGCTGCTGCTGGCCACTGGGGCTGTTTTTGGAATTGGTTGAGTGGTGGAGGGTTGTTTTTCCTCCATTATAGTGTAAAGAGAATCATATTTTTCTTCTCCATCAATGGATGCCATCCATTGAGCAATTTGAAATCATTGGGATGGCCCAAGAACTTTCTCACAGTCAGGTAAGAATTCATGCAGTTCTTCCACAGGTCTGCAAGGATCTGGCACTCCTTGAGCTGAAGTGCATTGTTGTATGCACTGTGGCTGGCTTTGTATATATCCACAGAGGCTTGTTGTGGCGGTGTCAGCTCTTTTTGAAGGTAAAATGGTATTATCAGCTTCAGAATGACCCATTTTAGTTGTTTGGAAATCATCAACTGACCCTTTTCCTTCTGTACCTGATTGGCCTCTGCCATAATCACGTCTATTACCTTTCTGGGAGCTGCTTGAGGGGTTATAGCTGTCTCCTGACCTGGTTGAAGGCATAATTATGGTTAAAAAGGCTTAAAATAGTAATTTTACGTCAAAATACTTACTATTGGCCAAATCTTTGGCTTTCTGAAGAGTATTACTTATTTCCAAGTTGACTAATTCACAAGAAATTGGCTCTGGTTGAATATTTTGAGTCACAATAATAGTACTATTATGATCAGAATTAACAGTACTGGCAGGAATAATGCTGGTTACTGTTGAGGCTGTTTCAATGTTTTCTTGACTTACCACATTGTCAGACACTAAAATTAATGAAAAAAACCAATTAATTAAGTATAAAAGGAATATTTCCAAAAAGAAATGAAAATATAAGCCTCACTTATAATATGAAAAAAAAATATTTTTTATGGGTTTTTTTTGAATTATAAGTATTTTTTATATGTTTTGAAATTTTTCAATATAAGAAAAAGGTTTAAAAAGAGTAAAAAAATATGTCACAGGTAAAATATCACGGCTGGGCCCCCAAATGTAAGGTGTGGATATGAAACTTTGATCAAAAATCAAGTACTTTTCCTGTCCTCAAAATTTTTATAAGGTAAAAAATCAATTAAAAATAGTAAGAAATATTATTTTTAAGAGAAAACACACCATTCTTATTGTTTATAACTTTATTAGTATAGAACAATGATATTATAAAAAATTGTTGTTTTACCAACAATAAAAATTTATCCAAAAAATACTCTACAAGAGATATTTTAAGGCTACAAAAGAAATTTCTTCAAGAGCAATTTCAATTGGAATTAATTGAGCAAAGAACTGCAAGCAATTAATTAAAGAAAAGAGTCTTTAAAAAGAATATTAAAGAGAAAACACACCCAAAAGTGACCAGAGTGAATTTGGAAACAAAGTGACAAAGTTTACAGTGATGAAAGATGCTTTAATTCACTTTTGGGGTGGTTCAGGGGTAAAAATGATTATAAGAGTTACAAACAATGATTATAATGATTTTTTCACGTGGCTAAAAGGTTCAAAAAGATTTAAAAAAAGGTGGTTTTAATCTTTGATTGATTGGTTTAACAGTGTTTAAACTAATTAATAAAAGGAGAAGATTCTAACATGAAGAGAAAAGTAGGGCAAAGAAGACATTCTTTTATAGCCATCAATTTTCTTACTCCAAAAGTAAAATTTACTCTTGTCAGTCGTGAATAACAGTCTGACAACAGAAAAGCCAATTATGGCATCATTGAACCCTGGTTTAGACTAAAAAAGGGCTGGTTTAAGCCATTTTAGCCATTTTAGACCCTTAAATCAGCCATCACTATAGCAATACCTGATCTAGAGCCTTCAAACCACATCAGAATGTGTGTAAGAGATGTAGAAACCAGTTAAAACTGTCTTTACTATGATTTTTTTATCTTAAGGGTAGTTTTACCCTCTTGGCAACAGCTAAAACTACCCCAGTTGGTATCAAAACCTCATCATCAATTGAGTACACAGACCCTGTAACTCAATTCCAGGCCAAAAGTGATGAGCTTTTGCGTGAATTTTGACATCCCACGCCTGTCAGAAAGGATTTTGGGGGTCTATCTCCCCCTTAGAGCTGGAGTTCCTTTTCCCCCCCAAATTTAATCTTTCCAATTTATTTTTCCTTTAATTCCTCATCATGTATTATACTTATAATTTACATATGTAATTCAATTGAGTTGTACAGTTCAATACAGTAATAATTGATACCTCATATGTAAATCAAAGTTCACTTATGTAATACACGTGCACATTTTGACAATTCAATTGAATTCAATTGAAAATACTTTAATTCCTCATAACTTTTAAAATATAGACAACACCTCAATTTTAACACAATTTTTGGTGATTAACACTACATTTGATGTGAATTAAATTAAATTTTTGAGGACTTTCAACTTTCATATAGAAAATACTAAAAACTTAATTTAAGCTTATTTAGAGTTGAGTTACAAAATTTTCACTCAGAGGTGACCCCACCTGATTTTTTATGAGGAATCTAATGGTGAAATAATTTTTATATGTTTATTTATTGGATAAAAAGCTATAATAATTTTTATTTAACTTTTTTCCAAATTTGTTTATTTTTTTACAATTTGGTTAAAAATTCATTTTTACTTAATTTTTTCAAGTAAAAATGTAATTTGACAATTTCAAAATTTTAATGTAATTTTCTTTTTAAATTGTAATTAAAATTTTTAATTGTGAATATAATTTTATATTTATATTTTGATTTTTATTTTAATAATATAAATAAATTTATTTTATTTATATTTATATGTTAATTTTGTATTTGTGGTCTTTTGGGTATATGAAATTACCTCTAAGGCTCACAGGGATCATATTAGGGACCTATTGGGAACATTTGGGGCAGCTTGTGCAAACCTTTAATGAGAGGGGGACAAGGACCAAGAGGGAAAAGGGAGGAAGCAGATATCTGGGAGACAGAAGGGGAAGTAGGGGGAAATCTTTAAGATATGAAATTTTGTCACTGTGAGAATAGTGATTCACCTTGAGGACAGAAAGAAGTTGTTATCACCTGAGGAAACTGGCTTGTCATTGTTGTGGGTAAATTTCTGGGTGAAACAAGTTGCCAGAGTCACAATGACTACAGAAATATTATGGGTTCTTAAGGGATATGGGTTTTTAACTTATAATGAAATGATAAAAAGAGAAATAAGGCTTGCTTGCAGTCTCTCTAGGAATATTCATCACCCCTAAGGGTAGAGGTCAGGAGAAGGGGATTGAGAGAACACAAGAGCCTGACATTTATAAGAGGCCATTTGAAACTGTGGTGCAGCTAGCTGTGATTTAACTAATGGTAATTTATTTTTAGAATTTCCTGTGGGACATGCTGTATCTACTACAAATTTCACTTGTGTAATACATGTGCACATTTTTATCAACTTTCATAAACATAATTCAATTCCTCATAGCTTCTAAGCTATACACGACACCTCA
Organism: Austropuccinia psidii; assembly: GCA_023105745.1. Lineage (NCBI taxonomy): Eukaryota > Fungi > Basidiomycota > Pucciniomycetes > Pucciniales > Sphaerophragmiaceae > Austropuccinia > Austropuccinia psidii. Next base: position 46,333,977 of record JALGQZ010000001.1, read on the forward strand.
TTTTTAACACAAAATATGGTGGTTAACATCTCATGTGATGTGTATTCAAGTAAAGCTTTAGTGTTTTCACATTTTTATGCTGTAAATCGTCAAAACTTAATTTAAGCCTATTGAAAATTAAGCCAAAGAACTTCTGGCCAGAGGTGACTTAAGGTATAATTTTCTTGAAAATGCAATAGTAAAATAAAACTTGTATGGTTTTTATAGGTAAAAATTTACAATAACTTTCATAACAAAATACAAAAAGTTTGATGAAATTTCATTTTTGCTTAATTTTTCTGAATTTCTTTTGTAAAAATTTTGATTAAGAAAGAATTCATCTTCTTTCATTTTAATCTTGTTTTTTGTGGTTTTTTGGGTATATGAAAATGCATACAAGGCTCACATATTCCTCAAATATTTGCAAGTCATGATTCAAATTAAGAACAGCTTATTGAAGCCATAATTTTTCTCAATTTTCTCATCTTCACAGAAAAATTTCTGACAATCAGTAATTTAGTTGTTTTAATTCCTATAAAGACTTCTTTGGGGCAATACCACAACAATTTGTAAATTGAGCCCAATTCAAAATAAAAATGCCAGTCTTTAAGGCTGTAATTTATTACTTTCATTTTTCTAGGGCTCATCCCAGAGAAGTTGGTGCTAAATCCAGCCAGATTTGGCTCAAATTTCTTGCAAAGTATTCTTAAATAACTCATCTTTTTGATTTTTTGATCTCATGAGAGTCTTTTTGAGCTCAGAATGGCGTGGAATGATGCTCTTGAGTGTCAATTTCATGTTTTTCTTGGTCTGAAGATGAAATTTAAGCACATTCCAGCGCTCACAGCCTCACCTGGCCCAGTGGCTGAGTCGGAGCCGATCAATCATCTTCCATCTTCCTTCCGCCGCCATCGCCATCGTCATCGCCATCGCCATCGCCATCGCCATCGTCATCCATCGTCATCCATCGTCATCCATCGTCATCATCATCATCCGTCGTCCACTGTTCGTCCTCGAAAGAGACAGGAATAAAACGCCGACTGCATTCTTTAGAGGCTACCTGGCATCGTCTCCTTGCCCGATTGGCTCAAGCGCCTACCATCTTTCGTGACAATGTCAGAGTTTCCAGAACTCGAAGGATTCAGCAATGTGCCCTCCTCGACCGATCCGACTGATGACTTTCTGGCCCGTGAACGTGCCCTGCTTGGAGATGAATTTGGCGGCGTGCCAGACAATTACAAGTCGGAAATAGTCACAGATAGTGGCGATCAATTCGGATTGGGAAACTTCTCTGCAGTAACAACACACATCCAGCCTGCCCCGGTTCATGTCTCGGTAACTGATACCAATGACGATCTGGCAGCCTTTCAGGATCAGTACCCCGACTTGAGCCATGATATTTCGCCAGCAAAAACTGTCAGTAATTTTTCTATTTCTCCAATGCCTTGTTCATTTTCAACTCTTGGGCAGAATGTCTCAGAAACTTTTCGGAAAAGTCACACGTTCAAAAATGATTGGGTACTGGCAAGCTGGAGGTATATTTGCATCTTGTGCTGATGAAAAAAACAACTAAAATCTTCAGAATGGCTTAAATCCGTCTTCTTCAGCTTACTCAAATCCAGCCTTGTCTAATCTCCCAAGTACCTACTCTCCTGTAACAATGGAAGAAGAGTCCGAATTCATAAAGTAAGTCTTATCATCTCATGGCTGCTATGAGAAATCAATCATCAAGGTTTGACATTATTCTTGAGCAAATCTTTCATTTTCGTTCTGGCATTAGAGAGTGGCGGGTTCGTCAAGCTGAAGAAATTCGACTAAGAGATCAACAAAGCGCAGCCAAACGCGAAGAGACCATCGCAGCCGCAGAAAAAGCCATAGACGATTTTTACCATGCTTATAATACACAAAAAGAAAAGAATATTGCCCGGAATAAGTTGAGTCTTTATTCCTTGGCATTATTCAATCGACTTTAATATCTCATTTGTATGCTCTGGCTGAACTAGGGAGCAAGAAGCAGAATTCCTCCAATCACGTGATGACGCGCTTGCACGGGGTACTACTTGGCAACGAATTACAGACCTGATTGAGTTGCAAGATTCTCGATCAAAGACTTGTGGCAAATCTACGCGAGACTTATCCCGTTTTAAAGAAATCCTCCTCAGCCTCAAAAGAGAGGGTGAAAATGCGCCCGGGGCGGCTGGTTATTAAGGTTGTTTTGTTATTACAAGTACCGAATTTTACTTGATATTTTCTTATATCGTTTTCTTTAATCAGGTTAATCACTTGTTTTTATGTTGAAAAGCTATTCAGTGGAGGAGAGTTGAAATATGCAGCCTTCTTACAAAAAATCATAGGCAGTACGAGGTATTGATGTAGATAAGTTTTTTTTTGTGATTTGGGTAATTTTTGTTTCAAAGAAAAATGCACGTAAATAATTGAGACTAGATCAAAACTATGATGAAAATTAATCCCAACTTACCTCAACCCAAGTCCTACTCTCTTACTTTTGTTTCCGCATAATCGATCAAAAGCCCAGTAATTCATGAAGATGAAATTAGCCAAAAATACAACTGGTAAAACATGATTCTCAAGCGAAGCGTCAATTGACAATGTCTTCGGTTTCATTACATCGCAACCATAAAGTTGAATTGTTGTCCTGGTGTCAGGGAAAAGAATGCCTTATAAAGAACAATTGTAGAGCTCATGTCGAAAACTAAATCTATTTTACTTTTGACACATTTTCATCTAAGAAAAGAAACCAACTAAAACACAAATAAATGATGATAAAACTGGCATCAAGATGGTTGCAAAATACATTCAGACTTACCCAAATATGTATATGTTGTACTGTACTGTATAATATATGTAGGTTGTAATTAAAGCGGAAAAAGTGTTGAAGAAAATCTTTCGCGCATGGAGGAACTCAATAACTTTTCTTTCGGCAAAAGCAAACGATGTGATATTGCTGCTTTCAAAAACAATGATGCTAAGAACACGAGGCTGGCTGGGCACACTTCTACTCTTGGTGACATATTACATTGGCGAAAGATAGCCCTTTTTTTAGCTATGATGTAAGTATTAGAAAAAGTATCTGAATCATTGAAGTATGAAGACGTTAATGAGGCAAGCACAAGTTGGGAAAGAAAAATAATCACCATCAAAAGCCACCAAGATAACAGCAAAAAACTAAAAGCATCATGATAACATATGATCATACTTCCTACCAACCAGCTTCCTTTTTGAAATCACATACATTTGAATTGGTTTTCCTTAGTTTGAATAGGGAATGAGAAACTATTGTTTTTGTTTCACATTCAAAATATGAAAAAACAGCTATTCATCAAGAACTATTACTATCTTGAGAAAAACAACTTTTAATTATTAAAAAAGAAAAATGAAAGTAACAAATCTTTCTTTAAAAAGATATGCTAACAATAATATAACCTTTCAACTTATTAGAAATTGAGTAATTGATTAAAAAAAATTTATTAAAATGCTTATTCAATTATATGATTATGTTTATATATATCTATATACAAAATTTAATTATGATTTTTCTTGCTAAGTTGGATTAAGTTCTTTGTTTATTTAGTAATCAATGGAACAAATTAACTCATCATTAGCGCCAGCATAGTTTCCACTCAATCTTCACAATCATTTTCCCATAGTAAAGGACTTTTAATATTTTATTATTAGGTTTTACCTATCACACTTATAGCTTAAGCTGTGAATGATCTTCCTATATCTGTAATATGAGGTCATCCTGAAAAGAGACCTTACAACTTTAGCACATTCTGTTTTTATTATTATTAGCTATAGCTAGAAAATATGATGATTCAAACCCAATTTGGTTTGGAATTGTTTTGTTGATGAACAAAATGATTCCTTTCTAATTTTTTTTTCTTATTGTGAAATAAGCTGAAAACAATTATCAATGGGGTCTCATGAAGTAAAATTAATGTATCCTCAAAATATAGAGAGAAACTTTTAGGACTCTTCATTGTCATTAACAGTTTTTTGTCTTTGATAAGTTGTTTCCCAATTTGAAGATTATTCTTATTATTTTACATAAACTATTTCAAATTTGTCTCAATATTACATGAGTAAATTTTAATAAGAAATATCTTTTCATAATTCCATCAATATTTTCCCATTTATGAGTCCTTTATTCCATTGTAATCATTCTTTCCTCTTTTCTTATGAATCTATATTCCCTTTTTAGAAAGAGTCTCTTTGGACTAGGTATAAAATTTTTTGAAAACAAGGTAAGAGAATAGTAATAATGATAAATTAAGATAAAAATAAACTTTTCAAGAGACATTTTACAAATTTTAGATGAAACATTGAAATAAAATAGAATATTTTACTACTTCAGAGGCTAAAAGAGACCATGCCACTATGAATTTCCAAATAAAAAAGTTGAATATGAGCCTTCTTTAAGCCATCATGAATCTCTAATAAAATCTTGTGAAATGAGTAATATTGCTCATTCAACCTTATATCAAAAGGAATAAATCAATCAATTGTCTCAATGAAAAGCTTTTGGGAGGGACAGGAGACATAAATTTCAAACACTGAAAAACTGTGTTCTCACCCATATTTTTTCAAAACCAATGAAATACTATTCAGCTTTCACAGCTGTGTTTGAATTGATTATCTCATTTTTACCTTTTCTATTTTTTTCCTTACTATAAGATTCTATTATCTGAAAGCATAGTAAGGTCTTGATGAAATTTATGTTATCCTTTTCTTAATCATTAACCAACCTTAAATACAAATCACAGAACTTCATTTTAATCCATAGTTGATTTCTTTCCCATTTGAGAAGTATCTTTCCTGGACTTCAGGATCAGACATTGTGAATTATTTAGTAAGTATAATAGAGGAGTATCACTAATAAACATAACTAAAATATGATGACAATAAATTTAAATCTTTTAATACTAATTTAGATTTTAAAGTACATTTATTGATTGATAATCAAAGCTTTATACCAAAATACTGATTACATCATAGCTACATTAACAGTATAATTCTTATTATCAATACAGAATAATAGCTTATTATTTGAAATAGGGATGTGAATATAACATGGAGAAAATTTCATAATAAAAGAAATATTTTATACTTAAAAATGTGGATAATAAATCTAAATTCTTTTCTCTCTTGTGGTGAACTATATTAAAAATCTAAATTATCCATGAAATTTTATCATATGAGCTTCAAAGGAGTTTGTGAATAACTGATTTTAGAGAGTGAAATATTAAATAAAGATCAATTTATCATATAACTATAATATACATTTACTTATTATAGCTGATAGTTCCTCTTCTAGAAATCATAAACTACATAAATTTTGGAGTAAAACCTTTTAAATAATGCTATAAAAATACCTTGATGATACTTTAATTAAAAAGGTAAATAGGTCTGATGAGGAATTATTTTTAAATCAAGGATTCTGAAACTATTGGGCATGTTTTTATTAGATTAAGGTTCTGATAAAACCACATAAGCCAATATGTGTTTTTACCAATTTTTGGTAAAAACATTATTTGCTCATTCATGGTTTGTTAAGATCCCCACATCTTTTCATTATGTTTCTTTTTTCCAAATATTATCAAATTAACCAATTTTACAAAATGGCCAAATTTTTTCAAAAATTGATTAAAAAAATTTCCATATGTGGACTTTCCTTTTTTTTTAAAAAAAGGAATTAAGGTTTGAAACTTGAGAAAAAAAATCCAGGAGCCCATAAAATTGGGAATTTTTGGATGGGATTAATGTAGGCCCATAAATGTGTTTTTTTTGCATGTTTGGAATGTGACTGTTTGTAAGAACAAAAGTGCCTCATTTTTGATAAGAAAATGACTTAGGGGGATTTAAGAAATAAATAAGACTGAGAAGGGGGATAACTAGCTTAACTTGTATATACAAAAAAACAAGAAAATTTCAATCTGAATCAACATATAAAATAATGTGCTATTTTCAAAAGTTTGGAGGAATCTTGGTCAAATATAAAATTATCTGCCCTCCCAAGGGCTTGTGGTTGAGCATGAAATTCTGAATTCACAGTAATGAGGGGGATGGAGAAAATTTCTGAATTTATTACATCCAAGGGAAGAAAATTAGAATGGATATCCAAAAAAACATATGAGAATGGGGGATCATCATTTGGAGGACAGAAATAAGGTAGAAAGGAGAAATATTGTACTTTTGGGTGAAAGAAATCTTCTGATACTTAATTTTAATAGGATCCCTCATATTGGGAAAGGAAATTCACTTTCTCTTTAAATCCTGGCCAACATCTTCATACCACTAAATTATTTTCAAATAAGAGCTTACTGAGGGTATCAAGTTATTCATGAAGTCATAAATGTCTTTATTTTTTTGAATTTATTCAGTCAAGTCACCCCTGACATCATATCATTGATCTTGTGTCTTGGAAATGTAATGGGATACTGTTTTATAGCAGAAGTTTCCATCACTATGAAAGTTGATGGGCTTGGAGTTTTATTTTGAAGTGAATTTTTCCAAGTATTCTGAGCCATTTACCTAACCAAAATGGTCTAGAAAGATCAATAAAGATTGAATTAACCAAAAAATGATACATTAAAATGAATCAAATTCACAAAAGGCTTGTAGAACTCACAACTTGTGTGATAATTCCTTTGATAATACTCACTGGTTAAATAAATTACATCATAAATCTTCAAAGTGGCTGCAAGCTGGTGGGACTTTCTTTATGAGGTTCTGCTTCTCTTGCCACTCTTGTGGACCTTCTTAGGGTTATTCCTGATTTTCCATATTCATTTCCATCAGTTGCTGAGGGTGGTGGTGGTGAATTTGATTAAGTGATTGATTTGGATAATGAGGCCTCAAAATATTTGAGATCATCACATGAATTCACTTCCATAAGTTGAGGGGGGGAAATTTACCGTGATCTTGAAGATTTTGTGATTGTGAATTTTGATGGAGGTCTTTTTATTCTCTTGGATTTAATCTCAATTATTTGAAACCTTTAGAGATCTCTTTAAATCTTATTTTTTCTCCTTGAGGTCTTCCATGGTTATTTTTTCATTAAAGTGGGTCTTCATTATATCATTGGTCCTCTTGACTCTTGTGAATTAAATAAAAAGGTACCTTTCCAATTGAAAAAATCTTCAAAATGTCAAGGGATTGGGATTATTTCCTCCATTGGTCTTTAGAAAAGGTCTTCCTAAATATTTTCAGATATTCTATTGGATTCATTTTTTCATTTTTTCTAAGTACTTTGATCATTTCTGTAAGATGTGTCTATGAAACTGTTGATAATATTACTATTAATCAACAGTACTATGACTGTTCTTATGAGATATAATAATAAACAATTATTATAACCACAATTAAATAATTAAAGAATTATTTCTTTCACGTTTTATACACTACTAGTGACTATAACAGTGAGTAGTAATTGCCTGCAAGAATCAATTACAAGAAGAATTTAATAATAAAAACTTGTTTTATTAAAATAATGAAATTATTTTAATATATAATTATCTTTTGAAAGAATAATTATGAAGATAATTCTTGAAGAAAACTAATTTTAGAGAACAACTTTAAGAATTAAAGATAAATCACTCACTAATACTCCAAAGAACGTATTAAAGATAAGAGTAGAGAGATTTGATGTAGAATTGTGGATTTAATGGATCAAAATTGATTTATAACAAGATTACAACAATAGATAGTTGATTTCTATGATTTCACGTCTTACTGATTGATTCTGAATCAATAAAACACTTAAGAAATTTTTTAACTAATACTTACTTGTTGGTAATAAAGGTATAATATAATAATGTGATATTTGGAAAAAACAGCAAGAGGAGGCCCTTTTTAAGTCTAAGACAGCTCACAGAGGCATTCCATGGAGCAAACTGAAAAATTGGTGAGTGAGAAAACAATAAATGTTTTTTCATTATTGATTGCATCATCTGTTGTCACATAAGATTATCATGATTACTTAATTGAGGCTTTTACGTGACTACCAATCCATTTATGGTTAATAATAAAAGGAGTAACAGCTTCAAATCACCTTTTATTCCAAAATAATCCTTTATTTCTCAAAGTTATCAATTTTATTGGAAATTTCATCACAGAATGTATTTTCTGTAAATTTTTAATGATTCTGTGTTTCACGTGGAATCATCAAGAATGGACTGTTAGTAAAACTTTTAATTTTACATATAAAGTTAGGGTTCTTTTTGGTTTTATATGAATGATACAGTTTGTAATTAGTCCTGAGAGTTTCAGAAATATTCATTAAGAATTGTATTTTTAATGAATTTTTGAAATTTTTACCTCATTTCTACGTAAAATTACAAATAGCAGTATATGGCTGGTTGCTATGAGGTAAATCAATGGATACTAGTCAAAAAAGGGTTTTAATTACTCTTTTGGTGTTTATCCATGGAAAGTCATTAAGAATTGACATGGTTACAGAAGTCTAAGTTGCTCTTTACCTCCTTGGCACATCAAAATAGCAGGTTATTTGCTATTTTCTTATGATTTACTGTAGTTGTAACATGGTAACCAAGTTCCCAAAAGGTTTTAGTTTACCAATTAGGCCAAGATCAGCCATGGATCCAAGCTTTGGAGGTGTCCATGCCTCTGAGGCCTCAGAAGTTGGGTACCCTGGCTCTCTTTGATGTCCTTTTGTCCCCCTTGCCTATTTTTTTATGTCCAAATAAAATTTTAAGCTTCAAGTGAGATATCCGCTATGGGTGTACCAAAAGTGCATGTAAGAATACCATAATATTAAGTGCGCAAAACATGCATAGCACTATTCTTAGTGTATATGTATCATGGGAGTCCTCACATTACCATTGTTTTGGCGTGAAATAGAGAAAAACAAAAAATTTCACGCATCTTTCATGTGGTATTGAAGTATTTTCCATATTACCACCTCAAAGAGTTAATTTGAGCTTATTAACTCTATGGATACCCTAGGTTAAATTTTGTGCAGAATCCAAATCTGGCCTTAAATCCATGAATTTACTTACTCAATAAAAAGTTATTCATCTTTTCTGAAATTAAAAATGATGAATTTTGAATATGTGCATGACTTATGGGTTATGCATAATTCAAAAATTATTTTTAAGATAATTGTGGCCTATTTGGGTATGTATAACATACCTCAAGGCTCACATTCCCTCCCACCAAAAAATAAAATTGTACTACAATTTTATCAATGGTATAAGGAATAAAAGCCCCAAAGGGGGGTTAATTTCCACTGTACAACCTCTTTACATTACTCAGATCAAGTAATTTAAAGCACATTCATAAACATATTCAGGCTTGTGGCCTTTGTTCATGTCTAAATCTTCTTAAGAGTTTATCTGAGTCAGGTATTTCTGATTCTGCCAGCCATTCATCTTCATGTACTGGATTTCTATATCTGACAAGATACTCTCTTTGATTTTTACCCCTAAGTCTCCTTTCTTTAATGACTTTCTTTATCTTTTTGTCTTCATTCTGTCCCACTGGTGGTACAGTTAAAGGAGTTGTGTTCCTCAAAGGAAACAATTCTTTGTCAGCTGGTTGATAAGTCTTTATCAAGCTGACTGGAAAAGTGGGGTGTTTATTTTATAATTCAACACTCAATTCCACTTGAACTGCATTGGTTCCATGTAAGGCTACAATAACAAAAGGTCCTACATAAGAATCTTTAAGTTTCTTTGGGCCTTTGATATTATTAAAATTCAAGGTTGAAACTAGAACTAAGTCCCCTACTTTGAATTCTGGTACTTTGTGACTCTTCTCCCACTTCTGTTTTGCATAGTCAAAAGTGTCATTCATACTTTGTTTTTCATGATGTTTCACTTTATCAAGCATTAGCTTGAATCTGGAAGCTGTAGGATGAATGTCAATCAAGTCTTTTCTCAGTGTATCTGCTGGGAGTCTTGAATTCCATTCTTTTTCCAACATAGCAGGGGTTTGACCTGTGGAAGAATGGACTGATGTCTTATATTCCAATTCTAATTCAGGTATAAGAGTGCACCAGTCATGGGTAAAGCCATCTGAGCCTTTTAATTATAACTCATAAGCACAAAATCTCCTGATAATGTCTTCTAAAGTTTGAATCATTCTCCCTGCTAGCCCATCTGTTTGAGGGTGATATGCTGTAGAGAATGATATCTGTCACAACCACGAGTTTGGCCCTCCTCCTTGATGGCTGCAACAATTCAACCTGGAGCAAAGTTGGGGCCAATTGGTCACATCATATCATTTATGGCCAATTGGCCCCCTTGGGTTTTCTATGGCATCCACGCCATAACACCTCCCAATGGCCATATCCTGCCGTCATTGGCCTTCTTGGCCAATTCCCACTTCACCAACCCCCAGGCCTTCATCTTTGATTTTGGGCCTGAGGGGTCATTTTGTCTTCTAGGGGCCTCCAAGCCCCTAGCCATCATCCTTGGTTTCAGGGTCACCCCTTTCATTATTGGGGTTTTGGCCTAAATGGCCTTTTTGGGCCATTTAGGCACCCTACGGCTCCTATGGCCCGTGGTCTGTAGGCCATTTAGGCCCCTTTTGGCCTAATCCAATGAGGCCAAAAGGGGCCAGCCAGGTGGGTCCACCTGAGCCATTTTTGGCCACCACTTCCTTGGACCCAAAAGTGACCAAAAACCTCATGGACACCATTTTGGCCATAAATCCCGTAGGACCCAATTTTGGCGATGGAACAATAGTTCAGTCATGGCCTCTGGCGACCACCAGAGACCACCATATCAGCTCAGTCTGTCTTTCCCCTCAACTTCAGGGGATTTCTTCCTTTCCTTCATACCATCCGTACTCAAGGTTGCAGGCATGGTGCATATATGGTATTATATACCATTATGCACCATTTTTGCTCAGCAATCCAATGGTGAAGTTTTCAGGACCCAATTCCACCTTTTCCAAATCAAGGTCTCAAATCCCAACTCCCATTTTGAAGGAGGAGTAATCAGCTCATCAGTCTGACAAGTTATGGCGGCAATCAAAAGACTCTTCAAGGATCCCAACCACCTGTATCTGCAGGAGTTGGGTTGGCACAATTCATTAAGGATTATTCAAGGGCAATTCTCAAGAGGTATTACATCATTTCAATCAGTCTTCAAGGCATCAAGTATTCAATACTCCTTGGACTACTCAGTTCATCCATACAGGCCTCATTCAATCAACCTGTATGGTCTTGGCCCAATTGGGCCATTCCATATTCCACTGTGGGAATTCCATCACACAGTTCAAATTTCAAGATGGCCAGAACTGTATTTTCCGATTCGGACAATACAGTCACTGATCCACCTTCCAGGATCAATCTTTCAGTTTTCACATATAGCGGCGACCTTTCATCACCTGGGGACTTTTTCCCCAGTTAATTAATATAGTGGATTTATTTTTATCTTTATTTTTTTTACATTATTAAAGTTAATACTGATAATCTTAAGTCAGTAATTAGCACCTTTTCTCTTTTCTTTCCTCACCTGTCAGTGCATATTGGTGACCATGTCCTTCACTAATTCCATTGTTCTTTCTGGCAGGTTGAAACAGTGAATTGAGAATTCACTTGGTTGGCTTCTTGGGCTTTGGCTTTCTTTCATCTTTGGCCTTTGGCTTCATTCTTATTATTCTTTGTTATCTTTGGCATATTTGTCCTTTCTCTTATTCCTGCTTAAGAAATATATTCCTTAGTATTTCTTATCATATTTTTGGAGCCCTCCAAGTGAGTTCTTAATTCCTGAGTGCCAGGCCCTCTTGTTTCCATAAGAGCCCCTGTGACAGTATCTTAGTCCCAAACAATCTATGAAGATTGGCCCAAAGTGCAGATGTGAACTTGGGATCTCTGTCACTTATGATATTCTTAAATAATCCTGTATGAGAAATAACTCTACTCCATAGAAGAAGAGCTGTATCCATAGCTGTGTCATCTTTATGACATGGTAAGAATATGGGAGTCTTGCTATATCTGTCTACACTGACTAAACAGGAATTATAACTTTTGTCACCACTTGGAGGAAGCACTGTGACGCAATCCATGTGAACAACTTCCCAAGGGGATTTTGGTTCTTGAATATGGATCATAACTCCATATTTCTTTCCTGTAGTCCTGTTTGCTTTTTGACATCTGTCACAGGTATGGCAATATTCAATGGTTTCTTTTCTCCAAGATGGCCACCATTCACAGTTCTTCACTTTTTTAAGTGTTCTGTTCTGTAAGGTTTGTCTATGAAACTCTTGATAATAGTAGCAATATAAAGAGTACTATGACTGTCCTCAGTAGAGATATATAATATAATAAAATACTATAACCAAAAATTTAAATATAATTATTATAAATAATTATAAAAAACATAAATTGAATTATTATTATAAAAATATAATAATAATAATAAATTTAATAATTATAATAAATTGTGATTATTCTATTATTGTTATAGTCACTGAAAATCATAACAATAAGAATGTAAAGCTCTTAATGAGACAATTACACATGGAAAATATGAATATTAACCACTTGTAAATAATATAAATATTATTTATAAAAGAATTAAAACACACACTGTTCAGAAATAATTCTTAGAGAAACATTCTATATATAAAAAAAACTAATACTAGATAAAAAAATATAGAACCTTAGAGAAAACTTACTTATAATATTTATTTAATACAACAAGTTAAACAACAACAGTTATTATATTAAATAATAATTATAAGTTAAAAACACATCAAAAACCAATAATTTTAAAGATAAAACAAATTTTTATAATAAAAATTAAGATTGAAAGGTTTTTAAGAGGAATTTGTGGATTTTGAAAAGATATTTAAGATGATAATTTTATATAATAAAATGTATTATTGGTGATTACAACAATAATCTGAATTCTATGATTTCAATGCTTTAATTTCAATTAATAAAGAATAAAATAACTTAAGAATTACTTGAATAATAATATTTTATAGTTAATAAAACTTTACCTGTTTAAATCTCTAATATGATTGGATTTTATAATGATTGATGGAAAAAAACAGTGATGAAAAGACTCTTTTTATGTCTTCAGAGCAGCTCTCATCATTTATAATGAATATAGAGGGTGTGCTCAGGTCAAAACTGAAAAACCATGCTTAAAAATAAAGCTCTTAGCTTAATGTAACTTATTTTTAATTCCAATTTAAAGTTACCAGTGTTATTCTTAACTCCATGTAACTTTAATCCTCATTTAAGCTAATTATCTTAAGTTTTTAATATAAATAAACTTATTTATATTAAAGTGCATCACATGAACAACTTGAAAATAGATTTTCAAGCAGAAATCTCTTAAACTCAATTTTTAATTCATTTTTAAAGAAATTATAATTTTCTTTGAGCTTTAATTAAAAGAGTAACTTTCCAGGCTAAATACCCAGGTAATATATCTATAAAAGATACTTAAAATTGAATTTATATATAGATAGTATTTAATTGTAAGCTGTGTGAAATTTTCAAGCAAATCCATTAAGAATTGGATTTTTAATGAATTTTTGAAGTTATTGCTATTTTTCCACGTGAAATACCAATACACACCCTTAACTTTTGATAAGGTTTTAATGCTTGTAACTTTAAGCTTTTAAGCTTAATTAAGTTTTTACAGTTCTTAAAACCTTAAATTCAAGCCTGCATATTGGGATTTACCCTTTGGCAGCTTGAAATTCCTGTCTAAATTGGGATAAAACCAGTTTAAACTTTAATGTTGGATCAAAGTCTAATCTTAAATTTTAAATAAGGTTGAAAATCCTCCAATACAGGTGGACCACCTTAATTGAATCCTTTCAGATCCAAAAAGCTGGGTACCCCAGCTCTATTTGGTCTTTTTCCTTTGTCCCACATTTCTGCATGGATTTTGCCCTTTTATTTATTTAAAGCCATACTATGGCCTTAAACCCTTTTAAATTGAGCTCACGCAGGATTTACATTCTGTATGGCAAATTCTTAGCCAATTCAGTAAATATACATAACACCTCAATTTTAACTAAAATTTTGGTAAGTTTGCATAAACTTTATGCAACTTTAAATTTAAGCTTATTTGAGCTTAAATTTAACAATTTTAAAAAATGTTAAAAAAGCTATATTAATACCATGAGATTCTTAAATCTTCCAATAACATATGAAATGAGTGTTTTTGGGTATAACACCTTATGGGTGTACCCTAGGTTATTTTTGGTGTAGAATCCCAAAATGACATAATATTTATAACTTTGTTTATCCAAAAAAAGTTATACTTTTTTTTGTTATTTTTTATTTTGAATTCAATTAAAAAGTCTGTTAAGGACAAATTTAACTGTGTATAAAGTCATTTGTGGCCTTATGGGTATGTTATACATACCTCACAGGCTCACATTCCCTACCACCAAAAATAAATTGTACCACAAGTTTTATTTTGTAGTATACCCTCAAGTTATTTGGGGGCGTATAATCCACTGTCCAACCTCTCTACTTATACTTTTAAGTATGTAAAGCTCACAATTCAAACTTTTCATTGAGAAATTGGTCTTCTATCATGTCTGAAACTTCTGAGAAACATTTGGGAATTGGGTATTTTCCTTTCTACAATTCATTCATATTCATGTTGTGGATTTTTATACCTGACTAAGTATTCTCTTTTATTTTTTCCCCTAAGTCTTCTTTCTTTCAAGACTTTTAGTACCGTTTTATCCTCACTTTGATCTAATGGGGGTACTTCTAAGGGTGTTTCATTTCTCAAAGGAAATAATTCCTTATCACTTGAAGTGTAATGCTTTACTAGACTGACAGCAAAAGTTGGATGTTTGTTTTCCAATTCTCCTGACAGTTCTACTTGTACTGCATTTGTCCCATGAAGGGCTTTAATAATAAATGGTCCTGCAAAGGAATCTTTTAATCTCTTTGGGCCTTTAATATTATTAAAGTTCAAGGTTGAAACTAGTATTAAGTACCCTACTTTGAATTCTGGGGTCTTATGACTTTTATCCCATTTCTGTTTAGCATATTCAAAAGCATTGTTCATGCTTTGATTTGCATGATGTCTCACTTTATCAAGCAATAACTTGAAGCTTGAGGCAGTTGGATGAATATCAATCAGATCTTTTTTCAAAGTATCAGCTGGAAGTTTGGGGTTCCATCCTTTTTCCAACATTGCAGGAGCCTTTCCTGTTGAAGCATGAATGGAGGTCTTGTAGGCTAATTTCAATGCTGGTATAAGAGTGCACCAATCATGGGTAAAGCCGTCAGAATCTTTAAACTCCAGGCCATAAGCACAAAATCTTCTGATCATGTCCTCAAAGGTTTGAATCATTCTTTCTGCCAGCCCATCTGTTTGTGGATGGTAGGCTGTTGAGAATGATGGTCTTGTACCCAAAAGCTTATGCAAATTAGTCCATAAGGCTGATGTAAATTTTGGGTCTCTGTCACTAATGATTTTTTTAAAGAGAACAGCATGGGATATTACTCTATTCCAGATCAAAAGAGCTGTATCCATAGCTGTGTCATCTTTGTGACATGGTAAAAAGATTGGTGTTTTGCTATTTATGTCCACAATAACAAGACATGCATTGTAGCTTTTACCACCTCCAGGTGGTAAGGCAGTTACCCAATCCATGTGAACCACTTCCCATGGGGTACTTGGCTCTTGAATATGGATCATTAAACCAAATCTTTTACCAGTAGCTTTATTGGATTTCTGGCATCTATCACAACTGTGACAGTACTCAATGACATCTTTTCTCCAAGATGGCCACAAGGCACATGTCTTAATTCTTTCCATAGTTCTGTCCTCAGACAGATGCCCAGAATAAATATTATCATGGCATTCTAGTAGTATGGTGTTGATTAACATTCTACTACATAGGACCATGACACATGTGTGTTTAGATCTATGATATAGTATACCATCAAACAAATGGAATCTTCCATTATCATAAAATGTTTTCCACATATCATCCAGAGAATTAGCCAAGGCTACATCTTTGCAATCTTTGTCAAGTAGAGCAGTAAGAATATGACAATAATTATACTGCTTATAGCTTTCTCTAACTTCTTCAAAGAGTTCTATTCCAACATCCATGATATTAATTCCTTCAATTGGAATTTGAGGTTCTGCACTTGTAGGAACATAGGCAGGGTTGTCAGGTGTATTTAGTAATGCCCATCTACTCAAGCCATCAGCATTCTTATGAATATTTCGAGCTTTATTTACTATGGTCATATTGCCTCTATACTCCTGTATAGCAATCTGCCATCTTAAAATGTGTCTGTTTGGAGTTTTCATGTTAAGAAGTGATTTTACTGCATTACAATCAGTAATTACTTCAAAAACACTACCATCAAGATAGTAATGAAGCTTTCCCAAAGCCCAAACAAGGAAAAGGAACTCCATTTGGCTAGCTCCATATCTGGCCTCAGTAGGTTTAATTTGTCTTGAAATAAAACAAGTTGGACCTTCATAAGGTTTGTCATTGACAATTTGAACTTGATGAAGAGCAGATCCTAACCCTTCACCACATGCATAAATATACAGCTTGAAAGGAAGTTTCCAGTCTGGAATCAATAATAATGGTGCATTGGTCAAGGCATACTTGATTTTATCATATGCTTGAATCCTCTCCTGTATCATTTCAAAAACAGTTTGTTGATCACAAATTCTGTATAATGATCTGGCATGGATTGCAAAATCTTTAAGGTGTTGTCTGTAATAACTGGAAAACCCTAAAAAAGATATCATTTCTTTTTTGTTCAGGGGAATTTGTTTCAGTAAAGCTGCAGCCACTTTGTTTTTGTCAACACCAAGGCTCAGTCCTGAGACTACAGGTCCTAGAGCGTTCAGCTCATGAAACCCAAAATTACATTTCTTAAGAGATATTTTCATGTTCACTTGGAGAATTTTACTAAGTACTAATGAAAGTCTCTCTAAATGTAATTGCCAGGTTTCTGAACAAATGATAATGTCATCAATATAAATGATTAACCATCCTTCTGACAATTCATGTGGGAAGATGGTATTAATCATTCTCTGATAATGAGAGGGTGCATTCTTAATACCAAAAGGCATTCTCAGATATACATAAATCCCACAATGAGCAATTATTCTCAATAATTTTCTAGTATGAGGTGTCAAAACATTCTGATGAAAGCCTTTCAGAGCATACATGGAAGTAATGAATCTTGCTTTGGATAATTGAGTCAAAGTCTCATGAATTCTAGGGATTGGATACCTGTCTGGAATAGTATAGGTATCCAGTGCTCTAAAATCACCAAACATCCTTTACTTATCATTATGCCAAGTAATGATTACTGGAGTTGTGACTTCTACCTCCTCATTGTGTCCAGCTTTTCTAAGAACTCCCAGTTTCATTAGTTCATTGATATGACTTTCTAATGCTGCTCTAGCCCTAGGGCTAGCTGGGTAAGCTGGTATTCTTAATCGTGGCGGATAAGGTGTTTCCACATTAAGCATAATGTCTACTTCATGGCCTTTTATAGCTCCAAGTGGTTCATTATCTGAAGCAAAGGCTTCCTTGTATTGAAATAAAATTTCAATAAGCTCTTCCTTCATTTCTAGTGTTAATTCAGGACTAATTTGTGCTTTAATCAATTGATCTGACAAAAAATTTTCCTTATTAACATTTTTAAGTTGTTTAATGACAGTAATTTCTCTTTTTTCATTGGAAAAGCAAATTTTTGTCTTTTATTTTCCCCTATAGTGAAATACCTGTCTTTATGATTATTAATATCAATACCATAAATATTGAGATAATCATTCCCAAGTATAAAGTGTTGTGAAGTACAATTATTCATGACAACAATTTCAACTTTCAATCTTATACTTCCTGTAGGATGAGGAAATATTATTGCTACTTCAAATATACCCAAGGGGTACATATTCTGGCTAGCACTGCTGAATGTTATACCTTCAATTGGCATTAATTTGTCTTTCCAATTGGTATAAACCTTTTCAAGATAATCTTTTCCAACACAAGTGCAAAAAGCACCTGAGTCAAGGTGTATCTTGGCTTCTGTGTTGTTTATCACAATATTAGTGATACAAGATGAACCAGCTGTATAACCTTTACCTCTGCCAGGTTTGGCTTTCTGCATTTTAGCATCTTGCACATGTATGAGATCCATACATTCGTCACTATACTGTGGTAAATGAGTGTGTACCTCAGTGACTTCAAAAGAAACATTAATTTTTTCAATACTAGGCTCTTCTGGTACTTATTCTTCTTCTGAAGGCTCAGAATCACTTTCATGTAAAGATACATCAGTTGTTTCTTTTGTATCTTCCACTTTTTCAATATTTATCTCATTGATTCTTGTATTTTTTGAGCAAGTGTTTGCTAAATGAGATGTACTTCCACATTTGTGAAATTTCAAAGGAAGTCTGTCTTGTGGCTTATTTGGCTTTGAAATTGGTTTCCCATTAGTCTTGTTGTCTACTGGGGATTTGGACCAATTTCTTCCAATCTTTGCTCTAGTAGTGATGTCCTCCATAGCATTGATATAATCTTCTGTAGAGAAATGCTCAATACATCTTCTTCTTATAGCATGCTCAAGGTCACCACCACACTTTCTTAATATCCTTTTATGTATCATTGTTTCAGACATATCAGGATGAAGGGAAGTTAATCTTTCCTTCTGTTTAAGAAACAAAGACATGGGCCTGTCCCTCTCAATATTAAAAATGGCTTCTTCAAAAGAATTTTTCATTCTAAATCTCCAGGAATCATTTTCCCATTTGGAAATAATTTGTTCTTTCCACCAAGTCCAAGAATGTTTACCATGGTATTTTCTCATTTTGTAATACCATTTCTTTGCTGATCTGGTAAATAATGAGTGTAATCTGGCACTTGTGTATTAATCTGGTATGTTAAAGTCTTATTTGAACATATCAATTGTTTTCATGAATTCCATATGATTATATTCTCCTTCACTATTGAAGGTTGGCCATTCCTCTAATTTTGGAATGTCTTTGAAATTGCAAGCAGTTTCCACATCATTACTTGAAATGGTATGATGTGAATCATTATTCTAGTTAAGCAAATTTCTGTCAAGAATTGGTGTGGATTGCCTTGGAAATTCATTTTTCAGTGATATATTATTAATACTTGATTGAATGCCTTCTTTTAGTTCAAGTCTTGCTTTATCACTTTTTGCCAATTGTTCTTGGAAAAGAGCTGAATTGTGACCAGTTGAATTTTCCAAGTTTTGAGCTTGTAATTTCAATTCTCTTAACTGTCCAGTTATCAAAGAAATTGAATTGTCATCTGGTTGATTGAGCAAAGTAACTTTAGACTCAATTCTTGCACAAATTTGTGTCAAAGACACAATATTGCCTTTATTAACATTTTCAAGTCCAATAATGGTTTTTTTGTTGGTCTTTTACTTGTAATATCTCATTACCCAACTTTTGTTGGATATACTCAAATGTTTTAAGCTTTGTCATAATTTCTTTATTACAAGATTCAAATTGAGTTACAAGCTTAACAAGATCTATTTCTTTGGGAAAGATTGGTTCAATCTTTCCTCCTCCTTGTTTTTGAATTCCATCAGAGTTCTTGCCATATTTAACACATTGTCCATGGATGTTTTTTCTTTCTTTGGGATTCTGTAATTCTGTGGGTCAGGCTTGTTCCATTTGGGCTTTGCCTTTCCCTTTGCCTTTTTCTTGCCCTTCTGATTGGTCTTTGGGGCTTGCTTGGGCTTGTCTGGCACTTTTTGAGGCGCAGTTTTTCTGGTGGATGCTTGGGGAGCTTCCACTGGGATGTTTTCCTTGCTTTGGGCCAAATTCTTCTTCTGATCCTCTGATAACATACGTTGGTTTTTCAATCAGGCTTTTATTTGTTGGTGGCCATAAACCAGTTCTTGTACTGAGACTGGTATATCTCCACTGTTGCCTGTTGGAAATGATTCAGGTCTAACAGCAATAGCAGTTATGTCAGCTTCTGAACTCTCAATAAGAGCTTCAAAGGTGCTGTCTAACCTTTGGGAACCAGTGGAAGTTCTGGCATCCTCCATTTGTGCCTCTCCTGTGGGCTGACATTCTTGTCTTTTTGATTTGTGACTGGAATGTCCTGGTCCAGATCCATTTGATTGGATGGAGTAATTACTTTCACTTCTAGTAGGAGTCATTTCAAATCAATTTTAAGAAAAAAGTAGACTAAGAATGAATTAAATTCACCTGCTGGACCTTTGAAGGATTCTTTGGTTATCAACCCCCCTTGGTGCTGGGCTAGTTAGAATTTTAATACTGGACTCTGAGTCTTCAGAGTCTGAAGAGCTATCTCTAATTGATGACACTAGAGAAAAAAATGAAATTATAAGTTATTTTATCAAATAATAAAAATAACTTATGAACTCAACTTATTGAATAAAGTTGGTTAAATGTAATTTATGGCAAATTATGTCAAAAGTAAAGAAAAATGTCTAAGATAAAAGAAGAAACGTTTTTAGTAAAGATTTTTAATTTTTTTATATTTTCTTTAAAGAAATAATAATTATGCAATCAACAAGTTTGATAATCAAAATTGTATTATTATTCACTTTATACTAGAATAACTCAAAGAATAAATTTCAAGTCCGTGATGTGAAAAAGCCACTAGTTATACAAAAGAAACTTTTTCCAAGTCACTCAATAGTATACTGTTTCAAACAATATTCTTAACAAAAAAGAACTTTATTAATATTATAAAGATTATTTATAAGGGATAAGTCCTAAGAAAGCCAATATTAAGATAAATATGGCAATTTTACGTCAAAAAATAGTAAAATAAGATCTAGAATATGATTTATGTCCCAAAAATTGGTTAAAATCATGGGAAGGCCCCCAAATGTAAGGTTTGTCTATGAAACTCTTGATAATAGTAGCAATATCAAGAGTACTATAGCTGTCCTCCATAGAAATATATAATATAATAAAATACTAGAAACAAAAATTCAAATATAATTATTAAAAATAATTTTAAAAAAAATAAATTTAACTATTATTATAAAAATATAATAATTATAATAAATTATAATTATTCTATTATTGTTATAGTCACTGACAATTATAACAATAAGAAGTGTAAAGCTCTTAATGAGAAAATTACGCGTGGAAAATATGAATATTAACCACTTGTAAATAATATAAATATTATTTATAGAAGAATTAAAACACACACTGTGCAGAAATAACTCTTATAGAAAAATTCTATATAAAAAAAAAATTAGAACCTTAAAGAAAACTTACTTATAATATTTATTTAATACAACAAGTTGAACAACATCAGTTATTATATTGAATAATGATTATAAGTTGAAGACACTTCAAAAACCAATAATTTTAAAGATAAACCAACTTTTCATAATAAAAATTAAGATTGAAGAGTTTTTAAGAGGAATTTGTGGATTTCTTGGAGGAATTGCTGTGACCCAATCCATGTGAACAACTTCCCAAGGGGATTTTGGTTCTTGAATATGGATCATAACTCCATATTTCTTTCCTGTAGTCCTGTTTGCTTTTTGACATCTGTCACAGGTATGGCAATATTTAATGGTTTCTTTTCTCCAAGATGGCCACCATGCACAGTTCTTTACTTTTTTAAGTGTTCTGTTTTGTAAGGTTTGTCTATGAAGCTCTTGATAATAGTAGCAATATCAAGAGTACTATGACTGTCCTCAGTAGAAATATATAATATAATAAAATAATATAGCCACAAATTTAAATATAATTATTAAAAATAATCATAAAGAAAATAAATTGGATTATTATTATAAAAATATAATAATAAAAAAATATAATAGTTATAATAAATTTTAATTATTCTATTATTGTTATAGTCACTGACAATTATAACAATAAGAAGTGTAAAGCTCTTAATTAGATGATTACATGTGGAAAATATGAATATTAAACACTTGTAAATGATATAAATGTTATTTATAAAAGAATTAAAACACACACTGTGCAGAAATATTCTTATAGAAAAATTCTACATATATAAAAAAAACTAATACTAGACAAAAAAATATAGAACCTTAGATAAAACTTACTTATAATATTTATTTAATCAACAAGTTAAACAACAACAGTTATTATATTAAATAATAATTATAAGTTAAAAACACAACAAAAACCAATACTTTCAAAGATGAAACAACTTTCTAAAATAAAAATTCAGATTGAAGAGTTTTTAAGAGGAATTTGTGGATTTTGAAAAGATATTTAAGATGATAATTTTATATAATAAAATGTATTATTGGTGATTACAACAATAATCTGAATTCTATGATTTCAATTCTTTAATTTTCATTAATAAAGAATAAAATAACTTAAGAATTACTTTAATGATAAGATTTTATATTTAACAAAACTTTACCTGTTTAAATTTTTAATATGATTGGATTTTATAATGATTGATGGACAAAAACAGTGATGAAAAGACTCTTTTTATGTCTTCAGAGCAGCTCTCATAATTCATAATGAATATAGAGGGGTGATCAGGTCAAAACTGAAAAACCATGCTTAAAAATAAAGCTCTTACCTTAAGGTAACTTATTTTTAATTTCAATTTGAAGTTACCAGTGTTATTCTGAACTCCATGTAGCTTTAATCCTCATTTAAACTAATTATTTCAAGTTTTTAATAAAAATAAACTTCCTTATATTGAAGTTCATCACATGAACAACTTAAAAATAGAGTTTCAAGCAGAAATCTCTTAAACTCAATTTTTAATTAATTTTTAAAGAAATTAAAATTATCTTTGAGCTTTAATCAAAAGAGTAAATTTCCAGGGTAACTACCCAGGAAATTTATTTATAAAAGATACTTAAAATTTAATTTATATATAGATAATATTATATTGTAAGCTGTGTGAAAGTTTGAAGCAAATCCATTCAGAATTGGATTTTGAATGAATTTTTGAAGTTATTGCTATCTTTCCACTTGACATAGCAATACACACCAAACCTTAACTTGTTATAAGGTTTTAATGCTTTTAACCTTAAGCCTTTAAGCTTATTTAAGCTTTTTAAGCTTAATTAAGTTTTGAAAGTTCTTAAAACCTTAAATTCAAGCCTGCATATTGGGATTTACCCTTTGGCAGACTGAAATTCCTGTCTAAATTGGGATAAAACCAGTTTAAACTTTAATGTTGGATCAAAGTCTAATCTTAAAGTTTAAATAAGGTTGAAAATCCTCTAATACAGGTGGACCACCTTAATCGAATCCTTGCAGATCCAAAAAGCTGGGTACCCCAGCTCTATTTGGTCTTTTTCCTTTGTCCCACCTTTCTGCGTGGATTTTGCCCTTTTATTTATTTAAAGCCATACTATGGCCTTAAACCCTTTTAAATTGAGCTCACACAGGATTTACATTCTGTATGGCAAATCCTTAGCCAATTCAGTAAATATACACAACACCTCAATTTTAACTAAAATTTTGGTAAGTTTGCATAAACTTTATGCAACTTTAAATTTAAGCTTATTTAAGTTTGAATTTAACAATTTTAAAAAAAAATAAATAAAGTTACATTAGTACTGTGAGATTATTAAATCTTCCAATAACATAAGAAATAAGTGTTTTTGGATATAACACCTTATGGGTGTACCCTAGGTTATTTTTGGTGTAGAATCCAAAAATGACATAATATTTATAAATTTGTTTATCCAAGAAAAATTTATACTTATTTTTTGTTATTTTTTATTTTAAATTCAATTAAAAATTCTGTTAAAGACAAATTTAACTGTGTATAAAGTCATTTGTGGCCTTATGGGTATGTTATACATACCACACAGGCTCACATATTGCCTGACATGTGTCCAGAATATATGCTATCATTGCATTCATGAAGAATGGTATTGATAAGCAATCTGCTACACAATGTCATTACACAGGAATGTTTGGTTATGTGGTAAATAATCCCATAAAACAAGTGAAATCTTCCTTCAGAATAGGAATTTCTCCAAACTTCATCCAGTGCATTAACTATCTATGTATCTTTGCAGTCTTCATCAAATAAAGAAGTCAATATATGGCATTTCTTTTCTTGCTTATAAGATTCTCTGACTTCTTCAAAGAATTCAGTCACAAAATCAGTTATGTTAATTCCTTCAATTGGAATCTGTGGTTCAGCTTCCAAAGGTACATAAGCTGGGTTATCAGGAGTGTTGGCTAATGCCCACCTGCTAATTCCATCAGCATTCTTGTGAATGTTACCTGCTTTATTAACTATAGTCATGTTTCCTCTATATTCTTGAATAGCTATTTGCCATCTAAACATATGTCTGTTGGGAATTTTCATGTTAAGAAGTGATTTCATGGCATTACACTCAGTTATCACTTCAAAAACACTGCCATTAAGATGATAGTGTAATTTCTCAAGTGCCCATACCAAACATAAGCACTCCATTTTGCTTGCACCATATCTGGCTTCTGTTGGTTTGATTTGTCTTGAGATGTAACAAACTGGTCCTTCTGTAGGTTTGTCATCAATAATTTGGACTTGATGAAGGGCTGCCCCTAATCCATCTCCACATGCATCAATGTACAATTCAAAAGTTATATTCCAGTCAAGCATGAGGAGTACAGGTGCTTCTGTAAGAGCTTTCCTTATCTTCTCATAAGCTTTAATTCTATCCTGTGTCATCTCAAATACTTTCTGTTGATCACAGATCCTGTAGAGTGACTTGGCTAGAACTGAAAAGTCTTTCAAGTGTTGCCTATAATAGCTAGCAAACCCTATAAAAGACATCATTTCTTTCTTATTCTGGGGTATTGGCTTAAGTACACTTCTGCCACTTCCTTTTTGTCAATACCCAAGCTTAAACAAGAAACAATATGTCCTAATGCTTTGAGCTCTTCAAAACCAAAATTGCATTTCTTGAGTGAAATTTTCATATTCACTTCTGAAACTTTGTGAAGTACTCTTGCAAGTCTTTTAAGGTGCAAAGACCTTGAATCAGAACATATGATGATATCATCAATATAAATGATAAGCCATCCTTCAGATAACTCTGTGGGGAAGATGGTATTCATAATTATTTGATAATGAGATGGTGCATTTTTGATACCAAATGGCATTCTAAGATATGCATAAATACCACAATGAGTGATGATTCTAAGTAATTTCTTAGCTTTAGGCATCAAAAATATTTGACAAGAGCCTTTCAATGCATCCATTGATGTTATAAACTTGGCTCTATACAATTAAGTCAAGGTTTCTTGTATTCTAGGAATTGGATACCTATCTGGAACTCTGTGGGTATTCAATGCTCTAAAATCTCCAACCATTCTTGATTTATCATTATTCCAAGCAATAATAACAGGTGTTGTCACTTCAACCTCTTCATTATGGCCTACTTTCCTTAGTACACCAAGTTGAAACAACCATTGTATATGTTTCTCCAAGGCTTCTCTAGCTCTGGGACTGGCTGGATAAGCTGGTCTTCTAAGGACTGGAGGGTATGGTCTGTCAATATTAAGAGTAATATCAACTTCATTCCCTTTTGTAGCGCCTAATGATTCATTATCAGAGGCAAAGGCATTATTATATGTGTATAACACATAAATAAGCTCATGTCTCCTCTTTGTTGACAATGATGGATTAATTTGTTCTTCAACAAGCTGATTAGCTACAAATTCTTCCTTATAAGTATCTTTCTTGGAAGATATTATGGATATTTGTTTGCACATATTGGAAAAAGCAAATTTTTGTCTTTTGTTTTCTCCGATTGTGAAATATCTGTCTCTATGGTTATTGATGTCAATACCATAAATATTCAAGTAATCATTTCCAAGGATGATATGTTGAGATGTGCAATTGTCCATCACTACTATCTCTGTTTTCATTCTTATGCTTCCTGAAGGGTGTGGGAACACAATATTAGTGTCTAATATTCACAAAGGGTACATATTGTTACTGGAACTACTAAATTGCACACCTTCTATTGGTAACAGATGGTTTTTCCATTCAGGAAGTATAACTTGGAGATAATCTTTGCCCACACAAGTGCAAAATGCCCCTGTATCCAAATTTACGTTGGCTTCAATATCATTCATCAGAACTGATGTGATACAAGATGCTCCAGCAGTATAACCTTTTCCTCTAGCAGGTTTGGTCTTACACAATCTGGCATATTGGATATTGATCAGGTTATGACAGTCTTCACTGTACTATGGAAAATGAGTATGGACTTTTGTGACCTCAAAGAAAGCTGTTATGTTTTCAATGGTATAGTCCTCCACTGGTGTATCCTCAGAGACTTCAGAATATAGGTCAGATTATTCTTTCTCTTCAGTACACTGAACTTCTTCAATCACTTGAGCTTCATTGATTTTTGTCATTTTGGTGCAAGTGTTGGCTAAATGTGAAGTGCTTCCACATTTATGATACTTCAAGACAGGTTTGTCAGGTCTTCTGTCCTCTCTGGGAATCTTTGAGATTATCTTGGATTCCATAGGGGTCTTAGTCAAAGTTTTACCAATTCTTGTTCTGGTAATGATATCTTCCATTGCATTATTGTAGTCCTCTGTTGAACAGGTTTCTACACATCTGTTCTTGATAGCATTTTCCAGTTCTCCTCCACACTTTCTTAATATTTTCATATTAATCATAGTGTCAGACATATCTGGGTGTAAATCAGATAGTCTGTCTTTTTGCTTGAAGAACCAAGTGAGTGGTCTGTCTTTTTCTGAGTTAAAAATGGAATTTTCAAAAGAATTTTCCATTTTAAACCTCCAAGAATTATTGGTCCATTTGGTAATCACTTCAGATTTCCACCAAGACTAATCATGTTTTCCATGATTTATTCTCATCTTGTAGTACCACTTCTTTGCAGTTTTGGTAAACAGAAAGTGTCATTTTCCCACTGTGATTTCATCAGGTATATTAAAGTCTTCCTGCAACATATCAATAGTTTTGATGAACTAAATATGGTTGTATTCACCTTCACCAGAGAATGTTGGTCATTCTCCTAATTTTGGAATATCTTTTGCAGAGATAACCTTTTCTCCTAAGAGTGGGGTAAAACTTCCTTTAACAGAGATTTTTTCTTCAGTAAAAGGTGTAGAATGTCTTGGCATATGTGGTTCAAAATTCTTATGAATTTTTTCTACATTTGCAATGATTTCATTCTTCAGTTTCTGCCTTTCACTGTCACTTTTTGCCAAATGTGTGGCAAACTGATTGGTGTTTTTAGTAATTTCCAATACATGGTCTTTTAAAATTCTGAGTTTATCATTAATGTTTCAAATGTAAAGATCTTCCATTACATCATTCTGAATTTGAAATTTACTTTCAATTCTGTCACATGTATTGGTAATTGAATCAAGTTTGACATTTTTCAACTGATACCATTAAGTATACTTTCTGTCATTCCTTTTTAATTCACTTATATCTGATGTAATTTTATTAATCTTTGCATCAAATTTACCAAGTTCTACATCAATACTACTTTTTACAAAATGTATTTCTTGTATTATTTGCATGGAAAAGTTCTGTTCATCTTTTCCTGTTCCTTGGCTGTTAATTACATCAGAGTCCTGGCCATATTGAACACACTGTCCACGGCTGAAGGTTCTAACTTAAGAATTCTGTACCCTTGTGGGTAAGGTCTGTTCCAATTGGCTTTGCCTTTGCCCTTGTCTTTATGGTTCTTGGGACCTCTCTTTTTCTTCTGAGGTCCTTTGGGCTTGTCTTTGGACACTTCTGGAGCTGGTTTGGAGCTGGTAGACACCACTGGGCCTTCTGTCTCCAAAGCTGGAGTCATTTTCAGTTCCTTCTTATGGTCTATGGATAAAAGACTTTGGTTCTTCAACCAATTCTTTATCTTTTTGACCTTGTCTTTCCAAGACAATGGGCTCCAACCTCCTAATATTTCTATGGTCTTCTCCTGTCCCAGAAAGCTCTTGATGTGTAAGTAGGAGTTCATGGCCCCCTGCCAAAGGCTTGGGCATATTTCCCACTCCTCTTCTTTGGCTGCTCTGAACCAATTTTTGTATTGGCATTGATAAATTTCTATTGCCTCCACTTGAAAGTGGTTCAGCCCTTAAAATATTATCATGAATCAGTTCAGATTCAGAGTTTACATCAAAGTTTGTTGGTACAGACCTTGGGGAATGGGAAGCAACTCTGGAATCCTCCAAATGTGTCTTTCTTGAGGAATACTTAATACTTCAGGATTTGGTCTTGGCTCTTCCTTGTCCACATCCATCTGGTTGGACTGAATAGTTGCTTCCATTTCTGGTATGCACCATTTTCACATCAATTTTAAGATAAAGAGTGAAAATATCAAGATAAAACACACCTTTTGGTGGTAATTTAGTCTTTTCAGAGTTGAACAAGGTCCCTCTTTTAGCAATTTGAAACTCAATACTGTCCTCAGATTCTGGACTGGTAATATATCTCTTACTGAGTCTGTTACCACCTGCACAGTATTTGATTAAAGACACTAGAAAAATTATAAAAGAGAAAAATTATTTTTTATACTTTTCAAAATATTTTTAAAGATTTCTTATAAGTTTTATTTTTTAATATTAAAAAAATTATTCTTTTTGAATAAAAAAAAATTAAAATGTAATATTTTGAATGAAAATTAATTCAGAGTAACTCAAGGAATAATTTTATAAGTTTTTGGATGTGAAAAAGCCATGTGTAAAAACAATATAAAATTAAACCAAATTCCTCAAAGAAAAAGATTTTAAGACAATTTCAAAAATAAAAATGATTTAAAATTCAAATTGAAAGAAAAAAATATTATTAAATTAATATATTTTAGAACTTAAAAATATATTAATTAAGGGTACAAGGTTCAAAAAAAGATGGGCAGGCCCCCAAATGTAAGATGTGTCTATGAAACTGTTGATAATATTACTATTAATCAACAGTACTATGACTGTTCTTATGAGATATAATAGTAAAGAATTATTATAACCACAATTAAATAATTAAAGAATTATTTCTTTCACATTTTATACACTACTAGTGACTATAACAGTGAGTAGTAATTGCCTACAAGAATCAATTACAAGAAGAATTTAATAATAAAAACTTTTTTTATTAAAATAATAAAATTATTTTAATATATAATTATCTTTTGCAAGAATAATTTTAAAGATAATTCTTGAAGAAAACTAATTTTAGAGAAAAACTTTAAGAAATAAAGATAAATCACTCACTAATACTCCAAAGAACTTATTAAAGCTTAGAGTAGAGAGATTTGATGTAGAATTGTGGATTTAATGGAGCAAAATTGATTTATAACAGGATTACAACAATATATAGTTGATTTCTATTATTTCACGTCTTTCTGATTGATTTTGAAAGAATAAAACACTTAAGAAAATTTCTAACTAATACTTACTTGTTGGTAATGACAGTATAATATAATAATGTGATATTTGGAAAAAACAGCAAGAGGAGGCCCCTTTTAAGTCTAAGACGGCTCTCAGAGGCGTTCCATGGAGCAAACTTACAAATCAGTGAGTGAGAAGACAATAAAACCTTTTGGATTATTGATTTCATCATCTGTTGTAGCATAAGATTATCATAATTACTTAATTGAGGCTTTTACATGACTACCAATCCATTTATGGTTAAGAATAAAAGGAGTAACAGCTGTAAATATTCTTTTATTCCAAAATAATCATTTATTTCTCAAAGTTATCAATGTTATTGGAAATTTCATCAAAGAATGTATTTTCTGTAAATTCTTAATGATTCTGTGTTTCACATGGAATCATCAAAAATGGACTGTAAGTAAACCTTTCAATTTTACATATAAAGGTAAGATTCTTTCTGGTTCTTATATGAATTATACAGTTACCAATTGGTCATGAAATTTTCAGAAAGATTCATTAAGAATTGTATTTTTAATGAATTTTTGAAGTTTTTACCTCATTTCTATGTAGAATTACATATAGCAGTATATGGCTGGTTGCTATGAGGTAAATCAATGGATACTAGTCCAAAAAGGTTTTTAATTACTCTTTTGGTGCTTATCCATGGAAAGTCATTAAGAATTGACATGGTTACAGAAGTCTAAGTTCCTCTTTACCTCCTTGGCATGTCAAAATAGCAGGTTATTTGCTATTTTCTTATGATTTACTGTAGTTGTAACATGGTAACCAAGTTCCCAAAAGGTTTTAGTTTACCAATTAGGCAAAGATCAGCCATGGATCCAAGCTCTGGAGCTGTCCATGCCTCAGAGGCCTCAAAAGCTGGGTACCCTGGCTCTCTTTGATGTCCTTTTGTCCCCCTTGCCTATTTTTTTACGTCAAAATAAAATTTTAAGCTTCAAGTGAGATATCCACTATGGGTGTACCAAACGTGCATGTAAGAATACCATAATATTAATTGCCCAAAACATGCATAACACTATTCTTAGTGTATATGTAACATGGGAGTCCTCACATTCCCATTGTTTTGGTGTGAAATAGAGAAAAACAAAAAATTTCACAGATCTTTTATGTGGTATTGAAGTATTTTCCAAATTACCACCTCAAAGAGTTAATTTGTGCTTATTCACTCTATGGATACCCAGGGTTAAATGTTGTGTAGAATCCAAATCAGGCCTTAAATCCATGGATTTACTTACTCAATAAAAAGTTATTCATCTTTTCTGAAATAAAAAATGATTAATTTTGAATATGTGCATGACTTATGCGTTATGCATAATTCAGAATTTATTTTTAAGATAATTGTGGCTTATTTGGGTATGTAAAACATACCTCAAGGCTCACATTTCCTTGATAGCCATTTTGAGAAGAATATTTAAAAGCAAATAATTCAATGTTAAAAGAAACTAAGAAATTGAAGACAAAAAATTATCACAGGTAAATTAAAATTAAACTGTGGGTGAAATTCTGAAAAATGGATGCTTTGGAGCTTGGAAATTGCCTTTTGGGTCATTTTATTGCAAATTATCCCTTAACACTTGATTTATCTGTTGGGGAATTTTTAATTGGAGGTAAATTGTGTTCTCAAATTTAAAAGGGTCATCTGAAGTGTATAATAAGAAACTTTTCCATTGATAGCACATATTTGAGGAGTGAAATTTTGGCATGAAAAATCACTTTTTCAAAGATCCTGTTGATTATTTCAGTAAATCTTTCTTAAAAGCCATCTTCAGGGCTCTAATGACCTTCAGGAGAGTATGAGTGCTAATTTGGAGCCAAAGATTAACCATTTTACACCCCAAGTCAATGATAGCTTTTGGGCCAGAAAAGAATGTTATACTAATTGGAAGGAAGCCAGGTTTTTTTCCAAATATTTCACTAATTTTGTATTTTTTCATTATCCTCTGAAGTTTCTTCCAGTTTTCCTTAAAATATTTTTTATTTAATGAATATATAACATGAAGAATAATTTCTAAGTTCATTAATAAACACATGAATATGAATAAAAGTGTTCCAATTGGTTCCAATGGCTCATGAAAGTTTAAAAATAATTCCCAACAATCATTTCCTCCATTCAATGGGAAGACAAATCTTCATTAATGTTCCGCATTCATGGCATAAATTGTAAGTCTAGGAAAAGTTTCTGAAGAGAATATTTCAAGGCCAAATTCCTATCAATAACAATAATTGAAGGTGGAAGAATATTAGTATTTTTGAGGAAACTCTTTCTATGTTGATTAAATTCTCAATTATAGGAGAATTCAACTTCATCCTTCATCAAACAGAGAGCCCTATAAAATGTCTTATTGGTTGAGCATAATCCAACAATCAGGAAAAATTTAATTTTGTGTGCCTTTCAAGGATGAAAGAATATCCAAAAAGTTCACAAAAATATTATAAACATTATTTTAATAATACTAATTAGAACTAAATTACTAAAAGTCCATTAAATTAAGTAGAAATTTCATAAAAGGGCATAAATCCTTGATTATCTCAGAAAAAAATGAAAAACATGTGAAATAAATTACACCAATGGATTTCCCATCTAAAACTAAATATATGACTCTTTGCTTCCATATCTGTAAACCCAATACTTACTGAGATAACTGGATATATGCACTTTTATGATCAGTGCATATATTGATGGTCTTGAGTTCATATCTGCTGAGATACAAATGATAAAGATATTATCAAAAACAAAATTTACAGCTAAATAAATGTAAAAATAAATATTGAAGCTTCATTTGAAAAGCTATAGATAAAGCTATGGATAATAAAGAGAAATTGACAAAAAATTGACATATTAGTTGAACACTCAAAACCAAAATGGGTCCAAGCTTAAAAAAGTGGTTCTTCATATTCTACTAGTAAATAATTTAATAATTATGTATTCTTTGTCATCATATTAAATCTATAACCCTGTGAAATCATGGTTCAAATTCTTATATAGTAAATTTCAACAGAAAAGATGACTCACAAGAAAATTAATCCAAAAAAGGATTTTGATAATGTGATAAAATCCTCCAAAAACTTAGTAAGTAAATTAACATCTATAATATTTCACTCTCTGAATTGCAGTTTCATGCAAAAATTCAAAGCTATTAGGGACTAAATCTAAAGCTTAAAATTGATCATTTTGGATCTTTGACTCTAATATTCATTAAAGTTAAAAGTTAATTAAGAGATAAAACTTGTGGATATTTGTACTTTATTAGTAAAACTACCTTGATACATCAGATTGAACCATTTACAAAGCTTATGATGTTAGAAAATTCTATTTATAGTGATAACTCTAAAATGTGGCATAATAATGAGATAAGAAGGCTGAATAATGTTGTAATCATCACTAAACCTTAAAATAATAATCATTTCCATTGGGTAGCATCATTTAAAAAGATTTATGAGTTATGTGGTCACTAATATTAAAACATTTTACTATATAAAGACCCCTTCTTCCCCTGCTTCTCTCTCAAACACATCAAATACAATAAAATATTAAATATAAAGGTAAAACACTTTGTTCTTTCAAATAACACCCTTAAATTTTAAAGGAATGAATTTATAACTAGTATCAATTACTCAACATTTGGTTATTATATTAATAGTTTGATTAAATTTGTTAAATTCTCTGAAAATCTCTAAATTCATGTAGAAATAATAAAAATTGTATTTCTCTCTATTTTTAATTGTAAATACATTCTAGAAGAGTTAAAATTACTTCTT
This sequence comes from Austropuccinia psidii, assembly GCA_023105745.1. Classification (NCBI taxonomy): domain Eukaryota; kingdom Fungi; phylum Basidiomycota; class Pucciniomycetes; order Pucciniales; family Sphaerophragmiaceae; genus Austropuccinia; species Austropuccinia psidii. The sequence goes on from JALGQZ010000001.1 coordinate 46,367,081, forward strand.
TGAGAATAAATTAATTGAAAATTATCATTTTAAGCGTTGACAGTTCTTTTCATCTTATAATAATATCCCTCTCTAAAATTCATTTTCATCAATATAAATAGTACCTATATTGACTTATAGCTTTAATATTAGTAATATTTTAGCTACAAATTGATATTTTTTATGAATGAAAAAAAAAATTTTACACAATTCCTATTTTATGGTAACAATGATAATTAGCCTTAATATATTGATTTTTAAATTATCAATATATTTATTATATTATACTCTTTTCCTAATATAATTTATATTATTTGTTCTTCACTAATAATATAACATATTTTACACCATAATTACAATAATATTTTAATTTTGGAGTTAACTTTATTCTGATTTTTGATTACTATTAAGAAGTTCTGAGTAAATTTATTAGAGTATTATCAATTTTTACTTATTATTTCATAATAAAACCTTACATATTTTGTAGTTATTGGAGTTATAGGTAAATTCCATAAGAATCACATGATTAACTCCTTCAAGGAGTGTTATGGAAAGGGGTTAAGTCAAAAAGATTAGGTAATGGGTCCCTTTATATGCCATGGAGAGGACCACACAAAGTTTTGTTGTTTGAGGATTTCAATAAGAGAATCAATAGGCCTTCTGAATTGAAGTGTGTCTCACTTTAATTTCTTGACTTTGTTTTAAGTATCTTGGAGTATGGAATTCCTGTCAGGCTCCCTTTGGCTGTTCAACCTTTCCTGAATTTGCCTTGATATGAGAAGTGATTACAACATCAGAGAAATTTGGGATTTCTCTGGCTCATTGAAGTTTCTGAAAGCAGGATGTACCATGATAATTTCAGTGGCATCATGACTGTTTTAAATATTTTTAACTTTGATAGTCCAAGTGGGACTATTGGAATATTTTCTTGAATAAAGTCTAAAAATACAATCAAGCTTTCCTGAAATGAATTTTTTAGAGGTGGGCTTTTGGTAAAAAATAATGAGAAATGGTTTAGAAGAGCTTGATAAATTTGGTTTGGAATTGTGTTTTTGAAAAAGAGAGTTTGTTTGGGGTGGAAAATATTTTGGAATATCTTGGTGTGTTCAATTTTTCTGGGGGTGGGATGGGATGTAAAACATATTTTGAAAAAATAGTTCAGGTTTTTTTCTTTGGGGAAACCCCTTTTTGGGGGAGGTTGGAAGGGGTTTTCTCAAAACAATTTTTTTTAATTGAAAAGGGGCCCAGGAAATTCCATATGTGTTTTAACTATTTTTGCTTATGTGCTTTTACCAGAACCTTTGATTTATCTTAAATATCTTCTTCCACTATAGTAAATACATTATTCAAATATCAAGTTTGTGTTCCCTGAGTAACTTTCTAAAATCCTTTAGAGCTTACCAAATTTCCTCACTAAGGTGTCTTTTAAATGGAAAAAGAAATAACCAAAATAAAATCATCTCCAACAAAAAGAATATTGAACTGATTTTCTTGATCATTAAGCAAGTAGTTATTATAAAATTTTTTGTATTGATTCTACATCCAATTTCACACAGGGGTGTATTATAGGGTATTCATCTCAAAAATGGCAAAGTAAACATTTTTGGGTAAAATTAAGAAATTTCAAGAATTTAAATCAAAATTGAGTTGATTTGAGATGGCTTAAAGCTACATTTATTTATTACTCAATTTACCAAATATTTGTTTATGTTTGAGGTGTGGTGTTTGGACCTAAATCTAGCTTTGATTCTATCATATTGTGAGCCTGTGAGGTATATATGACATGCCCATAAGGCCACAAATAACTTTATATACAGCTGATTTAGTCTTGAACAGACTTTCCTGTTGAAATTAAAATAAAAATAATTAAAAATAAGTATAACTTTATTTTGGATAAACAAAGTTAGAATTATTATGTCATTTTTGGATTCTACATCAAAAATAACCTAGGGTACACCCATAGGGTCTTATACCCAAAAATATTTATTTCTTGAGTTATTGAAAGAGTTAAGAGTCTCACAGTACCAGTGTAACTGTTTTAAAAATTGTTGAATTTAAGCTTAAATAAGCTTACATTTAAAGTTGCATAAGGGTTATGCAAACTTACCAAAATTTTAGTTAAAATTGAGGTGTTGTGTATATTTACTGAATTGGCTAAGGATTTACCATACAGAATGTAAATACTGTGTGGGCTCAATTTGAAAGTCTTTAAGGCCACACTATGGCTTTAAATAAATAAAAGGGCAAAATCCACACAAAAAGGTGGGACAAAGGAAAAAGACCAAACAGAGCTGGGGTACCCAGCTTTTTGGATATTCAAGGATTCAATGAAGGTTTTCCACCTTTATTAAAGGATTTTCAACCTTATTTAAACTTTAATATTAGACTTTGATCCAACCTTAAAGTTTAAACTGTTTTTAACCCAATTTGGACAGGAATTTCAAGCTTCCAAAGGGTAAATCCCAATATGCAAGCTTGAAATGAAAGCTTTAAGAACTGTCAAAGCTTAATTAAGCTTGAAACTTAAAAGCTACAAGTACTAAAACCTTATCAAAAGTTAAGGTTTAGTGTGTATTGCTATTTTACATGGAAAAATAGCAATAACCTCAAAAATCCATTAAAAATCCAAATCTTAATAGATTTTCTTGAACGTTTCACACAGCTTACAATTCAATGTTATCTTTGTATACATTAAATTTCAAGTATTCTTTATAAACAGATTTTATTGGTAATCAGCATAGAAAATTACTCTTTTAATTAGACTTAGAGAAAATTAAGATCTCTTGAGAAATCAATTAAAAATTGAGTTTAAGAGAATTTTGCTTGAAACTTTATTTTCAAGTTGTTTGTGTGATGAACTCTAATATAAATAAACCTATTTTATATCAAAACTTAAAATAATTAGCTTAAATGAGGATTAAAGTTACTTGGAGTTAAGAATAACACCAGTAATTTTAAATTGGAATTAAAAATAAGTTACCTTAAGTTAAGAACTTTATTTTTAAGAATTTTTTTCATTTTTGACCTGAGAACGCCCTCTATATTCTTTATGAATCATGGGAGATGCTCTGAAGACATAAAAAGAGTCTAATCATCACTGTTTTTGTCCATCAAATCAATTCAATCCAATCCAATCATATTAGACATTTAAACAGGTAAAGTTTTATTACATACAAAATCTTATTATTAAAGTAATTCCTAAGTTATTTTATTCTTTATCAATTTTAAATTAAAGAATTGAAATGATATAATTCAGATTATTTTTGTAATGACCAATAATATATTCTATTTTATACAATTATTGTCTTTAAAATATCTTTTAAAGATCCACAAATTCCTCTTAAAAACTCTTTAATCATATTTTTTATCATAAAAAGCTGTTTTATCTTTTAAAATATTGATTTTTGGCATTTTTTTGACTTATAATAATTACTTAATATAATAACTGTTGTATCTGACTTGTTGTATTAAATATATATTATAAGTAAGTTTTTCTCTAAAACTCAAAAAAAAATTTATGTATTATTAGTTTTTTTTATATAGAATTTTTCTATAAGAATTATATCTGCACAGTGTGTTTTATAATTTATTTTCAAATAATATTTATATTACTTATAAGTGGTTAAATATTTGTATTTTCCATGTGTAATTGTCTCCTTAAGAGCTTTACACTTCTTATTGTTATAACTGTCAGTGACTATAACAATAATAGAATAATTATAGTTTATTATGATTATTAATATTTTTTATTATTATATTATATAATAATAATTAAATTTATTTTTCAATATAATTATTTTTGATAATTATATTTAATTTTTGTTTATAGTATTTTGTTATGTTATATTTTTCTACTGAGGACAGTCATAGTACTCTTGATATTGTCACTATCATCAAGAGTTTCATAGACAAACCTTACACATATAGATGGTAAATCTTGTAGGCCCTTTGTCCAGGAGCTCAAATGTTTCCATATTTTTTATTCAAATAAAGAAAAATGGAAAAAAATGATTGATAAAAAAGGTTTAGAAGGCAATCTGCAGAAAGGTGCCAGGGTACCCAAGTATCCATATGTGCATATATTTCTTTTTTTATTTGGGAAACCTTAATTAAGTTTGCATGGCCAATTTAAGTTATTTATTAGAATTAAGGCTTTTATAATTAAAATACTATTAAAAAAATTTAAATCAAAATTAAGGTAATTTTATTCAAGTTTAAAGCTTGAAGTAGCACCCATTAGTAAAATCTTGAGCAAAAAGTCAAACTTTCCAAAGGAGTGAATATTTCTCATTCACTTATAGGTTCTCAAAGATCATGGAAAATATTAAACTTAAATTCAAAAATAAAATATGACCAATTAGTAATTCCATCAAAAATGACTTAAAAAGAATCCTACTTATAGTGAAAAATACAACATTATACCAAATCACAAATCAGGATTACTGTAAGCCTTTCATTGAAATCCAGAGGACAAGAATGACACTGAAATACTAAAAACCAATGGTAAAGTAAAATTACCACCAAAAGATCACTTGAGCTAAAATATCTCATAAAAAAATCCAAAATGAAGAGAAAATCCACCTTCTTCTGAATACAAAAATCGCATGACCATAGAACAAAGAATAACAAAATATTCTAGCTCAAAGAAAGAGCTGAGCATAAACCTTAATATTTACCTCTCATCTAATATATAGAAAAAGATATATAATCCAATTATGTGAGGGCTTAAATTTGATCTCTTAATGAGTTCTATCCAACAGTAGCATCTAAATTGGGCTAGCAACAAAATTACAGAATTTAGACCCAACCATAGTCCAAATAATGTTTAAACTATTATATAAACTCCACAGATTTAGTGTGAGAAACCTAAAGTATGTTCCTTTTAAAAAGAGTAGCATTTTAGCTCCTTAATGGTACCCTTCATTAATATTTATCTCATCTAGAGAAAACTTTATTGAAGAGATTAGCTAAATACAGGATCTGTACAGAATCCAAATTTGTATAATCAAATTTCAAATCTGTTTAGCTTGGCCATAATTAATGTTACAAATACCAAATTAGGAACCATTTTTAGAGCTCATCGAGGGCTATAAACTTAGAAATATCTGAGGTCTTTATTGCATAAGATGTCAAAGGCATAGTAGCTTTAATAATAAAATCCCACCATATTGGAAAAAAGACAATACTTTGGGATAATATCTCATGCTAATGAATTAAAGGTGTCAAAACCAAGCCAAAGCCTTTTTTACTTGAATACCTCATACAATTACCAATAATAGGCATCCAGTCTTGTTCTGCAAGATATTCTAAATATCTTATATGTACAAACATGTCTTTGAGGTCCTCTTACAACAATTTTCACCTTGTATTTGGGAAAGGGCAGAAGAAATGGTTTTAAAGCCACATCAGAACCTGAATAAAGCTATACAGGGCTTTGGAAACCACAAAACCACCCTCTTGAGTGAGATCTTTCACTATTTCTATGTGTAGGTGTAAGGTGTGGATATAAAACTTTGATTAAAAATCAAGTACTTTTCCTAGTCAAAATTGTTTTTAAGGTAAAACATTGATTGGAAATAGTATTAAATAAGATTTTTAAGAGAAAACATGCCAATTTTATTGTTTTTAGCTTTATTAGTATAAAACAATAATATTATAAAGATTTCTTGTTTTACCAACAATAAACCTTTATCCAAAAATACTCTACAAGAGATATTCAAGGCTACAAAAGAAATTTCTTCAAGAGCAATTTCAATTGGAATTGATTTAGCAAAAAATGGCAAGCAATTAATATAATAAAATACTCTTCCAAAAAATTATTAAAGAGATTACACCCCAAAAAGTGATCAGAGTGAATTTAGAAACAAAGTGACAAAGTTAACAGTGATGAAAGATGCTTTAATTCACTTATGGGTTGGTTCAAGGGGTAAAAATGACTGTAAGAGTTACAAAAAATGATTATAATGATTTTTTTCATGTGTTTAAATGGTTGAAAATGATTTGAAAAGGGTGGTTGTAATCTTTTATTGATTGGTTTAACAGTGCTTAAACTAATTATAAAAGGAAAAGATTCTAAGATGAAGAGAAAAGTGGGACAAAGGAGACATTGATTTATAGCCACCTATTCTCTTACTCCAAAAGTAAGATTTTCTCTTTTAAGTCTTGGAAAACACTCTGACAACAGAAAATCCAATTATGGCATCATTGGACCCTGGTTTAGACCAAAGAAGGGCTGGTTTTAGCCATTTTTTGCTATTTTCAGCTATTTTGGACCCTCAAATCAGCCATTGCTATAGTAATACCTGGCTTTAAGCCTTCAAAACATGTCATAATGTGTGTAGGAGATTTATAAACCAGTTAAAACTGTTTTTACCAATATTTTTTTAACTTAAGGGTAGTTTTACCCTGTTGGTAACAGTTAAAACTGCCCTGGTTGGTATCAAAACCTCATCATCAATTGAGACACAGACCCTGTAGCTCAGTTCCATGCCAAAAAGTGATGAGCTTTTGTGTGGATTTTGACATCCCACCCCTGTCAGCAAGGACTTTGGGGGTCTGGCTCCCCCTTAGAGCTAGAGTTCCTTTTCCCCCCAAGAATTAATCTTTCCAATTTATTTTTCCTTTAATTCCTCATCATGTAATACACTCGTAGTTTACACATGAAATTCAATTGAGTTTTTACAGTACACAACTGTAATAATTGATACCTCATATTTAAATTACAGTTCAGTTATGAAATACATGCGCACATTTTGACATTTCAATTGAAAATACTTCAATTCCTCATAACGTTTAAGCTACACACAACACCTCAATTTTAACACAAAAATTTATTGTTAACACCATATGTGATGTGAATTAAATTAAGGTGTTTACGCCTTTTTAACTTTTGTACAGAAAATACTAAGAATTTAATTTAACCTTATTTAGAATTGAGTTACCAAACTTTACCCAGAGGTGACCCCACTTTATTTTTTATGAGGAGTCCAATGGTAAATTAATTTTCATATTTTTATTTTTAGGATAATTGTTATAATAATTTTTATTTAACTTCTTTCTACAAATATTTTCATTTTGGTATTGTTGTTGAAAATTCATTTCTACTTAATTTTTTCAAGTAAAAATGTGTTTTCACAAATTTAAATTTCAAAATAATTCTATTTTTAAATTATAATTAAATTTAGATTTTTTGGAATAAATTTATATTTATATTTTAATTTTTGTTTTGATAATATAAATAAATTTATTTTTTTTATAATTCTATATTGTTTTATTATTTGTGGTCTTTTGGGTATCTGCAAATACCTCTAAGGCTCACACTCCCTCCGCCTAAAAAAAGAATGTTACTTTGTAATATTGTTATTTCTAGTGTTTCTGAAACTTCTGAGAAGATTAGTAGCTTCAGGTATGTCTTTTTCTGCTAACCATTAATCTTCAGAAGCTGGGTCACTGTACCTAACAAGGTATTCCCCTACTTTCTTGGTTCTTAACTTTCTTTCTTTGAGAACTTTGGTGATTTTATTAGTACCAGAAAATTCAATAGGAGGTATATGCTGAGGAAATTTATTTCTCAAAGGAAACTTCTCAGAATCACTAGGCTTATATGGCTTTACCAAGCTTACTGGAAACATAGGATTCTTATTGCTAAGTTCCTCAGATAATTCTACTTCAATTGAATTTTCCCCATGGAGGGCGTTAATAGCAAAAGGTCCTTCAAAGGATTCTTTGAGCTTTCTACATCCCTTGATGTTATTGAAGCTAGTGGTTGATACAAGTACTAAATCTCCAACTTTGAAATCTGGAGTGGCATGTGATTTTTCCCATTTGTCTTTGGCATATGCAAATGAGTCCTCCATGCACCTTATTGCATGCTTTCTAGCTTGGTCTGGAATTCCTTTGAAGCTACTAGTTGTGAGATTTATTGGACCAAATCCTTCCTTAATGAATCTTGGGGTAATTTGGGATTCCATACTTTTTCTAGAATAGTAGGAGTTTGGTTGGTGCTGGCATGAATGGATGTTTTGTATGCCAATTCCAGTGCTGGTAAGAGAGTAAACCAATCAAGGGTGAACCCATCACAATCTTCAAATTCAAGGCCATATGCACCAACTCTTCTCACCACATCTTCCAAGGTTTGGATCATTCTTTCAGCCAGTCCATCAGCTTGTGGGTGGTAGGCTGTAGAGAAGGCCAACTTTTTCCAAATAATTGGTGAAGATTTGTCCATAGTGCTGAGGTGAATTTGGGATCTCTGTCACTAATGATATTTGTGAATATGCCAGTCCATGATATTATTCTATTCCATATTGAAAGAGGTGTGTCCATGGCTGTATAATCCTTGTTACATGGTAGAAATATTGGAGTCTTACTGTCACAGGGGCCCTTTGAATGAAGAGGTCTGTAACAACCATCCATCAGGGGTAAGGGTATTCATTCATACACCCACTCAAACACCTCAAATCAGCAAATCCAGTATCTGCATCAGCAGTCAGTTTCAGCAATCTTCATTCTGAAACATGCATACAGTTTGGTACATCAATACAGCCTGTCAATACTTGTACAGGATGGATTCACCCAATACAGTTTCAATACACCAGTATGAAACTGTATGATCACTCAAATACACCACACCTCTTGTACAGGTTCTGTACAGCTGTACAGGACCTGTATTGGCCAGACTCAATTCAACAATCAATTATTCTCATGAAAATTCTTCTCTGGATCAGGGCTGGTGATTCTCACATATACCAGCCCCTCTTTCTCCCCCCTGGGGACTTTTCCCCAGTTAATTAATTTAGTTTATTTATTATTTTATAATTACTCTTATCCTTATTTTGGGTATTATAATTATTTAATCTTAAGTTAGTCTTTGCATTTCTCTCTTCGCCTGTACAGTATGAGTTGGGTGGCCATATCCTTATTAACCCTTCTCTTTCCATTCTGACAGGTTGAAACAGTGGACTTGGACTTGTTTGTGGTTGGCTCTTCTATTCTTTTACTCTTATCTTTTGTTGCTGCTTTTCTTATATTTATTCTTTAGCAATTTATCTTTAACACTCTTAAGTGTATTCCCTTTTATCTTATCTTTGAGCCCTCCATAAGTGAGTCCCAGTTTACTGAGTGCCAGGCCCTCTTCACTTCGAAGAGCCCCTGTGACATTAAATTAATTAACTCATATTTGATTCTTTCTTTTCATTCATTTATATTCATTTCCTCTCATTCATCAATTATGACCTTTTCATGATTTTATGATTTTTAATGATTTTCTATGAAATTTTCTTTCTCATCAATTTTCATCTCATTCATTTCATTCTTATGAAAATTGATTCTTTTCCTTTCTTATTCATTGCTGACCATTTCATCACTTCATTTTATCTCTATCAATCAAATTTTTCTGTGTTTTTATTCAGGTCTTATTCAGGAGTAATTGATTGGTTATTTGATTGGATTATTCATTGGGATTCATTGGTTGATTGGGTTATTGATTCAGGATTTCATTTGGATTATTTGATTGACTTTTGAACCCTCAAGATATTGAATTGATTTCTGAAGATTTTGAACTGATTGATTGATTCCTCAAGACTTTATTTCATATTGAAGACACTTATTGATTGATTATTGATTGAATATTGATTGATTATTGAATTCCTCAAGATTATTGATATTTGATTGAATTGATTGTTGATTGATTGAATTTATTTGACTGTTGATTGAATTTGATTCCTCAAGATTTGAATTGATTCCTCAAGATTCATCAAGATTTTATTGTGATTGATTTGGCCAAGCCTGATTATTATTCTTAATACCATCAAGTTATTTTAATTCTTTCCATAATGCCAGTCCAGCATAGCCCCCCAGCAAGGAATACTAGATCCCAGAAAATTCCAGCTGTTCTCACTCCTACAGCAAGGGCTCCTCTTGACCGCACACCATCAGTTCATCAACTGAGTGTAAATCTAGACAGAGGACCACCAATGGAAGGAGCAGCACCCTCAAGAAGAGGTGGAATGAAATCTAGAAGATCAAGATCTTTCTCTGGACTTTTGGGTGGCTACCCTGGCATGTCTGAAGGTGCAAGAGCAAGACAAGGGGAAGTTGAAGATGAAGAGGGGGAAGAGTCTGTGGAAGAGGAAGATTCTGGGGAAACTGAAGTGGCAGATGCCTTGGCAAATGTTCCAGAGGTGCCTCAGGGTTCTAATCTAGCCCTTTCTAGTCAACCTCTTGTCTCTCAAACTGATCCAAGTCTCCTCAAGATGATGGAGCAGATGACTCAATTCATGGGACAACTCACTCAAGCAGTTGCCCCCAGGGACAATTCCAAAGCCCCTGCTTTCAAGACTCCATCCATGAAGGCACCTGATTCTTTTGATGGTACTCAAGCTCATAAGTTGAGAGGGTTTATCCAATCCTGTCAACTAATTTTCCATAATGATCCAGCAAATTTCTTCTCTGACAGGAAGAAAGTTCTTTACTCAACCTCTTTTCTCACTGGTAGAGCTGGAAAATGGATTGAACCTTACCTCTCAAATATTTCCAATGAAGACCCTTCCTACCTCCTCAATAATTGGCCATTGTTTGAATCTCAATTATTCACTCTGTTTGGTGACCCCAATGAAGTCAGGAAAGCTGAACAAGAGTTGGACAATTTGAGGATGAAGGAAAGTGGTCATGTTTCCTTGTACATAGCAGATTTCAGAAGCTTAATGTCAAGAATTGGAGATTGGGGGGAAAGAGCTTATATCCATGTTTACAGAAGAGGATTGGCATCAGGATTATTGGATCAGTTGGCTTCTCACCCTGGAACTTTTGATACTCTTCAAGAACTTATGGATGTCACTTTAGAATTGGACACAAGATATCATGAGAGGCAAAAGGAAAAGGGTGGCAATCAGGAAAAGAAGCCTCCAGTCAGTGGATCCAATCAGTCTAGGCCTCCTCAAAACTCATTTCAGAAGAGACCTCATCAGAAGAAGAATAAGAAGGGCAAGCAATTTCAATCTTCAAAGGACAAGCCCCATGCTGCTCTCCTCAATAAGGACAATAAACTAATCGGTTCTGAAAAGGAGAGGAGGATTAAAGAGGGGTTGTGTACTTATTGTGGTGGAAAGCACCCAATTGAAAAATGCTTCAAGAGACCTCAGAACAAGCCTGGGTCATCATCAAGAGGCTTCCCTAGCAAGCAGGGAAAAGCCTGAGTGGGAATCATGAGGTGTTCAATGGTTCTCACTTGTTTCCTTCAAGAGCACAATTGTGCACTCTGAATACTAGTGTCAAGAAATCTTTAAAATTTCTTATTTTTTCTTCAATCTCTGATATTTTTTATAGTATTCTCATTGATTCTGGTGCTACAAACTCTTTTATTGCAAAGAATTTTGTTCTCAAGTACTCATTGACTCTGTCAGAGCTCCCTGAAAAGATTCCTCTTTTCATTTTGGATTCTAATGAATCCCCTGCCTTGTTCATCACCCATTATACCAAGTGGGTAGTTGACTTGCCTTCCTTCCCAAGCTTTGAATGGGATTTCTTTATCATAGATTCACCCAAAGGAGAAGACCTGATATTGGGCTATGATTTCCTTTACCATTTCAATCCCATTATTGACTGGAAAAATGGATTGATCACCTATGATTCTAATCATAAGGATTCTAGTGGTATTATTCCTTCTACTAGTAATGACTTAGCCACTGCTGTCAACAGTGTTGCTCTGGCTGGTGAACTTAAGACACCTTCCATCCCTTCTTCTGTCCATATCCCTTCCATCATTCCCTCTCAGTCATTACTTCCATCAAGAGATGAAGTCTTCAAAGAGATAAAGGATGTTGGAGAAGATGTTGCCATATCTTCACTTCATCTCTTCCAAGGGGATATGGACCTTCCTCCCTTATCTTTTCATGCATCCCTGGAGGAGCAGTGGGATGAGGAGGAAGAGCCAGAAGAAATTGAAACTGTGCTGAAGGTTGTTCCTCCTGCTTATCACCAATATTTGGATGTATTCTCCAAGGTGAAAGCAGAGAAACTTCCTCCACACCGCGCCTGTGATCACCATATCGAATTGGAGGGTCTTCTACCTCCAATTGGTGTTATCTACTCATTATCAAATCAAGAGTCAGAAACACTGCGGGCCTACATTTCAGAGAATGTAGAGAAAGGTTTCATTAGACCAAGCTCCTCTTCAACAGGAGCACCTGTCCTTTTTGTCAAGAAAAAGGATGGAGGTCTTCGTTTGTGTGTTGACTACCGCAAACTCAATGCTGTCACTAGGAAGAACAGATACCCTGTTCCTCCTATGAATCAGCTTCTTACCGTATTCAACGGTTCCACTATCTTCTCCAAGATAGATTTGCGTGGTGCATATAACCTTCTGAGAATCAAAGAGGGGGATGAGCACTTAACTGCCTTTAGAACCAAATATGGCAGTTATGAGTATTTGGTTTGACCAATGCTCCTGCTTCTTTCCAAAATCTAGTAAATGATATCTTTGCAGATTTTTTGGATGTGTTTGTTGTGGTTTATCTAGATGATATTATGGTCTTTTCCAGTTCTGAGGAGGAACATGTCAAACATGTGGCCTCTGTCCTCCAAAGACTGAGGGACAATAATCTGTTTGCCAAAGCCTCCAAGTGTGGAATACTTGGGCTATGTTGTTTCAAGTGATGGCCTCAAGATGGATTCTTCAAAATTTCAGCAAATCCTCAATTGGCCTCAGCCCAGAAACATCAAGGCTCTTCAATCTTTTCTCGGCTTTGCCAATTTTTATCGACGTTTCATTAAAAATTATTCTAAAAAAATCACTTCTCTCACTTCCCTCCTTAAAAAAGATTCTCCCTTTATCTTCAATGAGGAAGCTCTTAGTCAGTTTCAAGCACTCAAAGAAGCTTTCACCTCTGCTCCTATCTTATCTCATTTTAATCCTTCTCTACCTACTATAGTAGAGACTGATGCTTCTGATTATGCATTGGGCGCCGTACTGAGTCAGGTGAATGACTCTGGAAAGCATCCCATTGCATTTGATAGTCGCAAGCTCTTACCAGCTGAGCTCAACTATGAGATTCATGACAAGGAACTCCTTGGCATAGTTTGGGCTCTCAAGCGCTGGAGAGCATTTCTTCTTTCTCTTTCCAATTCTTTTGAGGTCTTGACAGACCACTCTTCCTTGAAGTATTTTATGTCTTCCAAAGTTCTTACTCGTCGTCAGGCCCGTTGGGCTGAGTTTCTCTCTGAGTTTCATTTCACTATCACTTACCGCCCAGGCAGGCTGGCCACTTTACCAGATGCCTTGTCACGTCGGGACGACGTGTACCCAGAGAGGGGGGTGGACTTCATCATCAAGAATCCTCAAAATCTTCATCAAGTTCTTAAGCAAGATGGAATTCAAGAGTCAAGATTCTTCTCCATCAAAGTGGAAATTTTCTCAGATTTAGTGGACAAGATTCAAAAAGAAGTATGGCAAGACAAAGACTATAAAGAAATACTCAAGCAACTAGCAAGAGGTGAATCAGTTCCAGATTATTCTCTTGAACCTCAAGCCAAGTTATTATTATTCAAAGATAGAGTGGTAATCCCAAGCAATGAAGAACTTCAACTCAATATTCTTCAAAAGCGTCATGACTCACCATTGGCTGGCCATCCTGGCCAGGAGAAGACCCTCAAGCTCATCAAGAGGGATTTTTATTGGGCTGGCATTAATCAATTTATCAAGGACTATGTGTCCTCATGTCAGCAATGTTCAAGAAACAAGAACATTCACCACAAGAAGTTTGGATTACTCAAGCCTCTTTCAATTCCGTCTGGTCCTTGGAATTCATTATCAATGGACTTTATCACTCAATTGCCACTGTCCAACAACTTTGATTCAATTTTAGTAGTTGTGGACAGATTCTCAAAAATGGCAATCTTCATTCCAACTTATGGCACAATCACTGCTCTGGATTTAGCTCAAATATTCATTAGCCATGTATTTTCCAAGCATGAACTCCCAGTCAGTATTGTCAGTGATAGAGGATCCTTATTTGTTTCATCATTCTGGACTCAATTGTGTCAGCAGCTCAGGATATCAAGAGATCTTTCAACTGCCTTTCACCCTGAAACAGATGGACAGACAGAGAGGGTAAATCAGATACTAGAACAGTACCTTCGGATGTATGTCAGCTATCATCAAGATGACTGGTACACCTGGCTCCCTCTGGCTGAATTTGCCTATAATAATGCAGAACATTCATCAACCAAGCAATCACCTTTTTTCACTATTTATGGAAGAAATCCCAGCTTTGACTCAATCCATATTTCTCAAGACTCACCTGCTGGAAAGTTATCAACAAAACTCCAATCAGTACAGCAAGTTGTCAAAGAAGAATTAGAGTCAGCAATAAGGAGATTCAAGAAGTATGCAGATAGAAATAGGGCAATTCCACCTGATTTCCAACCTGGGGACAAAGTATGGCTAGCTTCCAAGAACATCAAGACAACAAGACCCACCAAGAAATTATCAGAAAGATGGTTGGGACCCTTTGAAGTTCTTAAGAAGATTGGCAGCCATGCATATCACCTCAAGTTGCCTCAGCAATGGAGGACAGTTCACCCTGTATTCCATGTGTCCTTATTAGAACCAGTCAAGCATTCAACTATCCCAAATCGTCATCAATTGCCGCCACCACCAGTTCTAGTGGAGGAGCAAGAAGAATGGGAAGTGGCTCAGGTTCTGGACTCAAAACTCAAAAGAGGTAATTTATGGTATCTTTTAGAGTGGAAAGGATTCAGTGAAGACCCAGAAAGAACCACTTGGGAACCAGCTTCCAACCTTACCAGCTCACCAGACCTTGTCAAGGATTTCCACTCATTGTATCCAGACAAGCCTGGTCCAAATACCTCAAGAGTTTGATTTTATGGTGCTTGGTGGGGAGAAGAAGTTATGAAAGTAAGTTCCTCTCCTGGCATGCACCTTTAAGGGGGTATTCTACCCATATGTTGTTGTAAGCATCACCTTGGCCACTTTGTGAGCACTTGTCAATTCTTTGGACAGGTTCAGGAAGCATACAACATCAATACCCTCCATTTGGACCTTATCAAGATATGGCCAAATAGTTTCTTTCTTTCTTTATGTTTCATTTTCTTTCTCTATTACTTTTTCATTTTATGTCAATCGTCATAATTCAAGACATTCATTACTTCAAGTCATTTACGGCAATTCATTTCAAGTCATTTACAGCAATTCATTCCAGAAGGCATTTATGGCAATTTATTTCAGTCTTATGGTGCTTGGTGGGGAGCGGAAGTTATGAAAGTAAGTTCCATCTCCTGGTATGCATCCCTGAGGGTTCTACTTCTTGTAAAACATCACCTTGGCCACTCTGTGAGCATCAAATGCTTGGTTTTCATTTTTCAGACACTTCTTGGCCAGAATCAAGCAACTCACCACAAGAAGGACCAGCCATCAGGAATTTTCTTTATTTCTTTCTTTACTCTCACTTTCTCTTATTCTTTTATTTTTCTTTCTTTCTTTACTTGTATAATTTTCTTTCTTTTATTTCTTTAAAGCAGCAGCATCCCCTCCCCAAATCATGTATTGGGAGGTTCCATTATTTTTTCATTTTTTTTGTATTTATAAGAGTGGGGATAGAAGGCAAGCCAAACACAAACAAGGAAAAGGAAACTAGTTATCTCTACCCAAGTCATCAAAAGTTCTCTGGAAATCATTTATCAACTCATCTTCATACCAGGCAAATTTTGCAGCCATTTCTTCAGAAGCAGTACCTGGAATCGTCCTGTCATTGGCATACATAATCACCTCTCTGCTATTTCTGTCAACTCTCCTGAACAATCTGGCCACAGCATCTTGATTTTCACTAGCTGCGTTGGGATCTTCTCTGGTAACCCGGATAGGCCAACGTTCTCTTCTTTGGAATACTTGAGCGGCAGGAAACGGCAAAGGGGACATCCCATCTCTTCTTCTGCTGGAGCTGGCCACAGGTTGGAGTTGACGGGAGGTGTTTATGGGTGAGTTTCTGGGCTGTTGAACTGGAGATGGTCTTACTGCCGGATTCAAGGCAGGCCTGGTGGTGTGGGAAGTAGTTGGTGATGGAGGAGGAAGGGTTGTAGTAATTGAAGCAAGCATTGGTTGGAAGGTTCTTGGAGTGCTGGGAACCACTTGGCTTTGGAATCTGGGGTTGGCAAGAGGTTGAGAAGAGGAATTGCTGGATGGCTGGCCACTTGAATGAGGAATAACTTGGACTTCTTCACCATCCAACTCATCACTTCCTTCAGCATCTGGATCTGATGGGGAATCAACAATTCTTCTTAGCTTCTTCACTACTTTCACCACTCCATCAGCATTGGTTCTTGAAATGGGAATTTCTGAGCTGTAGTGGATGGGCCTACCACCAATTGGAATGGGCCCTCCAACATTAGTCCACCTGGCCACATCCCTCTGCCTGGAACCAGTCACTACATCAAAATATCAGCATCAATTCAACCAAGAAATGCAAATCACTCACATTGAGAAAATCCAGAAGTGGCATCAGGGGTAGGTTCCTCAAGAATGGGGAATTCCTGCCCATAAGGCCCATCCTTCCTACTCCATAAGTGCCTCTTGACCCGGGACAAGGTTGATCCGGTACGGCGGCATGGCTTCTTCCCAATAAAGCAGAAATGGCATTTTGACGATCGAGGATTGTAATGTTGAAAGCAATCCTTCCCCCTGGCCAAACACTCAGTACAGGCAGGATCAAGAACTTCAACTGCTCTGAACCCATCATATGTTTGGGAGGGGTCAAAATGGCCAGAAGACGCCATGGAGGGAGAAGACAATCGACTGAAGATGCCAGAACCATGAAGAACAGATGGTGGCGGTGCAGAAGGGGAAGATTCAGTGAGTTCAGTCAGTTTGGAACTCATAACTGAAGAAAGTGCAAGCAGAAGATTCAAAACGTCAGAATCAATCCACTCCACATCAAGAAAAAGAAATTTGACCCAAGGAACTGGGGACATAACTCAATTATGCCCCACCTCAAAGCCTCTAAGGTGAAGGTTCACACCCCTTTGGGGCTGAACTCATCACCCAGGGCCTCCTCTGCAACTTTGGGGGAGGCCAAGAGTTTGATGGTCCTGGACCCCTTCAATGGATCCAGGCCATGTATGGTGAAATTTTGAAATCGGCCATTTCTGGGCCCCTTGGTCACCCTGGGTCCCCAGCAAATTTGGGCCCAGGGACTCCCTTTTGGTCCTGGGGGCCTCCAATAGCCCCCACGGACCGCGGCGTACGGACCGCGGACCGTAGGATCCCAGAGACCCAAAGGGGCCAAAAAAGGCCAAAAATCATTAAATCAAGGGTTTTCACCAGAGCACCCAAAAAGGCCTAAAAGGCCATAAAAAGCAAATTCCATCAAGGTCACTCAGGATGGAGGCCACAGCCCAAAACCCACTTGGAGGGCTATCTGAGGCCAATTCCTTGGATAATGGGGACAAGACCCCTTGGAGGAAGGTTGCAATCATTCATTGGATTAAGTCTGGGCCAATGAGTACAAGTCATATACTCATTGGGCCCCAATTTCTGAGCACAAATGCTCAATGGCCTTTATTCTGGGATATATCCCAAGGCCACATCCCAAGACATGGCTGATTGAGGCAAAAGAAAGAATGGCATACTCTGGAAGGAATACTCACTCAAATTTGAAAAGAAAGGGGGGAATCAATTGAATTTGGCAGGGAAGAAGTAATGAAGGATTTTCAGGATAATGGTCAAGAGGAAAGAAAATTAAAAGGAAAAATTTTTGAAAAAATGTGGGGATATTGAGATGCCACTCAACAGTGGCAGGGTATTATGGTGTTCAGGAGCCCACCAGTTTCAAGAGGGGGATACTGTAACAACCATCCATCAGGGGTAAGGGTATTCATTCATACACCCACTCAAACACCTCAAATCAGCAAATCCAGTATCTGCATCAGCAGTCAGTTTCAGCAATCTTCATTCTGAAACATGCATACAGTTTGGTACATCAATACAGCCTGTCAATACTTGTACAGGATGGATTCACCCAATACAGTTTCAATACACCAGTATGAAACTGTATGATCACTCAAATACACCACACCTCTTGTACAGGTTCTGTACAGCTGTACAGGACCTGTATTGGCCAGACTCAATTCAACAATCAATTATTCTCATGAAAATTCTTCTCTGGATCAGGGCTGGTGATTCTCACATATACCAGCCCCTCTTTCTCCCCCCTGGGGACTTTTCCCCAGTTAATTAATTTAGTTTATTTATTATTTTATAATTACTCTTATCCTTATTTTGGGTATTATAATTATTTAATCTTAAGTTAGTCTTTGCATT
This sequence comes from Austropuccinia psidii, assembly GCA_023105745.1. Lineage (NCBI taxonomy): Eukaryota > Fungi > Basidiomycota > Pucciniomycetes > Pucciniales > Sphaerophragmiaceae > Austropuccinia > Austropuccinia psidii. The sequence goes on from JALGQZ010000001.1 coordinate 46,385,391, forward strand.
TCTCTCTTCGCCTGTACAGTATGAGTTGGGTGGCCATATCCTTATTAACCCTTCTCTTTCCATTCTGACAGGTTGAAACAGTGGACTTGGACTTGTTTGTGGTTGGCTCTTCTATTCTTTTACTCTTATCTTTTGTTGCTGCTTTTCTTATATTTATTCTTTAGCAATTTATCTTTAACACTCTTAAGTGTATTCCCTTGTATCTTATCTTTGAGCCCTCCATAAGTGAGTCCCAGTTTACTGAGTGCCAGGCCCTCTTCACTTCGAAGAGCCCCTGTGACAAGGTCCTGGCACTCAGCAAACTGGGACTTACTTATGGAGGGCTCAGGATATGGTAATAAAGAATACACTTAAGAGTGTTATGAGATGATTTACTAAATAAAAGAGTATAAGAAAAGCAGCAACAAAGAATAAGAGTAAGAATAAAAGAGCCAACCACAAACAAGTCCAAGTCCACTGTTTCAACCTGTCAGAATGGAAAGAGAAGGGTGAAAAAGGATATGGCCACCCACCTCATACTGTACAGGAAAAGAAAGAAAAAGGCTAAGACTAACTTAAAATCAAATAATTATAATACACAAAATAAGGATAAGAAAAATTATAAAATAATAAATATACTAAACTAATTAACTGGGGAAAAGTCCCCAGGGGGAGAGAGAGGGGCTGGTATATGTGAGAATCACCAGCCCTGATCCATACAGAGAATTTTCATGAGAATACTTGATTATTGAATTGAGTCTGGCCAATACAGGTCCTGTACACCTGTACAGGATCTGTATAAGAGGATTGGTGTTATTGAGTTATCATACAGTTTGGCAATGGTGTATCCAAACTGTATTGGGTAATTCCAGCCTGTACAAGTATTGACAGGCTGTATTGATGAACCAGACTGTATGCATGTTTCAGAAAAGAAGATTGCTTAAACTGAATTCTGATACACACAGTGGATTTGCTGGTTTGAGGTGTTGTAGTGGGCATAATTATGAATACCCTTACCCCTGATTAGTGGTTGCTACAGTATCCCCCTCTTTAAACTGGTGGTCTCCTGAAAATCATAATACCCTGCTACTGTTGAGTGGCATCTCAATATCCCCCCATCTTTTTCAAGAAACTCCTTGTTAATTATATCCTCCTCTTGACTATTATCCTTAAAATCCCCTCTTCATTTCTTCACTTTCATACTTGATTTGAATTGTCTTCCCCCCTTCTTTCAGCTTAATTAAGTTCTTTCAAATTTGAAATATGCTTCTTCTTGTGGATTCAGTCATACCCTTCCTTTCAAGGAATGGCCCTTGGGTTGTATCCCAGATTGAGTGCCATAGAGCTCTCCTGCTCAAAATATGATGGCTAATGAGTCTATGATCATATACCTCATTGTGAATGGGCCAGCTTGATGTTTGGCCCTTCTTGCCCTGATTTGAATTCCTTCAAATGTCTTCAAGTGGGGTCTTGTCCCCGTTGGCCCTTAAATAGCCTCAAATTGTGGATTTTGGGCCCCTTTGGCCCTACCATTGAATTTGGGTCTTGGCCCTTCTTATGGTGATTTTTGAATTTTAAGGCTTCAGGGAATTTCTTGGCCCCTTTTGGCTCTTGGGTGATTTCAAGGTCCTATGGTCCATGGGGGCCATTGGAGACCCCCTGAGCCCAAATTTGCTTGGGCTTCAGGGGTCCCATGGGACCATCACAATTCTGACCTCCCCAAAGTTGCAGGGGAGGTCCTGGGTGGTAGCTTCAGTCCAAAAGAGACATTGAGTCACCACCTTAAGGACTTTGAAGGGGGGCCATCATTGAGTTATAGCCCCACTTCCTTGAGTTCATTATTTTTTTCAGGCTTGAAGTGATTTAACTCTGACACCTTGAATCTTCTGCTTGCATATTCCTTAGTCATGAGTTCCAAACTGACTGAACTCACTGAATATTCCCCTTCTGTGCCGCCACCATCTGTCCTTCATAGTTCTGGAATTCTCAGTTGATTTTCTTCACCATTAAAGGCTTCTTCTGGTCATTTTGATCACACCCAAACTTATAATGGTTACAAGGCAGTTGAAGTTCTTGATCCTGCTTGTACTGAATGTTTGGCAAAGGGGAAGGATTTTTTTGAACATTACAATCCCAGATCGTCAAAATGCCACTACTGCTTTATTGGGAAGAAGCCATGTCACAGTAATGGGAAGCAAGCTTCAAAAATCAGGAGGTATTTGTGGAGTAAGAAAGATGGGCCTTTTGGAAAAGAGTTCCCAGTTTCTGAGGCCCCTACTCCTGATGGTACTTCAGGGTATTCTGCTTGTGAGTGAAACAATTTTCTTGCTTGAAATGGATACTGATATCTTGATTCAGTGACTGGTTCTAGGCAGAGGGATGTGGCCAGGTGGACTAATGTTGGAGGGCCCATCCCAGTTGGTGGTAGGCCAATATACTCCAGCTTAGAAGTTACAATTTCCAGGATCAATACTGAAGGCATAGTGAAACAAATAAGACAAATTGCCGATTCCCCACCTGATCTGTATGCTGAAGGTAGTGATGAGTTGGATGGTGAAGAAGCTGAGGTGGTTCCTAATTCTTCTGGTCATCCATCAAATACTTCCCCTTCCCAGCCTCCTGCCAAGAGGTTCCAAAGTTAAATCATCCCCAGTACCCCCAGAAATTTCCAACCCACTCTTGCTACCATTCCTAATCTCATTCCTCCTTCTTCACCACACTCTTCCCACACCAGGCCTGCCTTGAATCCAGAAGTAAGACCATCCCCCATCCAACATCCCAGAAGCTCACCCATATCCACCTCACAACAACTCCAACCTGTGGCCAGTACCAGTAGAAGAAGAGAAGAGCTTTCTCCTTTTCCGTTTCCTGCCACTCAAGTGTTTCAACGCAGGGATTGCTGGCCTATCTGAGTTACCAGAGAAGATCCAAATATGGCAAGTAAAAATGAGGATGCTGTGGCCAGGTTATTTAGGATGGTTGATAGAAATAGTAGGGAGTTGATTATGTATGATAATGATAGGACTATTCCAGGGACTGCCTCTGAGGAGATGGCTTCAAAATTTTCCTGGTATGAATATTAGTTGATTAGTGATTTCCAGAAAACTTTTGATCATTTAGGTAGAGATAACTAGTTTCCTTTTCCTTGTTTGTGTTTGGTCTGACTTCTATCCCCACTCTTATAGCTACTAAAATAAAAAATAAAAAATAAATGGAACCTCCCAATGCATGATTTGGGAGGGGATGTTTCTGCTTTAATAAAGAAATAAAAATAAATATAAAAGTAAAGAAAAGAAAGAAAAAGAGAGAAAAAGAGAGTATTGAAAATAAATAGAGAAATTCCTGAGGTTGTCCTTCTTGTGATGAGTTGCTTGATTTTGGCCAAGAAATTTCTGAAAGATAAAAGCCAAGCATTTGACACTCACAGAGTGGCCAAGGTGATGTTTCACAAGAAGTAGAACCCTTAGGGATGCATACCAGGATATGGAGCTTACTTTCATAACCTCCACTCCCCACCAAGCACCATAAATCAAACTCTTGAAGTAATTGGGCCAGGCTTGTCTGGATACAATGAATGGAAATCCTTGACACAGTCCGGTGATTTGGTAAGGTTGGAAGCTGGTTCCCAAGTTGTTCCTTCTGGGTCTTCACTGAATCCTTTCCACTCTACAAGATACCATAATTTACCTCTTTTGAGTTTTGAGTACAGAACCTGAGCCACTTCCCATTCTTCTTGCTCCTCCACTGGAGCTGATGGTGGTGGAAATTAATTAAGATTTGGGATTCCTTACTGCTTTACTGGTTCTAGTAATGACACATGGAATACAGGGTGAACTGACTTCCATTGCAAAGGAAACTTGAGGTTATAAGCACAACTTCCAATCTTTTTAATGACTTCAAAGGGTCACAGCCATCTTTCTGAAAGATTCTTGGTGGGTCTTGTGGTCTTGATCTTCTTGGAAGCTAGCCATACTTTGTCCCCAGGTTGGAAATCAGGTGGAATTGACCTATTTCTATCTGCATACTTCTTGAATCTCCTTACTGCTGACTCTCATTCTTCTTTGACAGCTTGCTGTACTGATTGGAGTTTTGTTTAAACCTTTCCAGCAGGTGAGTCTTGAGAAATATGGGTTGAGTCAAAGCTGGGATTTCTTCCATAAATGGTGAAAAACGGTGATTGCTTTGTTGATGAATGTTCTGCATTATTGTAGGCAAATTCAGCCAGAGGGAGCCAGGTGTGCCAGTAATCTTGATGGTAACTGACATACATCCAAATATACTGTTCTAGAATCTGATTTACCCTCTCTGTCTGTCCATCCGTTTCAGGATGAAAAGCAGTTGAAAGATCTCTTGATATCTTGATCTGATGACATAAATTGGTCCAGAATGATGAAACAAATAAAGATCCTCTATCACTGACAATACTGACTGGAAGTCCATGTTTGGAAAAGACATGGCTGATACAGATTTGAGCTAATTCCGGGGCAGTGATTGTTCCATAAGCTGGAATGAAAATTTCCATTTTTAAGAATCTTTCTACAACTACTAGAATTTAATCAAAGTTGTTGGACAGTGGCAATTGAGTGATGAAGTCCATTGATAAAGAATTCCAAGGACCAGATGAAATTTGAAGAGGCTTGAGTAATCCAAACTTCTTATGATGAATGTTCTTGTTTCTTGAAAATTGCTGACATGAGGACACATAGTCCTTAATGAATTGATTCATGCCAGCCCAATAAAAATCCCTCATGATGAGCTTGAGGGTCTTCTCCTGGCCAGGATGGCCATCCAATGGTGAGTCATTATGCTTTTGAGGAATGTTGAGTTGGATTTCTTCATTGCTTGGAATTACCACTCTATCTTTGAATAATAATAACTTTGCTTGAGGTTCAAGAGAATAATATGTAACTGATTCACCTGTTGCTAGTTTCTTGAGTATTTTTTTATATTCTTTGTCTTGCCATACTTCTTTTTAAATCTTGTCAACTAAATCTGAGAATATTTTCAATTTTATTGAGAAGAATCTTGACTCTTCAATTCCATCTTTCTTAATTACTTGATGAAAATTCTGAGGATTCCTACTGATGAAGTACACCCCCTTGTCTGGGTACATGTTGTCCCAATGTGACAAGGCATCTGGTAAAGTGGCCGGCCTGCCTGGGCGGTAAATGATAGTGAAGTGAAACTCAGAAAGAAATTTGGCCCAACAGGCCTGAAGACAAGTAAGAACTTTGGAAGACATAAAATACTGAAGAGAACAGTGGTCTGTCAAGACCTCAAAAGGATTGGAAAGAGAAAGAAGAAAAGCTCCTCAGTGCTTGAGAGCCCAAACTATTCCAAGGAGTTCCTTGTCATGAATTTAATAATTCAGCTCAGCTGGGAGAAACTTGAAGCTATCAAATGCAATGGGATGCTTTTCTGAGTCATCCACCTGACTCAGTACAGCACCCAAGGCATACTCAGAAGCATCAGTCTCTACAATAGTTGGTAGAGATGAAATAGGAAAGGATAGGAGCAGTGGTGAATGTTTCTTTGAGTATTTGAAACTGACTAAGAGCTTCCTCATTGAAGATAAAAGGAGAGTCTTTTCTAAGGTAAGTGAGAGAAGTGATTTTTTTGGAGTAATTTTTAATGAAACAACAATATAAATTGGAAAAGCCAAGGAAGAATTGAAGAGCTTTGATTTTTTGGGGCTGGGGCCAATTGAGGATTTGCTGAACCTTTGAAGAATCCATCTTGAGGCCTTCACTTGAAACAACATAGCCCAAGTATTCCACACTTGGAGGCTTTGGCAAACAGATTATTGTCCCTCAGTCTGTGGAGGACAGAGGCCACATGTTTGACATGTTCCTCCTCAGAGCTGGAAAAGACCATAATATCATCTAAATAAACTACAGCAAACATATCCAAGAAATCTGAAAATATATCATTCACAAGATTCTGGAAAGAAGCTGGAGCATTGGTAAGGCCAAATGGCATAACCAAATACTCATAACTACAATATTTGGCTCTTAAGGCAGTTAAGCTCTCATCCCCCTCTTTGATTCTCAGGAGATTATATGCACCACAGAGATCAATCTTAGAAAATATAGTGGAACTTTTTAATATGGTAAGAAGCTGGTTAATAGGAGGAACAGGATACCTGTTCTTCCTAGTGACAGCATTTAGTTTTCAGTAGTCAACACACAAACAAAGACCTCCATCCTTTTTCTTAACAAAAAGTACAGGTGCTCCTGTTGAAGAGGAGCTTGGCCTTATGGGACCTTTCTCAACATTCTCTGAAATTTAGGCCCGCAGTGTTTCTGACTCTTGATTTGATAATAAGTAGATAACACCAACTGGAGGTAGAAGACCCTCCAATTCAATGTGGTGATCATAGGCGCGGTGTGGAGGAAGTTTCTCTACTTTCACCTTGGAGAATACATCCAAATATTGGTTATAAGCAGGAGGGAGTACCTTTAACACAGTTTCAATTTCTTCTGGCTCTTCCTCCTCATCCCACTGCTCCTCCAGGGAGGAAGCTCCATATCCCCTTGAAAGAGATGAAGTGAAGATATAAAAACATCTTCTCCAACATCTTTCATCTCTTTATTCAAGTAATGACTGAGATGGCATGATGGAAGGGATATGGACAGAAGAAGGAAGAGAAGGTGTCTTAAGTTCACAAACCAGAGAAACACTGTTGACAGAAGTGGCCAAGGAATTACTAGCAGAAGATTTAATACCACTAGAATCCTTATTACTAGAATGATAGGTGATCAATCCACTTTTCCAATCAATAATTGGATTAAAATGGTAGGGGAAATAATAGCCCAATATCAGGTCTTCTCCCTTGGGTGAATCTATGATCAAAAGTCCCATTCATAGCTTGGGAAGGAAGGAAAGTCAACTATCCACTTGGTATAATGGGTGATGAACAAGGAAGGGGATTCATTTGAATCCAGAATGAAAAGAGGAATATTTTCAGGGAGCTCTGACATAGTCAATGAGTACTTGAGAACAAAATTCTTTGCAATAAAAGAGTTTTTAGCACAAGAATCAATGAGAATACTATAAAAAATATCAGAGACAGAAGAAATAATAAGAAATTTTAAAGATTTCTTGACATCAGTATTCAGAGTGCACAATTGTGCTCTTGAAGTAAATAAGTGAGAACTATTGAACACATCATGATTCCCACTGAGGCTTTTCTCTGCTTTCTAGGGAATCCTCTTGATGACCCAGGCTTGTTCGAGGTCTCTTGAAGCATTTTTCAATTGGGTGCTTTCCACCACAATAAGTACACAACCCTTCTTTAATCCTCCTCTCCTTTTCAGAACCAATTAATTTATTTCCCTTATTAAGCAGAGCAGAGGGGGGCTTGTCTTTTGAAGCTTGAAATTTCTTGCCCTTCTTGTTCTTCTTATGGTTAGGCCTTTTTGAAGATGAGTCTTGAGGAGGCCTTGAAGAATTGGATCCAGTAACAGGAGGCTTCTTTTCTTGATTACTACCCTTCTCTTTATGTCTCTCATGGTATCTGGTATCTAATTCCAGGGTAATGTCCATGAGTTCTTGAAGAGTATCAAAGTTACCAGGGTAGGCAGCCAACTGGTCCACAAGTCTTGATTCCAATCCTCTTCTATAGATATGAATGTAAGCTCTTTCTCCCCAATCCCCAACCCTTGAAATTGAGCTTCTGAAATCAGCAATGTACAAGGATACATGACCACTTTCCTTCATCCTTGAGTTTTCCAACTCTTGTTCAGCTTTCCTGAACTCACTGGGATCACCAAACAGAGTGGATAATTGAGTTTAAAATAACTTCCAATTATTGAGGAGGTAGGAAGGATCTTCATTGGAAATATTGTAGAGGTAGGGTTCAATCCATTTTCCAGCTCTACCAGTGAGAAAAGAAGTTGAGTACAGAACTTTCTTCCTGTCAGAGAAGAAATGTTCTGGATCATTATGGAAAATCAATTGACAGGATTGGATAAATCCTCTCAATTTATGAGCTTGAGTACCATCAAAGAAATCAGGTTCCTTCATTGATTGAGTCTTGAATGCAGGGGCTTTGGAATTATCCCTGGGGGCTGTTTCTTGAGAAAGTTGTCCCATAATAGTAGCCATTTGCTCCATGATCTTGAGGATACTTGGATCAGATTAGGAGACAAGAGGTTGATTATTAGGGGCTAGATTAGAACCCTGGGGTACCTCTGGAGCATTTTCCAAAGCATCTGCCACTTCAGTTTCCCCAGAATCTTCCTCTTCCACAGACTCCTCCCCCTCTTCATCTTCAACTTCTCCTCCCCTTGCTCTTGCCCCTTCATACATGTCAGGATAACCACTCAACAGTCCAGAGAAAGATCTTGATATTCTTTATTTCATTCCTCCTCTTCTGGAGGGTGCTGCTCTTTCCATTGGTGGTCCTCTGTCCAAATTTGCACTCAGTTGATGAACTGATGGTGTGCATTCAAGATGAACCCTTGCTGTAGGAGTGAGAATAGCTGGATTTCTTTGAGATCTAGTATTCTTGGCTGGAGGGCTATGCTGAACTTAAATTATTGAGAAATTAAGAATAAAAAATTGATGGCACTTGAGAATAAGGAATCAAAGCTTGGCCAAATCAATAATCAATAAAATCTTGGTGATATTGAGGAATCAATCAACAGTCTTGAGGTTAAATCAAATTCAATCAATCAATCAATCAATTCAGTAAATATCAGCAGTCAAGAGAATATCAATAAATCTCAAATAATTAAACAATCAATCAGTAAATCAATCAATAAGTCAATGTCTTCAATATCAATTCAAGATCTGGAGGAATCAATAAGTCAAATAAATATTTTCAGGAATCAAATTCAATCAATAATCAAAAATCAATTCTTGAGGATAAATCAGTTATCTTGAAGAATTCAAAAGTCAATCAACCCAATCCAAATAAAATCCTGAATTTCTGAATCAATAACCCAAATGAATCCCAATCAATCAACCAATCAATGTCTCCTGATAAGACCTGAATAAACAAACAAAAGAAATATTTGATTGAGATAGAATTGAGAATGAAATGAGATTGAAATGAGATTGTCAGAAATGACTAAGAAATGAAAGAATCAATTTTCATATGAGTATGTTGAATGAGATGAAAATTGAAGAGAGAAAAATCATAATCATGAGAAATCATAAGATCATAAAAGAGTCATAATTTGATGAATGAGAGAAATGAAGTTGAATTAGTGAAAAGAAAGAATCAAATATGAGTTAATGAATTTAGTTTCACAGGGGCTCTTCTAAGTAAAGAGGGCCTGGCACTCAGTAAACTGGGACTTATTTATGTAGGGCTCAGGATATGGTAAGAAAGAATACACTTAAGAGTGTTAAGAGATGATTACTAATAAAAGAGATATAAGAAAAGCAGAAACAAAGGAATAAGAGTAAGAAATAGAAGAGCCAACCACAAACAAGTCCAAGTCCACTGTTTCAACCTGTCAGAATGAAAAGAGAAGGGTTAATAAGGATATGACCACCCAGCTCATACTGTACAGGCAAAGAAAGAAAAAGTCCAAGACTAACTTAAAATCAAATAATTATAATACCCAAAATAAGGATAAGAATAATTATAAACTAATAAATATACTAAATTAATTAACTGGGGAAAAGTCCCCAGGGGGAGAAAGAGGGCTGGTATATGTGAGAATCACCAGCCCTGATCCAGACAGAGAATTTTCATGAGAAGATTTGATGATTGAATTGAGTCTTTCCAATACAGGTCCTGTATGGCTGTACAGGATCCATATAAGAGGATTGGTGGTATTGAGTGATCATACAGTTTGGAAATGATGTATCCAAACTGTATTGGGTAATTCCAGCCTGTACAAGTATTGACAGGCTGTATTGATGAACCAGACTGTATGCATGTTTCAGAAAAGAAGATTTCTGATACACACAGTGGATTTGCTGCTTTGAGGTGTTTGAGTGGGTGTAAGTATGAATACCCTCACCCCTAAGTAGTGGTTGTTACATTTGCTAAATATGTCAACAATCACTAGACATGCATTATAGCTTCTATCACCCCCTGGTTGTAGGCCAGTTACCCAATCCATATGGACAATTTCCCAAGGTTTTCTGAGTTCTTGGATTTTGATCATATTTCAAAGTCTTTTGCCAGTGGATTTATTAGCCTTTTGACATCTGTCACAGGTTTTGCAATACTCTGCCGCATTGGCCACCATATACAGATCTTTATCTTTTCTGTTGTCCTGTCCTCAGAAAGATGTCCTTAGAAGGGGCTGTCATGGCATTCTTTTAGTACAAGATTCATTAAGGACCTGTCTACAACTGTCATTACACATGTATGCTTAGTTTTTGTGGTAAATTATAACATCCAGAAAGTGGAATCTTCCTTCATCAGAAGATTCCTTCCATATGTCATCTAAAGCATACATCAAATAGTTTTCTTTACAGTATTTAGTAAGCAATTAGCATAGGATGATACAATTCTTATCTTGGGTATAGCTGTTTCTTACTTCCTCAAAGAATGTTGCATTCAGATCTGTAACACAGATTCCTTCTATTGGGATTTGTGGGGAAGCTTCTTCTGGCACATAAGCAGGATTGTCAATACTGTTTGGTAATGGCCATCTGCTCATTCAATCATCATTTTCATGAATATTTCCATATTTGTGAACAATAGTCATATTACCTCTATACTCCTGTATGGCTATTTGCCATCTGAGCATATGCCTGTTGGGTGTTTTCATGTTTAAAAGTGATTTAATAGCAGTAAAATCTGTTATTACTTCAAAAACACATCTTTCTAGGAAGTAATTGAGTTTTTCTCAGGCCCAGACAAGGAATAAACACTCCATCTGACTTGCCCCATATCTAGCTTCAGTTGGTTTGATTTGCCTGGATATGAAACATATGGGTCCTTCCACAGGTTTATCATTTAGAATCTGGACTTTAAGAAGTGAAGCACCTAGTCCATCTCCTGATGCATAAATATAAAGATTAAATGGAAGCTTTAAGTCTTACATTAGTAAGAGTGGAGCAGTGTTTAAGGCTTGTCTTAAAGATTCAAAGGCTTTGACTCTGTCAACAGTCATTTCAAATACTGTGTCCTTGTCACAATATTTATGAAGAGGTCTTGCTATTGATGCAAAATCTTCAATGTGTTTCCTGGAATATCCTGCAAACCCCAAAAATGACTGTATTCCTTTTTGTTCTGAGGAATAGGTTTCAGTAGCACTGCTGCAACTTTATTTTTGTCAATTCCCAGGGATAAACCAGATACTACATGTCCCAGTCCTCTGAGTTCTTTAAATTAAAAATAAAATTTCTTTGATGAAAATTTTCATGTTTACAGATTGAATTTTGCTCAAAACTCTGGATAATCTGTATATATGTTCACCACAAGTCTTGGAACAGAGAAAAATATCATAAATGTAGATGATTAACCATCCTTCTGAAAGCTCTTCAGGGAATATTTCATTTATCATTCTTTGGAAATGTGAATGTGCATTCTTTATATCAAAAGGCATCCTTAAATATTCATACACTCCACAATAAACAATAATCATCAAGTATTTTCTTGCCCTTGGTGTCACCACATTTTGATGAAATCCTTTAAGGGAATCCATGGTGTTTATATACACCGCTTTGGATATTTGGGTAAGGTCAATTTGGATTTTGGTATTGGGTACCTGTCTGGAACAGTGTAAGTATTTGGAGCTCTAAATTCCCCAACCATTCTATATTTTTTATTATGCCATGCCACTATGACTGGTGTAGTTATCTCTACCTCCTCATTGTTGCCAAACATTCTTATTACCCCAAGGTTCAGAAGTTCTTTAATATGGATTTCTAGAGCTTCTCTTGCTTTAGGACTTGCTGGATATGCAGGTCTTCTCAAGAGTGGTGGGTAAGGTCTTTCATCATTGAGAATAATGTCAACCTCATGCCTAAAAATTGCTCCCAGGGGCTCTTTATCTGATGCAAAGTCTTCTTTGTGGTCATATAAAAGGGAAGAAAGATCACTTTATTGTGTATAAGTGAGATGAAGCCTGATTTCAGATTCATTTAACTGTTCAGACTTGAACTTTTCTAGCTCCAAGTTGACTGGTGATACTTTGTTTACTGTAATTTGTCTTTTGAATGGTAAAAAGAAAAATATTTGATGCTTATTGTCCCCAATAGTAAAGTATCTGTCCTTGTTGTTATGTTAGTATATTCCATACATGATCAAATGGTCATTTCCTAATATATAATGGGTATCAGAGCAATTTTCCATAACAAATTCAACAGTTATTCTTAGATTTTCATTTATGGGTGGAAATATGATTGTAGTCTCAAATATGCCCAATGGTTTCTTTGGACTACTTGGAATATTAAGTTCTATGCCATCAATTGGCAATAATTGATCTTCAAAATTTGGTACACAAGTCTTAAGAAAAGATTCTCAAACACAAGAGCAGAAGGCTCCTGGGTCAAGTAAAAGCTTAGTGAGTTTGTTTTAAATCACCACTTCCGTTATACAGGAGTTACCAGCTGTATAACCTTTTCCCCTGTTTGGTTTGTTTTTCATTGTTTGTGCATCTTGAATTCTTGATAAATCAAGTTGACCATTTCTTAATTGTGAAAAGTGGGAATAAGATTCCATTATATCAAAAGTGTAATTTATATTTTCTATATATTTTGAAAATTCAGAAAATATTGATGATTTATCATCTGAATTATCTTCATTTACATCATCCTTTGCAACATCAGGTTCCTTGTCAATGTCAATTTCATTGATTTTCCCCTTCTTGGGACATTTATTAGCAAAATGTGTGGTGCTTTGGCAAATATGGCACTTTTTAACTACATATTCAGATTTATACTTAATATTATTAGAATTTTCTTTGGCATTTTTGTCCATATAATCCTTCCAAGGTGTATTAAACCATGTTTTGAGATTCACTCTACTAGAACCAATTCTGGCTCTGGTTGTTACTTCTTCCAATATATTAATGATATCTTCTGCTGAATATTGTTAAGTAGTCCTGCTTTTGATAGCATGCTCTAAGTCACCTCCACATTGTCATAGAATTTTTCTGTGAATCATAAATTCTGACATGTCAGGATATAATGCTGATTATCTGTCTTTTTGTTGGAAAAATGATTGCAAATCTTTGTCTTCATCAGCATTAAATTTGGCAGATTCAAAAGCTGTTTCAACTTTGAATCTCCAAGAATCATTGGCCCATTTGTTTATAATTTGGGTTTTCCACCAAGTCCAACTTTGGTTTCCATGTGCTTGTCTTAATTTGATATACCATCTGTGGGCTGATCTGGTAAACAAGGTGTTAAATCTTGCTGTTACCAATCTTTCAGGTAATTTAAAATCTTCTTGAATCATGTCTATACCTCTTATGAATTCCATATGTTCATATTCTCCTTCACCACTGAAGTGAGGCCATTCTTTAAGTTTTGGTACTTCTTTCAAGAGCTCTTCGCCCATTGATGGTTCCAAGTTATGAAAAGAAGTAGAAAATTTATTTTTTAATTGTGAATTTTCAACATCCAATACTTGTGGATTGGGAATTCTTGCACCCTCATTTTGATTCAGAGGTGTGGACATTCTAGGTCAGGTGTGCAGTAATTGTCAATATCATCCATTTGACTGTTGCTACACCTTTGATAATTTCTGAACTCATGTTGGAAGCTCTTTATCAAATTTATTACTTCAATTCTATACATATCTTCCTTATGTGTTAATTCTTGCCATAATTCTGCCTGTCTAGTATTATCAGAAGTGACTTGATTCAATTTAATTGTTAATTTTGTTACTTCCTGTTGTGAGGTCTTGAAAGACTTTTTCAAGGCAATTGTATATGTCTTTAATTCAGTAAATGAATTTGCAATATCATCATGGACTTTCTTATTATCTTCTTTGATAATATTTATGGCTTGTTTCATTCTTGTTTCAATTATGTCATCAATATTGAATTTAGAATATTTCTCTGTCAATTCTTTAATAATGGCAGATTGTTCATTTAACTTATTTCCAAATGAATTGTAATTATTGGAAGTTTTAATTTTTTTTAAAACTTTTTCAAAACACATAAGTGTCTCATTTATTTGGCTCAGACTTAAGTTATTTGTCTTAAGGTTGTTACAAATTGATGAATTTTTATCATAAATATGACTTTTCACGTCATTTATAGCTATATACAAGTTTGGAATGCCATCTAGAATATCAGAAATCATTTGTCATATTTTAATCTGGCTTCCTCCCTTTTCTGCACTTCCATCATTGTTCTGGACATCTGAAATGCATTTTCCATGGCATCCTGCTGAATATTTGGGATTCTGTAGCCCTGGCTTTAAGGTTTTGTGGCTGATGCCTTGCCTTTGCCCTTGTTCTGAGATTTTGGCTACTTTTTCATGTTGGAATTGCTGCTGCTGGCTACTGGGGCTGTTTTTGGCACTTGCTTGGGTGGTGGAGGGTTTTTTTTCCTCCATTCTGCTGTTAAAAGCATCATGTTTTTCTTTTCCATCAATGTATGCCATCCATTGAGTAGCTTTCAAGTGTTGGGATGGCCCAGGAAATTTCCCACAGTAAGGTAATAATTCATGCAGTTTTTCCACAGATCTGCTAGTATCTGGTACTCTTTGTGCTGAAATGGATTGTTGTAGGCCTTCTGGCTGGTTTTTATATGTCCACTGAGGCTTCTTGTGGCAGTGCCAGCTCTGTTTGAAGGTAAAACAGTATTATCAGCTTCAGAATGGCTTATTTTTTTAGTTTGGGATTCATTTACTGACCCTTCTCCTCCTGTAACTAATTGGCTTCTGCCATAATCACGTCTATAACTTTTTTGGGAGCTGCTTGAGGGGTTATAGCTGGCTTGTGATCAGTTTTAAGGCATATTTTATGATTAAAAGCTGAAAATAGTAATTCTACATCAAAAAGACTTACTATTGGCCAAATTCTTTGTCTTTTGAGGGGTATTACTTATGTCCAAGTTAATTAATGCAGAAGAAATTGGTTCTGGTTGATTATTCTGAGCTATAATAATTGTACAATTATGGTCTGAATTCAAAGTACTTGCAGGAATAATGCTTGTTACTGTTGAGGCTGTTTAAATATTTTCTTGTCTCACCACATTTTTACACACTAAAATTAATAAAAAAGCCAATTGATTAAGGAAAAAAATTCTCAAAAGAGAAATGAAAAATAAAGCCTCACTTATAATATGAAAAAAAAATATTTTTTATGGATCTTTTGAATTATAAGTATTTTTTATATGTTTTAGATTTTTCAATATAAGAAAAGATTTAAAAAGAGTAAAAAATTATGTCACAGGTAAAATATCACAGCTGGGCCCCCAAATGTAAGGTGTTGATATTAAACTTTGATTAAAAATCAAGTACTTTTCCTGTCCTCAAAATTTTTATAAGGTAAAAGTTGATTAAAAGATAGTAAGAAATAGTATTTTTAAGATAAAACACACCAATTTTATTTTTTTTACCTTTATAAATATAAAAAAATAATATTATAAAGATTTATTGTTTTACCAACAATAAAAATGTATCCAAAAATACTCTACAAGAGATATTTAAGGCTACAAAAGAAATTTCTTCAAGAGCAATTTCAATTTGAATTGATTGAGAAACAAACTGCAAGCAATTAATTAAAGAGAAAAGTCTTTAAAAAGATATTTAAAGAGAAAACACACCCAAAAGTGACCAGAGTGAATTTGGAAACAAAGTGACAAAGTTAACAGTCATGAAAGATGCTTTAATTCACTTATGGGGTGGTTCAAGGGGTAAAAATGCTTATAAGAGTTAGAAGAAATGATTATTATGATTTTTTCACGTTGTTAAAAGGCTTAAGATTATATAAAGAAGTTGGTTGGAATCTTTTATTGATTGTTTTAAAAGTGTTTAAACTAATTATAAAAGGAAAATATTCTAACATAAAAAGAAAAGTGGGGCAAAGAAGACGTTCTTTTATAGCCATCAATTTTCTTACTCCAAAAGTAAAATTTACTCTTGTCAGTCGAGGAAAACACTCTGACAACAGAAAAGCCAAATATGGCATCATTGAACCCAGGTTTAGACCCTTAAATCAGCCATTACTATAGTAATACCTGGTCTAGATCCTTCAAAACACGTCATAATGTGTGTAAGAGACGTAGAAACTAGTTAAAAATGTTTTAACTTAAGGGTAGTTCTACCCTCTTGGCAACAGTTAAAACTGCCCTGGTTGGTATCAAAACCTCATCATCAATTGAGTCACAGACCCTGTGACTCAATTCCAGGCCAAAAGTGATAAAATTTTGCATGGATTTTGACATCCAAAACCTTTCAACAAGTATTTTGGGGGTCTGGCTCCCCGTTGGAGATAGAGTACCTTTTCCCCCCCAGAATTAATCTTTCCAATTTATTTTTTCTTTAATTCCTCATCATGTAATAAACTTTTAATTTACACATGAAATTCAATTGAGTTTTTACAGTAAACAACTGTAATAATTGATACCTCATATGTAAATTACAGTTCACTTATGTAATACACATGCACATTTTGACATTTCAATTGAAAATACTTCAATTTCTCATAACTTTTAAAATACACACAACACTTCAATTTTAACACAAAAATTGATGGTTAACACCACATGTGGTGTGAATTAGATCAAGGTTTTGAGGATCTTCAACTTTTGTACAGGAAATACTAAAAGCTTAATTTAAGCTTATTTAGAGTTGAGTTACAGAAATTTTACTTAGAGGTGACCCCACCTTATTTTTTATGAAGAATCTAAAGTTGAAGTAGTTTTCTTATGTTTATTTATTGGATAAAAAGCTATAATATATTTTATGTAACTTTTTCCCAGAAATATTTTAATTTCATTAATTTCATTAAAAATTCATTTTTACTTAATTCTTTCAAGTAAAAATGTATTTTCATAATTCTAAAATCTTATGTAATTTTTATTTTAAATTATAATTAAATTGTTATTTTTGTATATAAAGTTGTATTTATATTTTGATTTTTTATTTTGATAATATAAATAAATTCATTTTATTTATATTTGTATCTTATTTTGTTATTTGTGGTTTTTTTGGGTATATGAAAATACCTCTAAGGCTCACAATGGGTCTATAAGCTCTTCAATGTTTTGGATAAATCAATATTTTTTCCATGGATTTTCTTAGCCCTCTACAATCTTTCACAGTTGTTGATGTATTCATGCAGCTCTACTTCCAATTTTTGGCCACAATTCAGTGCTATACACTCTTTACTTAGTCTTTTCTGCACTCATGTGTCCAATGTATGGTCAATCACAGATTTCTGGTATAATAATTGATATGTGGTCTCTATCTATGATCACTAAAGCACTGGTGTGTTTTTCCCTATCATCTATTAGCTTATTAATAAGGAAGAAGTTGTTTTCTTTGAAATTTTTTCCCATGGATATTCTAGTTGGCTTTCCATCTCATGGCTTTGGTACTTCTTTTGAAGTAAGTGCACTAGTATGCTGCATTTTGTATACTTCTCATAAGTCAGTTGCACCAATTCAAAAATTATCTATGAAGCTCTGATGAGCTTATCCCTATGATTGGCTTCCCCATTTCTGAGTGCATCCCTCTTCTTGGGTGAGTTCCATCATTCTTCAAAACCCAGTTTGATATTCTTAATTGTCCTGTTCTATAAACTTTCATCTTTTTTATGGGTATTTTTGTCCCCTTATCTAGATCATAATCTGGATTAGATTTATTTTTTTGAATTGTCCATCTTCTCAGACCATCTGCATCTGTGTGAATTTTCCTTTATTTTTATATTATATTCATGTTACCTCTTTACTATTTTATAGCTATTTTCTATCTCAACATGTGTCTTTTGGTTTTTTCATATTGAGAAGGGATTTTAGTGCAGTGCAGTCTGTGTAAACTTCAAAACTCAATCCTTACAGGTAGTAGTTGAAGCTCTCCTGTTCCCATAATAAGCAAAGGCACTCTGTTTTGGTAGCTCCAAGCCTGGATTCTGAGTCCTTCAGGTTTCTGGAAATCTAAAATATGACCCCTTCCTTGTATTAACCATCCACTACTTGTCTCTGGCAAAGGGCTGCTCCTAATCCTTGGCTTAATGATGAATTAATATACAGCTTGAATGGTATTTCAAAATCTGGAATCATCAGGACTGATGCATGTGTTAGTTTGTATTTTATATTCTCATATGCATCTCTCCTTTCTTGAGTGAGCTAAAAAACAACATTCTTTGAACACATTTTGTAGATACTAACAGTTATGTGAGAAAGATTCTTGATATGATTCCTGTAGTAGATAGAAATCCCCAAAAAGTCTTTCATTTCTTCAATTTTCTTGGTTGTTCGCTTCTTATGTACTTATTCTACTTTTCTACGGTCTATAGATAGGCTTAGGCCTGAGACCATGTGTCTCAGTGCAAGTGATTTCTGCTGACCAAAATTTTACTTTTTTAGTTGAATTTTCAGTTTTATTTGTGTAAATTTCCCAACTTCTCTATCAAAGTACTTGACATGGTCTTCCTATGTCTCTTAGTAGATGATTATATCATCAATTTACACCATCATCTATCCCTCCAATATCTCTTTCTCAAAGATAGTGTCTATCATCCCCTGCAAATGGGCTTATTCATTATTAATGCCAAAAGGCATTCTTGTGTATTCATATATGCCTATGTGATATATAACTCTTATTAATTGTATAGTTCTTGGCTTGAATCCATTCTGGTGGAAACCTTTCATGAAATTCATATTGTTGATAAATTTATCTTTGGCCATTTTATCCAATTCATGAGGTATCTTTGGCATGGGGTACCTATCTTCCTTTTTCAGTTATTCAGTGCTCTGAAGTCTCCAGAAACTATTTATTTCCCATCATTTCATGTTATTAGGACTGGAGTGGTGAGTTCCACTATTTCATTATATCCTATCTTCTTAATGACTTCCATGTCCAGTAGTTTATTGATGTGTTTCTCAATTTCTTTCCTGGTTTCCAGGTTGTCTGTGTAGGGGGTCTCCTAAGAAAGGGTGAGTAAGGCCTTTAAAGCTCTAATAATAGTTCTATTTCATGGCCTTTAACTCTCCCTATAGGCTTATCACCAATGGAAAATGCACTCCTATGGCTTTTTAGAAGTCTGAGTAACTTCATTTTTTGCTTTGGTGTGAGTAAGGTTCTGTATTTTTATTCCTGAAATTCCTCTAAAAGAATTTGTAAGGTGAGTCATGTTGGTCTCTGGATCATATGAGCTTCAAATGATAATTTATTCTGCCTTTCTTTCACAAATTTCATGTCCCTGTTTTCACTATTACATATGTCTATACCATACATCCTGTGGTATTCTGCTCCTAGTATAAAGCCCCTGACTTGTAATCTGTCCAGTACTAAAAATTCTGGCTCAAGTCCAACATTTTCTTTCCTTTGGGGTATTACAACTTTCTTGGTTATTTTCCCTGATTCTCTTATAAAGTTCTTGGAGTTGGTGGGTAGTACTTCTGTACTCCACTGAGGGAATTTTTCATCCATATATTTCTGTCTACTACAGAACATCTTAAGCCTATGTCAATTATCATAGGATTCTTCTTTTAATGAATTAAAACTGATAACTTTTTTGGGGTTCCATGTATGAACCCCATCCCCTTAGTAGGTGTTACTAAAAATGTCTGGGAATTCTTGGTGTGGCTACTGAGTGTTCAATCAGCATTTGCTTGGGGTATGCCAGCTTAAAGCTGTATTTCTTGTATTTCCAAGGATTTTTCCTCTTCATAATCTACTATGTACTCTTAAAAAGGTTCATCTTCACTGTGTTATTAATCCCTTTGGCTATTACCCATAATTTCAAAATCAGATGTTTCTTCTCTTTCTGAACCCTATTCATCTATGCATTGATTTTCTTTTTGTCTTTGGGGAAATTATTTTCATAGCAGTCTGATGATCCAAAATTGTGGAATACATTCCTCTTCTTTTATTTTTCTATTAGGTGTATCCATTGAACCTGGTACAAGCTTAGGCTTTTCCCTGAAGGTAATTCTCTTCCTGACTTCTTGTAGGGTATCTGAAATATCATTGAGGTTACACTCTTTTCTGCATTCTCCAGGTCTCCTGGCAGCTTTCCCAATAGCTTATAATTCCTCATTTCTTTTTAAATTTGGGGATTTATGGCTTTAAGCCTCTTGGATTTTCTCCTAAGCTACTCAAATGGCTCTTTCTCAGCTTTGTATTTTCCATTGTTAAAAAACATGGTCTCCTTCCATACCCAAGTTACATTACTGTACCCCTGGATAATTTGGTTTTTCTACAAAACCCAAGGTTTCCTGCCATGGATCTTCTTCATATCATTATACCATTTTTTGGAATTATTTTTGAGGTCTGTGTTCAACCTGCTAGTGATCTACTAACCAGGGATACTAGGCACATAAGCTAGTAGACTATCAATGTAGTCAATATGTCACATATGGTAATATTCTCCCGTATCTGGGAATTTCGGTCAGTTGGCTACTTTTGGGAGTTTCTTGAGGGTTTCTATTTCAGAATAGCTCATTCTTTCTCCTTCTCGGTACACATGGTATGGCTGTATTTAAGATTCATGTATGCCAAGGATTCTATGTTCTTGATTGGGTCCAAGGGGGTTTTTAGTCTTGCATATTCCTCCAAGAATAGTCTACTGTTGGGATTTTGACTCATTTAGTTCCATTTCCTCAAATATTTTATTCATTAAATTGGCTCTGGAGATTTCTTATGTCCCTCTTGGCTTGGTTTTCCTCCAAGTTCTTATGAATTTTCCTATTGGTCAATTCAAGCTCTGACCAAAGTCTGTCTAGGTTCATTTCCAGTCTCTTATACTCTTTGTCTATGAGGGATTTCTCTTCCCCTAGTCATTCCACATATTTCTTAATCATTTCCATATTGTTATATGTCCATTCCATGAGGTTAGAAATATTTATCCATAAAGTTTTACTACTTGTATCACTTCTGGCTGGCTTTTTAGATGGTTGACTCTGTGGGGATTCTAGTATTACTATCAAGCAACAAAGGGCTAATATTATCTGTACTATTTACAACATTTTTATTTACAATCACTTCTTGTTCTTTCATACCCCTTTTATTAATGCCATAAACCTATATATTGGTGGATTTCTCTCCTTCTTCCTTTTTTTAAGGGGGTTTTATTCTTCCCTTATTCTCCTTTCCTCTTTTTGGAAGCCCCCTGGGATTGAGAAGGATGGGTAATGTTGATGGAAACTTCCACTGGTTTGTGGGATTTTTATTTGAGTGTGGCTGGTTATTTTTGGTGTTCTTTTGCCACAATAGTACCTTCCTGATTAAGCTTTGACTCTTTTGGCTGTTCTTCTATCTCTTTTATGGCCTCCTTATTCTCTTTTATTCTTTCTGACCTCTGTTCCAGAAACTTTTGCAGTCTGTTGGGGTTCCAATAATCCATGCTCTGCATTTGTTCCACCCAAGTCATGTCTCTGAGACATATTTTATGGGTGGTGGTTCCAACTTCTTCCAATTAGGTTTCTAAGTTGAATCCTTTCCTCTCCATTCTCTGTTTGGAAATGTTTTTTAGGAGTTGGTATATTTGAAGAACCTGGTCCAGGTATTTCCAGTCTTCTGGTTGAATACCTTTGTTGAGAGTGAGGTGGAATAGAATGTTTGGAAGTATTTATCTCAAAGTTTTTTCTTCTTTTATCACTTTTTTCATTCCTGGATCTTCTTCCTCTTCCAGCTCTGGCTGGTTCCTTGGGATTCCAAATTCTCTAAGGTGTGCAGGGGACATCTTAATCAGTTTTGGGCTTGAAGCCAAAAACTTCATTTTCAGGGGTATTTACCTTTGACTTTTGCTTGTACAAGCTTCTGTTCTAATGCTTTGGGAAATTTTCCTTTATAGGCTACAACAGGATTAATAATATTTATTTTTCTTTCACAAATGAGCAGAGTAGTTTTACCTTCTAGTGTATTCCTTGGTCTCTTAGCCCTTTGAGTGGTATAGGTGTTGACTTCTTCTTGGAAATGAGGACTTCACTGTTCTGCATGTGGCATGCTATGTCAGAAGGGGTAAGAGGGGGTTTCCTCTGTGATTTTGTTTTGAGTGGAACGTAACTTTATTCCACTGCAAGAAGAATTGTATTATTATAAAGCTGGTTTTACTGGATATTCTTTTTATTCCATGGAAGAGGTGATAAAAATTTAAGTTATTATTTTGTCATAACCATTTTCAATCACCCTCCTGGATAATTTAATGACATATCTCACAAATATCAAATTTATGGAAATTTGGCCAAATTGTCCAAACTCACTTTGTTGGCCTATTATGTTCAATTTATCATTTGGGGCCACTTTGTCCCCTTCACAATCATCAGGACATTGTTGACCACTTCCTTCCTTTGGGAACTGTTAGGAATTTTGCAGTAAACAGGGGAAAGACAGCCAAGAATTCTGTATTATGCTTTTAAGCTTTAAATAAATTTTTGCGCATTTTTCACCTTTTAGTGCATTTTTCAATTATATGCCATTTTCACATGAAATATGAGAAATATTCCTGAATGGCCATATTGGGTCATTTGGGGCTTAATTACAAGATTTTTTTCATTTTTTCACAAACACATTTTTAATCATGTATAGGCTAGTTATGCCCAAAACACCCAGAAATCCCCTGAAGCCATCAAACTCACCTTTTCTGAATGTTTTTCAAGGCCATACTTCAGAAGCCTTTTTTCCACCCTTATTCCTTGTTACCAAGAAGTTCCATAAATGGCTTTGTTCAACAACATGAATCTTTTTTTCACCAAAAATCCAATGGTGAGCAAATAAAGGTACCATACTTCAAATTGAAGAATACCTTTCAAGACTTTATGGCATAATATTTTTAGGACAATCAATAAAGTCTCAAGCTCAGAGTCTCTATTAAATACAAATCAACTCACTCATTAGGCATCTGTTCTTTCAAAGTATTCAGTATTACCCCAAGGGAATCTTTTCAAGTTTTATTTCAAGGGATATTCAAGAAGTTTCAATTCTGCGTCAATAAGCCTTGAAAACCACACTCATTCAATACATTCTCTTTCAATAGAGGACTTTATCTCAAACCCAGACCCTGGGAAGATTATTGAATCCAGTTTATTTCCAATTTGGCCCGGTGTACAATTCCTCAAGCAATTAATAGCGCTTCAAGGATTCAATAAAGACCAGTTTCCAGCTTTAAGAGTTAAAGCACAAAGATTTTCATATATACCAGCCTCTCTTTCAAACCTGGGTTTTTTCCCCCAATTAATTGAATTACTAGGTATTATTTGTGTTCTTTATTTTTTCAATCTTGATAGTGATTACAGATAATATTAATTCAGTCACTTGAACTTATTTTCTGACCTTTCAGTGGATATTGGTGGTCATATCCCTTACTAATTCCATTTTTCTTTCTGAAAGATTGAGAAAGTTATAAAGACTTAATTGGTTGTCTCTTTGGCCATTAGCTTTTTTTCTTATTTTGCATCTCATCTTGTACTTGCATTATTCTTGTTAAAGAAATATATTCCTTCTTAATTCTTTAATTCTTTGGACTCTTCCAAGTGAGTTCCCTGATTACCAAGTGCTAGGTCATTCCTTTTTTTCCCAAGATCCCCATTTGAATATTTATAAATTAGCACAAATTTTAATATATAATAATAAATGAATTTCTTAATAAAAGAATGGCTTAAGAACTCAAGTTATCAATTCTTTATGACAAGAAAAAAATTAAAAATATATCTCAAATTATTATTCATAACTTAAAATAAAATTAAATTTCCAAAAATAAATTTTTAATATAAAAAATGATTTGAAAATTGAATTTATCAATTTTTATGTCAAAATATAATTAAAAAATATATTTTAAGCTATCACTTATAGATTAAAATGAATTTTAAAATTTAAAAATGAATTTCAAACATAAAAAATGACTTAAAAATTAAAATTATCAATTTTTGCGCCAAAAAATTATTAAAAATATATTTTAATATATTACTTATAGCTTAACATAAAATTCAACACTAAAAATAAATTTTTAATACAAAAAATTATATAAAATATTAGAATTATCAATTTTTACATCAAAATATTTTTTAAGTTACTATTTATAAATTAAAATGGAATTTAATATTTGAAACTTTAAATTATCAATTTTTAAATCAAAAAATAATTAAAAATTATTTTAAGTTTTTATTTAAAACTCAAAATGAAATTTAATATTTCAAATTTGAAGTTATAAATTTTTACATCAAAATATAGTTGAATATATTTTTTAAGTTATAATTTATAGCTTGACATTGAATTTTCCATTTAAAAATAAGTTTTAAATATAAAAAATGATATAGAATTGAAATTTATCAATTTTTTTGAGTTAAAAAAAATGAATAAAATTAAATTTGATATTTAAGAAGAAATTTTAATCATAAAAAATGACTTAAAATTCAAATTATCAATTTTCTTATCACAATAATGACAAAAAAATAGTGATATTCCACTGAATATTACTAAAAAGAATATTATATCCATATCTATATAGTTATTATTATATTTTAATATAAAAAATATAATAATAATGGATATACATGCAGAAAACCTCCAAAAAAATAAAAGGTTGCTCTTTTTCGGCAATATTATCCTCCAAGCTGCAGTAATTGCTTCCAAAAAAGTTCAAAAACCATTTCCAGGCCCCTAAAGTGTCATTTTGTGTCTATGTAGGAGCTATAAGATAGTAGTTACAGGTCTCAAATATGACTGTGACACATAAAAATTGTATAATAAGTAATTAGAAAGGGCCCTTCTATTAAGAAATAGTGATGATGATTCTGTTGAAAGTCCTGTTTTTAGTTATTATAAATTGAGATATTCTAATAAGCACTAAATTAATTAATATTATAATTATATCTTGAATAATGTAAGGGTTACTTCTGTGTAAGACAGTGTAATCATGTAAGAATAAGCTGATAAGATGATGGGGGTTTTTTCCTGGGGGAAAGTCTCATTTTATGTTAAATCAGGGTGGTAAGAGTTGGAACACCTATTTCCATGCTTAAAGAATGAAAATTTTCACTTAAGTGGCTGGATTGTGGCTTAAAGAAACAAATACAACCTGCATTTAGGCTCAAATGTGGTTTTTTAACCACATTTAATCCTTCTATTCCCTTAAAAGGTAAATCTTTTCACAAATGGAATATTGGGGCGTTTTCTAGAGGCAAGGATTCATTAAATAATGTAAAAACCACATCTGGGGGACCCTTGTTACTAAACGTATGAGTAATAAACATAAAACACCGGTTGGAGAGTTTTGACACGTCATAACTCAACAGTTATGTAATATTATCCCATAGCTCCACTAAATACAGTATTTGGGAGACCTGTATGGGCTTTACTATTGGTAATCAATATATAATAATTTTTTGGACATCTCTGATGCCTTGTAATTCAATTATGTGGAAAAGTATCCAACAATACCACTTGGTGTGAGATTCTAGCTTTGAATCTTGTATATCTTTGTCAGTTCTCAAGATAAAGTTCTCAAAAGTAGCTCAAGTTTTATCGACAAGTGAGCTTTACAATGTGGTCACACCTTTAATCCACTTTTTATTAAGTATGCCAAAGCTATACATGGTCAAATTAATTTTACTTTTTTCTAAAATAGTATTTTTCTTCCATTAAGAGAAAAAATTCCAATAACTTTTTAACATTGTAAGCTACAGAAATGAGGGTGAAATTTCTATGTATTCAAGCTCCAGAACTTCTGAGATATTTTGGCCTACATGTCTCTCATCCAAAAGGTAAATGCTAGATGAGAGGTTAAAAAATGGTATTATTTTTTCAATTTGTCCAAAAACTAATTGGATGGTAATTTTTGATCCAGTGGAACTGAAGTGTTTAAAGTAGTTCAGTTTTATATTCTTCATTGAGAGCTTTAAGAAAAAGACTCCACCTGGTGGATCTTTTGTCCAATATCTAGCTTTTAGATGAGAGGTTAATATTAAGTTTTGTGCTCAGAAAGAGTTTGTAGCCTTAATAACCTTGTTAATTCTTATTTTGTGGTAATAATAATGGTATTTTCTGAAAGAAGAATATATACTCTTCAAGATGTTCACATTTGAATTTTACCCTTGTTCATTTCTGTTTTTTTATTTGTGGCGCTATCACACCTTTATTAGTTTAAGTAAAGGTTAAAGGTGTGTATTTCACCCTTTCTTTTATACCAAGTTTTTTTTTTGGTATTTCATGCTTGTTCTATAGTTTTGAGTCACAGCCTGATAAGACACCTCAGCTCATAGCTATAATAAAAAATGCACTTTCTTGATATGATGAAACTTACACCTAATCCTTTCCAGAGGGAATTAAACTTCAAATAAGATTCCAGAGGTACTTTTCAGAGCCTCTTGAGCCCAAAATCAAGAGAAACAATTCTCTTCTGGAAGTAAAGATATAGGATATCTCAATCTCTTTGGGTTATGATGTAAAAGTATTAGAGAATATTAATAACAATTTTTTTATCAGTGTAGTTTTTCTCATGTTTTATTAAAATCCTTCCTTATCAGTGATTCTCACTATCAATTATCCATTTTGAGAAGTTTTGGTGTTTTTAATACTGGGTTAGGACCTTTTGTACCCTCAATTTTGAGTAATAGATTTACAAGATATTTTTATTTGTAATATTTCTACTTTTTTGATTTTATAAGTTTATCTTGATAATAATCCTGATTCCTGAATACATAGATACCCCATTATTACATCAGAGACCCTTTTAGGAATTCAGAGTATGACCAAAACCTAAGTTTTCTACTAATTGGGGAAGGAAATAAAACAATTGGATTTTCTCCTGGACTTAAAAAGGATTCATGTGTGAAAAACTTGGATATCCCGTTTTATGGGGTGGGCTGAGCTTTTTGATTTTAAGCCAATGAATTACGTAGACTTTTTTCCTTTTTTAATTATTCACATTTAGAGATATATGATACGAATAATAATAATATATATTAGATAGATATGTTAATCCTCATATTTTATTAGCAGATTAAGGTGTAAGCTTATAAATATTTCTTTTGTGGAATAACTTACACTTTTTTTTGCAAAAATATATTAAATTTTTAATTGAATCAACTCTCAGGTGATACTAAGTGATACTCCACCTTTTCATCTTAGGAAGCTTCAATCTTTTTTATTTTAAACAAAAAAAAATTATTTAAGTTTACTTGAGGTTTTTGTTATCATAATCAAGGAATAGGAAGATAATTATAGTTTAAACTGGTCAATTTTGAATGAATATTGTGGAGGTATCTTTGAACTCGTATTTGTTTTAGAGAAATATTGAATAAAGATGAGTTAGTGTTGATTTATTAGATATTTAATGATTATTTGAGAAAAAGAGTTGAATTATGGACTGTGGGTACAACAAAGTAGTCAATCCTCTTATTTTTTTATGACTTTTTGTGATTATTCCTGACTCGGTTTACTAGTTACTTGTTTAATTCCGATACTTACACATAATTTGATATGTTATGACTATGTTTTGAGCACTATTTCTAGCTCAATACTAGTAATATCTCAAAAATAGTGATAGAAAGAGCTCATGCCATATCAAAATGGATTTCCATATTGTGAAAAAATTGGTGGTGAAATAGTATATAAATAAGCTGGATTGAGACTAGAACTCAAAAATCCAATTTGAATATTCCCACAGATAAAATAAATCTTAAGAATTTTTATAGCTTATCAATTTCTATTTTTGGGGTGTGTTAGATTTGGATTGGCAATGAAAACTTGGAAAAATTCAAATGAGTGAATTCCAATAACATCTTTTCTGTAAACTTCAGATTTCCTGTGGTCTTCTCAAATCCAATCAGAGCGCTACCACAACCTCGCCACCCTTCATCTCACATAAATCTAAGAGAACACCATCCACATCTTAAATCAAACCACAATCACTCCTCACTATCAAAGACGCTCTCCTCACCCTCTCAGATATTACCCCTTCCCCTTCTTTCATCTCTTTTCCTATTCTATAACACGGGGCACTTTATGAGTTCCATCCCAGCTCATTCAAAATCAACTCCTATAGAGCTCTCACTGCTGATGAACCCCCCAGAACCTCCTTAAGACGACGATAATAAGGTTTTCTCCAGAAATATATTAAAGTGAATCATGTTTTCTCCACCAGATCTACTCCCAAAGAAATATTATCACAGAATCATTGCAAAAGGTGAATTCGCTCTAGAAGAATATAGCTAACCTCACTACCCTACTCATGAGAGTATGTGAAAATATTAAAGCCATAGCCAAGAAACAGAAATAAAGCACCTCATGGAAAGACTTAGTGCCACTGAGGAGACAGAACAAAAAAGTGCAGCTGGGCCCTCTGCACAAGATTAACCCAGCAAAGGAAATCACTTTTCCTCCCTTCACAGAAGTTGTGGTAGAAAAATGACGCTTGTAAGGATCCCATATCTACCCACCTAAAACAACAAAAAGAGCAGAAAAAATTCAAAAATTATAGTATTTTCATTTGAACATGATTCAGAATGCCAAAGCCATTCAATAACAAAACCATCCAAGAAGAATTCATCTCAGTCAACAAATCCCTTATGTAAATTGATTTAAAAACAGAGAACTCTGAATTATAATTCAAGGCCACAGTAATAATTTACCCCTCTGGGGATGTTAAGCTCCTAACCAAGGCCAAATCTCAAGCTCGATGAATCCTGGAAAACAGGGTTAAATGGACTCACCTAGCCGACCTGTCTTTGTAATTTCCCCCCACCTCTTTTCCAGTTATTCACCATTACTTCCCGATTTGCCTTCAATTTTATTATGAAACTAACGGAGAAAGATTCTTAGAACAGAATATAATAAAAACGGAAACAATTGCGATAATCCAATTGTTAGTAACTCGACAGAAAACCTACTACTTAAAGGAGGATTATTTGGATGATAATTCTATTCTCTTTAATTTCTACACCACTGTTGCAAAAAATTGCTTCAATGCTCTAAATTCAGGATACTTAGGCTACCTATGCAACTCCAAACCCGTTTGCGTCAAATGTGCTAAATCTCACCTCTCAAACAACTTTACTTACCCTTCCCACACCCATCTCATCAAGACATTTGTATTCTGAAGATACCACAAAACATAAAACTAGAAGCTTATAGGTATCTATGAAGATAATTTTTTTCAGGAATAGATCCAAAAGGAGAGCCTATTCACACCGCCTCATTGTAAATAATAAAAAGAATAAGAAATTAAAACTTTATTTAATCCAACAATTATAAGTTTTCTTGATGAAACATTTATCATTGGGATTTAACAGTAGCTCTTTCCCATTGAACCCTTCCCTAGATTTCCTCTTGTTCCAAATTAAATATTATAAAAAACACAGCACAATATTGATTATAATTAACTCAGAGATGGAACACATGGCCAGATTTTTTTAAGAACCATATATGTTACCCCAAATCTGGAATATAATACCAATCAAAAAACATCAATGTGTGGTATTGAAAATCCATAGGATTGAATTTAAATCTACAAAAAGATACCAGATCAGAAAATACCCACATTCCCCAAAAATTATTTACTCCTTACCTGGGTCAAAATAATATTCCCTAACCCATCTACCCCATCCATTTCTATCATGCCATTCTATAACCCCTAAAAAACATTTATGGGATAATCTAATTGGCAAGACTTGATTGGAAAGGAACTCAATGAAAATATAACATTCCTAATTCTGTATTCCAATATCCACCTCACCTCTATATCCCAGACTTATACCATCACATGAAACTTAATCCAGGAATCTTTTATAAACGGGTCGGAGTAAAGACACTATCCTATCTACCACTGAGATACCACAATTCTCTTGGGCTCAGAAGAAAGGCATAAAACTATCAATATGACATAGAATAGTCATTACTCTATAAGTCTTTAGCCTTTAAGTTCCATGAAGCTTAGGAATTATTCCTGTGATCATCAACTCATAATTTTCACAATAACCCCACCATAATTCAGAAAAAAAAACCTATCACTGAACCTGAGAAAGCTTTATTATAAGGTATTTATTAGATATCTGCAAGTTAATCTGAGTTCAACACCACCATTTAAAAAAACTCCATATATTAATCATGATATAAATCTAATTGCCTGAAAAATGTGATTCCAAAGGCTTATAGGTCCCAGGGGAGGTGTGTTATATAAAACCCAAATAAGATAAAGTTTGGGTAGAACAAGAAAATCTTAGACCCATTTATTAAATATAGAAATTAGGTGATAATATTAATGATAATTAACCAAATTAGCAATTCAAGGAAAATTTGCTACAATCATTAAAATTTGTTTTCAAGATGAAAGATTTCTTGAAAATGAATACCAAGCTTATAATTTCTGCAAATGAAAACTGACCACAAGGAAAATTCCACTTTTCCACCATGATAGAATTCTTAAATTATACATCTTATAAGAGGGAATTCTTTTCTTGAATTTTAAATTTATGAAATTCAATGAAAATCTTTAATACATCCCTTTCCCCATATTTTCCTCCAATAACAAAAAAAGATATTGAGAATAAAATTAAATATCTATTCAATAGAAAGAAAATGTTATTATTAAATTCTGCTAATGATCCAAAAAAAAATAATCAAGAGATATACTTATACTTCACCTGGTTAAAATATAAAATTTAACCCTCAAAAAGATCTAAAACCCACTATTATGTAGGCAAGCCCCATTTTTATATTAAGGAAGATGGCTCAAAAAAAACTACACTTACACCAATTATTACCAATAAAATGAAATACCCAACACAATGAGAAGTATCTTTGAGAAGACCATGAATTACACACCCATACATTGGGAAGAGAATTCTAACACTATCAATCTAGGCCATGTGGGGGGAGACAAGTTAGGACCAACAAAAATGACTTCCTAATTATAACTTCATGGCTTCATCAAGAAATAGTGTTGGGAAAGATTCTAGATGTTTAATGATCATACTCCATAATCCACAGAGGAAGGAACATCTAAAGATTACTTTATAAGGGATGTGTTGTTTAATTTTAACAAAACATTAACTCCTTTTTATTGAAAAATTCCAGAAATATCTTATTTGATCAATTATTCTTTCAAGAATTCTTCACATCAAACAGGTTAGCACAAAAATAACACCCGTTTTTAGTTTTGTAGCTACTACTACTAGAAACCCCCTTCTCAGAAGAAGATATCATCTCAATCACCTATATCAATGATGTCACCCTCTCCATAGCCTCAAAATCCCTACCAAAAACTTTTGTGAATATTAAATAGATTTAAGATGAATTTCAAATATTAATCTATTTACAATGTGGAAAAAAACAAATATTTTGGCATTTACCTCAAACAAAGTAAAACCTTCAGAGGTAATAATTGAAAACCAAATAATGAAGTTCTAAAATAGTTAAAATGGCTAAAAATTCTCCTCAAACTCACAAAAATCTTGGGAAATTATTTAAATTCACTTTGACTAAAACTTATCAAAACCTAGACTCAATTGGGCAAAATAATCAAACAAATGTATGGCTTAATGAAGAAGGAATCAAGAAATACAATCTCAACTATCCCAGAATTCAGAGTTCCCTGTGATAGAATTCTCTGATATACTGATGAAAAAGTTTATTTGAGGAACAATCTGAAGGGCTGACATAATAAGATGGTAGAATTGTAAATGGGAATGATTAAACAAAACCCCCACTCTTCTCTGACTTGCTATAGTGGACTTTCAGAGTTTAAAAAACATCATAAGATGCTTACTTGAAATCAAAAACACTCCATATCAACCTCCTTGGACAGAACTTTATTCAAGAAGATAGCTCAGACAGATTTGTTCAATCCCCCAACCTGCACCTCTCTCCCCTCAACACCACCTTTCACAAAGATCATCTAATCTGGAAACGCGTCACCATAGGTCACTCATGATGGCTCACCCCATTACCACCTTGGGCGCCACAAATATCTTCTATAATGAAACTACAATTAACAAATGAGAAAGCTAAAGTTAAAGTCCAAGCACAACCTTAATAGTAGTTGGAATTGGTAAATTTGGTATTTTTCAGATGTATCCCATGTTCTCAAGAAAGGAGGTGGTTTGGTTTCACTACTTGTTAACAGTGAAGGTGGAAATAAGGCATATGTCAGTCCAGATACCATACTAACAAGCTTTAACACTTACCTGACAGGAATATTCTTCTTCCAGGACTACTCAAAGATTTTAGTTTCACCCTAGAAAACCCACCAGCTATAGCAATCTTCTCTTGCAGCCAAGCAGTACTGGATGGCAACCCACTCCGCAAAAAACACTCTGGCTCCAAAGATACATGCCAACATGTACAACATGCTCAAAGAATATCCCAATGCTTTCCTCATGTGGTTCCATTGGTGCCCAGGACACCTACCTGGGTGTCAGGTAAAATGAACTAGCTGATGTGCTTTTTAAGGAAGCAGAAGCATCACCCAGAACTATCCAGACTCAAAAAGAGCACAGCAATCCACCCACCCACACCTAATGAGGATTCAAGAATTGAATTCAAATCTCACCCCAATATCATAATAAAAGAACTGATTAACCAAAAAAAAGGTCCAGAAGCTACTATTTCTCACCTCTGAATTGGTAATTTATCTCTAAACAACTATCTCCACCATATCAAACAACAGAACTGCCCCTTAGGCCAACATTTCCAAATAAAGGAAATACCAGGACACTACCTTCTCCAATTCTTGGCCTACAAAACTTAATGAAAAACCTTTCAAGAAAAGTTAAAGAAAAAACACATTTGGCTGAACCCCCAAAATCTATACTGAATTTCATATTCCCCCTTAGATTTTGAACTTGTGGTGGCAGGCATAGTGTCTCCCTCCAGGTTCCAACACATCCCAATCTACCTCCCTCCTCTTGAACCCCCCTGAATGCCTTACCCCCAACTCATCTCTCTGCATCAAAAAATTTCCCCTTTAAATCCCCTTCCCTCTGCTATGTCAACATGATTACCAAAATCAAATCATTATAATCATACACCTTATCTCTTCAATGAGTTTATTTTCTTTCTTTAATTTCCCCACATTCTTCTCCTTTGTTTTCTCTTCTCTAAACATGCCCCTTTCATTAGTTGTTTTTCAAAAAAAAGCCCAAACCAAAAGTTTCATGTGGTTTGATGACCCAGATGAAGTACTCAGTCCAGATAACCAAATCCATCCTTTGCTTGTTGTGAAGATGGAAAGAAACACTTCCTAAGTCTTTTTATGGATAAAATCTCACATCCCCCACCAACAGCCATGACACAATATCAAAGGGCACCATAATTCAACAGGGTCCAAGGTACTTTGATTAATCTGGATTTTTTGGGTGTGAAAGTTATTTTGAACTGCTTCTATCTAGCTTAGAGTGATATCACACTACAGGAAATCCAAGCAGAGCATTGCTGTATTTGTCAGGAAATTCAGAGTTTGATCTGTGCTGTGCTGTGCTGTGCTGTGCTGTTTTATCCAAATTAGTCATTAGGAGTCAATTGAGTTTCCATACAGTTTTATGTGACACCATTTGAGCTTCAATACAGTTTTAGTTTAGTTTAAGGTTCCACTTAAGGGCTGCTTACATAATTTGCATGACATTACATGCTCTTGACCTGTAAGTTACTGTAAATTACATGACCATACAGCACACCTTCTGCTTTTGTTAATTGACCAAGTCCTGAACAGCAAAACACTCTCCCATTCCCATTCCCATTCCCATTCCCACTTCCAATTCCAATTCCATCCCATTCCATCCACCTTCCATCCCATTCCATCCACATTCTGTCAACTCCACTCATCTCAGCTGGTGATTTGCTTCCTTCCAGTCAAACTCATCCAATCATCCTCCAAATTCAGAGCTATCAGCCAGCCCTCATCTGATTTCAAGTGAGTCATCCCCATCCTTGGCTTCAACTCCTCTGGGTCCACCCCTGCTTGCTGACCAGCTGCTGGCTCATCCCATCCAGTCTTGCTCTGCTGCCCTCTCGTTCAAGCGTGACTCATCCCCTTGGCGCGTCTCCGGGCGGATGTCAGTCGGCCTGCAGCCGTGTGCGTCATCCTCAGCCTAGTCTTCCATCGTGAGCTTGCCGCTGTCCTCCTTGTCTCTCACGCCCCCCTATCATCCGTCCGCAAGCCATTCCCCTTCATCTCTGCCATGGCCGGATCGGCTGCTCATGATGTCCCTCACTCAGCTTTCAGTCTTACTGATCTTTTGGCCCTTGCTCAGCTTCGCGTCAGTCCTGGGCTGTCTCCACTCCCTCCTGGATCACCCCCATCTCGAGCGTGCCGTCTGCTATCCTTTCGATCCTCGTTGGTTCCATCCATACGCCCATCGATCCCTCGTAAATCGTTTGTAATCGTCGCCTTCACAGACTGCTGTCCATGTCAGCCTCGTTTTCCGAGGATTCTCCAATCTTCGAATTTTACGATAATTTGGCTCTTGCTGAGTCATTGGCTTTATTTAGTGGTAGAGGCCTTGACTTTAGTTGCTTCACCCCCGAGCAAGAAGAAGGTATGTCATCATCCATCGTCTCTCTGGCTTTCCCGGTCACTTGATCGAGCTCATTCGGATTTATAATTCCGCATTGGCTTCATAGCGGCTTTAATCATCTTACGTGACCGATTAATAAGCGAGGATAAACTTGTTCAAAAAGATTTGCTCGAACGATATGTCAGATTTTGTCGTCAGGCCTCTCAAAGCTATCCTCCATTGCCAATCACTGGTCTCAAGGCTTGTATTTATATCATCAGGGCGTTGAAGAAACCTATCGAGTCCATCATTCAAGAAAGGCTGGCAACTGTCATTGAAAGTTGGAGGGTTATCTTGACTCAAGAGGTCGACCCCAAACTCGCTGGATCAGAATCAATTTGGACTTCTAAACCTCTTCGTCAACTTTGTAATCTTCAAGAAGTTTCAGGTTCCAATCAAGTTTTTCAAACCGAAAATGGGTTCGCCTATTTTTCATTTTCTTTTCTTTGCTCTTGTCATAATTAACCCTCCCTTTTTGATTGATCTACATTGTTCGCTCTTGTATTCTTTCATCAGTGTCTCCGGTCCTTCGTCTATGGCTAATCAACCAAATGTGATAGACCTTTTGTCACCAGCCTTGGATTTTTCCTCAAATCAATTAAACACCCTAGCCTCCAACTCCTTAAACACTTCGGTCCCACAAACTGGCCAACTTGGCACTTTTTCAAATCCTTTCACATTAGATTGCGATCAAACCGATCAAAGCGCACCTGTTTCAAATGATAGATGTATACCAGTTTCATCTCATCAAAGCGAACATGCAATCAACCCTCAATTACTCAACCAAATTGACACCTCATTTCAAACCAATCTTCAATCACAAAAACTTAATCAACAACAACACTCTTTAGAACTAATCACTCCAAATCCCCTCTCTCATCAATCATCCCACCCAATTCCAACTTTCAGTCGACCCAACTATCATCAAGCCTTGAACCCCACCCCTTCAGATCGGCTTGGCATTTCATCTTCCTATCAACGCCACCCTCATGCAGACCCAATCTCGTCCGCTCGTCTCTCGTACCAACCATCAGCGTTTTCTTCGGTTCAGCAGTTTGATCAACCCCCAAACCAGTCATTTGATACCACTTTCGGCCATCAACTGGGTCATCCTCCCTCAGCATTTATTCCCCCCCCTTCAGTAACACAACATCCCTCCCGATTTCTCATTCCTCACATTGTCAATACTAATCACTTGCCTTCAACGGCGCTAGCTGAGTGGCAACATGCTTTGAGACAACTGGACTTGGCTTTGACTGAACTTTTTCAAATGTGTCCCCTCTTTCCACCACCTCCTTTAGAGGCTGCCTCTCTCTATAGACCTAAGCCTTACTCTCCTAGTTATCAGTGGACTCCTCAAAGTCTCCCCTGCTATATCTTCCCTTCTTGGCCCAAGTCTGGTCGTGGATTGGTTCAAAATCTAAAGGGTATTTTGGATTGGCCTCCTAGCATTCCAATCCTTGCCTTTAAACCTCGTCAAGAAGAACCAATTTCACAAACACCTTCCTCGACTTTCATCCCCGGCCCTTCAAAATCAGGCATTGAGACATCTGATTCTAGCCCAGTTGAAAAAAGGCCCTCACAAATCATTCAAACGTCATCCTTTATCAAAGACCAACTATCTTCGAATCAACAGTCTGTTGACCCAACAAGTTCTATCTCCTCAACCCCTTTACCACCATCCAATCTCAATTCGAATAACTCAGTGTCATGCCCATCAACTAGTATCCATGGCGGCCAGAATAACCTGCGTGGTATGGTGTCAAGCCGTAGTCATACCAACCTATCGTCTTCAGAACCACCTCAATCTCTCCGCGTCACCGAGGTCCAAAAAACCAAGTTTATTAACACCTATAATCAACTTGACCCCGCAAGTCAAGCTAAAATAGAAGCTACACTCAAGAAAAACAATCTTTGGGAACTCATCAAACTTATCCCTTCCTCATCACAAACCAGTTTAAAGCCCAGTGACCCTCAAGCCACTATCTCTACTACTCACTTAGACACACCTGCTAATTCAATCCCTTCTAATTCCGCCCTACCGCAAAAACCCTCCAAAACCAATTCTAATTTTTCCCCAAACCCATCTCAAATTACTTCACAAACTTTGCCACCTTCTCATAGTGCTGGAAATCAATCAGTACCTCCCTTGGTTCCACAAATCGCTATCACCCCTGATACTAACTTAGCCAATTGTGATGCTACTTTTGATCAGCGCTTAGATCCTATCATGATCAAAATGGTTACAGCAATGCTTTCCACGGGCCCTCAACCGTCGGCCGTTTTGACAACTGCGTTTGCTTCATTGGGCATCAATAACAAGGAAATGATTTTGTCCCATCTCAAAGCTCTTGCTGTTTGTATCCAATCTCCCAATGGTATTCTTTGGAAATTATCTAACTCTGCTGATCCCCCGGTCGCAACACCACTTCCACCCTCAGCTTCCCTTAAGAATTGTCAAACAAACCCTCAAACCTTACAACATATCCCTAACTATCCAATAAATGAGTCCATTCGTAGCAACGGTAAAACAGTAGTGACAGCTATTAGACAGGCTAATAGTTCACCCCTCAATGGGTCACAGGACTCGCCTACTGAGAAGCTTAATAGTAAACCACTCCAAGTCCCAATACAGAATCTCAATAATGAGATTCAATCGCATCTTGCTACGGTGAAAAATAATGATCCCACAGTTATCTTAATTACTGAAGATTCACCAATCTCGAGCGGTAATATTCAGAAAGTTGTGGCGCCAAAGCTGGTTGAAATGAGTCCGAATAAGGCAAACGATGATGACCCCCCTTCGCTCACTATAAAACGGGTATCTAAACGTTTACATTCTGATCAAACATCAGCCCTTGGGCAGTCTAAACATTTTAAGAAAACGTCTCTGAAGCCTGTCAAAATTTCAATTGAGCAAATTGTTATTGATGACCCCGAACCGCAAAAGTCTTCATCAAGTAGCATTCATGACGATGAGTCAAATGACTCGTCATCATTTACAAACTCTTTATCCCCTCAGCACCCTACCAAACGTTTGAGCAGTGCCCCAAAACTGGCTTTTCGATCGAATTCTGCGTTGAAAAAGGCGCCTGTTAAATTTGAGCCAAACACATTTCAGGATCATTTACCTGGGTTTCCTGATGTCAATCCAGCTGTACAAAACAAGGGAAGCGCAGCCAAAATTTTGGCGCGCTATCCAGCTGACCAACAAATGTCACCGATTCGAACATTTGTTCCCATATGGCGAGCAAAAAGGTCTTAATTCATGATTCTTGGTTTGTTCCTTATTTAGTTAGATAGTTCGCTTTTAAGGTATTTCATCACTTTTTGGTCATGATTTTAATGTTGAAGGTGCCATCCTGTTGAGTTTCAATTAACTTAAGTTTTTAATAATTTTTATTGTCATTATTATCATCTTGTTTAGTTGAACATATATGTACTAAGCATTAAAGAAATTTATAAAAAACTGAACAATAGCATGTTATTCATGAAAATTCTTATATCCTTAAGTTAATTATACCATTTATTTCTTTATTTTTGACGTCTGTAGAACAGATGGCGACAGGGGTACTCTGTGAACCAAAAAAACTATATATGTCTCTTTGTACTGATATTTGATATTTGTGTTTTAAATGGCTAATACTTTGGTTTTAGTTTGTTCTTTTTCAAAATTTCATTCCGCCTTCATAATTCAGCTAAATTTCTTCAACAATTAAAAATATGTTTTTGAAGGGATGTTTGATTCTTAATGAACACTATTGAAAATATTATATTTTTGCTATCATTTGTGCCCATAATTAAGTTGGCATTAGCAGTTTTCAGTCTTCAAGAACCAATATTAGGCAAAGAATTTTATGCACCCTCATCCAAACATATCAAGAATCTTTAAGCTTAAGGCCTCTCTGACCACACATTTCAAGAAGCAGAAGCAAACAATAGTTTAGTAAATTAAACATGGGGTTTTGAAATTAAGTTGTAATAATTTAAAATACAAAAGTGTTTGATTAATATCAACTTTTTATTGTAAAATAAACTATTTCAATAATGAAAAAAAACGTCTCTTTTTGTGTAATAAATATTTAAAACATTCAAAATCTTGAAAAATGAGAAAAATTAATATTTTTATCAACACATTTTTAATAATAATTATTATTAATAGTAGATGGAATAATAAATTTGAATGAATTAAATAAATAAAAATTCAATAAAGAAATTGAAAAAATTAAAATTAAAAAAAAAAAAAAAACTTTAATTTTAATTTTAATTTAAATTTTTTGAATAAAAAAAAATTAATTTAAATTTTAAATTTATTTTTTCTCATTTTTTATTTTTAATTATACTTATTTATTAAAGAAAAAAAAATATTAAAAGATATACTAAAAATTCAATAAATTTAAAAAACAAAAAACTTTTAAATAATTTATAAATTTAACTTTTTATATATTTATATGTATATATATCTTATTTTATTTTATTTAATGTTTTTTTTTTTTTTTTTTTATTTTTTTTTTAAGAATATAAATATAGGGTGTTGGTAAACACATGTAAGCTTTTAGTAAAAACATGTAAGCCCTTATGTGTTTTTACCAAATTATGGCCAAAACATGTAAGTAACCTAATTTTTTTATAAAAATTCCTCAGGCTCATTTTTGAGAATTTTTAACATTTTTTTTTGCCATATTTTTTCCAACATGGGATGTGAAGGTCCCCAAATTTTTTCAATTTTTTTTTTTTTTGCCCAATTTTTCTATTTTGGGCAATTTGGTAAAATGACCCATTTTTTTGAAAAAATTCATTAAAAATGTTCCCACTTATGAATTTCAATATTTTTTTTTTTTTTAAAAAATGAAGGTGAGAATGTTGAGAATAATAAACCAAAAGCCCAACATTTTGGTATTTTTTTTGCAAGAACATTTGTAAGCCCAAAAAGTCCATGTTTTTTTTATGTTTTTTTTGTTCATGTTTGTAATTAAATTGAAAATTCCATTTATGAAATAAATTGAATTCAAAATGTAATTTATGATGAGTGGAAGTTAAAATTTGATTTTTGGCATTAACAGTGCCATTTATCACATCAAAAGTGCCATAAATGGCATCACTAATGACATAATAATGCCATAAATGGCATCAAGAATGACATACAGATGCCATTTATGGCCAGAAAATTGGCATAAATGGCATTACAGAAATGCCATAAATTGAATTTAATTGCCTTGACAATGCCATTTATGCATTTAAAAATGCCATAAATGGCATGAATGGCCTTAACATTGGCCTGAAAAATGGATTTAATGGCCTTAACTATAACATAAATGGCATCAAAAATGCCATTTATGGAATCAAAAATTCCATTTGTGGAATTACATAAATGGAATTTACAATGCCATTTATTGAATTGATAATGCCATTCATGGTATTAGTAATGCCATTAATGGCATTGTTAATGTGGCATTATTAATGCCATTTATGGCATTAATGGCATCAGCAATGTTGCATTTTTGATGCCACAAATGGCATTGTTGATGCCATAAATGGCATCAATAATATTTCATTGATAATGCCATTAATGGCACTGTTAATGCCATTAATGGCATCAATAATATTTCATTGATAATGCCATTTATGATACTGTTAATGCCATTTATGGCACTGTTAATGCCATTAATGGCATTGTTAATGCCATAAATGGAATTGTTAATGCCATTTATGGCATTGTTGATTCCATAAATGGCATTAATGGCATCAGAAATATTTCATTGATAATGCCATAAATGGAATTTTTAATGCTACAAATGGCATTAATGGCATCATAAATTCTATAAATAGCCATATTTCATTTAAAAACCATCCCTTACGTGTTTTTACCAATACCCTAAATATAAATATATATATATATATTAATTTAAGATTAAAATTAAAATTAAAAAAAAATATTAATAAAAATAATAATAATAGCTTAAAAGTACAAAAAAAAAAAAAAAAAATTATTTTTATTTTATTTTTATTTTATTTATTTTTAATCTTAACTTTCTCTTTTTTTTTTTTTTTTTTTTTTTTTTTTTTTTTTATTATTAAAAAATTTGTAAATAAATAAACAAAAAATTAAATTTAAAATTTTTTAGGTCAAGTTTATGTTAAGGTTTTGAAGAAAATTTTAAAATTATTTATTTTTAATTCAATTTTATTTAAAAATAAATTCAAAAATTAATTTTAAAACTATTAATAAATTTTTGAATAATTTTTTTTATATTATTTTCAATTTTTTTTTTTTTTTTTTTTTTTTAAAAATTTTTCAAATAACAAACTTAAAAATTATACA
Source organism: Austropuccinia psidii (assembly GCA_023105745.1). Taxonomy (NCBI): domain Eukaryota; kingdom Fungi; phylum Basidiomycota; class Pucciniomycetes; order Pucciniales; family Sphaerophragmiaceae; genus Austropuccinia; species Austropuccinia psidii. The sequence goes on from JALGQZ010000001.1 coordinate 46,426,275, forward strand.
AAATCATGGCCAACATTACACCTAATTCCCAATTGTCTACATATGAATTTTTTCAATGACAAATCATGGAAAATCAGGAAGAAGAGGAAGGCAATACATCATTTCAAACAAGCCACAATATTGGAATCAAAGAAACAAATGAATTTCAGAATGGACTGAATTCAATGCAACCTTTGTTTGAGGATTCTACCAGTCAAGGCTCAACTCAAAAACAAAAAAGAAGAACTTCAGTAGAAGCCCAATTTAATTGACCAAAATTGGAGCATGAATGGATACTTAAAAGGAAGAAAAGAGAAAACAATTTAGTTAATGCTGAAGCACAATGAATCAAAAAAATAGAAAGGCATCTAGCTCAAGGAAACCAAGAATGCAATCACAAAACCTGGTTTTTTTGGAACAACAAAAGTATGCACCAGTTATTGGAGATGATGAGGGATTTGCAGCTGGATTTTCTCAACATGGATGGGACTATGGCCGGTTTTATTCCATGGGAGAGATTTTTCAAGAATCATGAGAATCATAAGACAAATTTCTTGCTTTTGAGACATTTTTATTTTAAAACACTAGAAAGGCATTATAAGGCCTTAATTATGGTATACAAGGTGAGATTTTCAATTAATTTCAAAAAAGCTGGGGCTAATGAAATTGAAATTGTAGATTATTAAGGACTCTTGTGACTCAACTGGCAGGGGTGGGATATACATGCAATTCCAGTTTCATCATATGACTGTGGAGGTTAGTCATATCTACTAATAAGGGAGACATCTTACTAATATGGATAATTTTACAGGTCTATGAGTTGCTGAAGGAAATAAATGTGAACAATTGTGGGGAAAATGAGGTTGGTATGGAATCTGGAAATTTTCCACAAACAAGGAATGGAAATGACAACAAAATAAGTCCCACAGACATGCAATCACAGACAGAAGAGATTGGCAACAAAAATGGACTGTTACCTAGTGACTGTGGAGAATCATTACAGAGAGACCCAATATATGAACTTAATAAAGATTCAGGAAACAATTCAACAAACCAAGAAGGTGTTCATATCAGTACCAATTGTCTGACACCTTTGCAATTCAGTCGGGGTAGCTCATTAGGCCAGTCCTCCAGCATGAGAACAGGAACCACATGCCACAATCAAAATTTCATGAATAACATGAATACAAAAATGCAAACAAAACTCTCACCCTTAATGCTCATGTTCCAGAAGAGCCAAGATTACATGCAAAGGTTGAAAGACAATGAGAGACAAATGTTGATGCATGGGAGAGAAGAACAACAACTATGTGAAACACAAATTTGCGCAGAGGAGCCAAGGAGGAATGACCAGATGAATATGTATATGATGGGAACACCTTTGGATGAGCCACTAGCACATTTGTGGATGGGAGAATAGGTGTGGTTTAATGTTCATATCTTTTGCACTTATTAAAAAGGACCATTTTGGAATCTTCTAAGTAATGGTCATTATGTTTTTCAGCTTGCACCCGTGTTTCTTTAAAAAAGATATGCCAAATGTCAATAATAAGATTCTTGTATTTCCCAAACTTACTACACCCCAAAACAGGTGTGAACAAGGAGATATTGTGTATTCTAATGTAAGCTACTTGTATGTTAGTTTCTTTACTAAAAATGCCCAATAATAGACACACCAATCACATAGTGTATCTAGTGTACTTTATTTATGCCTTTGAATATTACTCCATTTGATTATAATTTGAAGAAGCATTCAAAGGGAATTAAAAAGTGACCAACAGTTGTGTGAGGTCTTTTCCCCTCAAGCTAGAAATGTTTTTGGAATTCTTGGCCACCTTCCCTGCTTGCATTGACTTTGTCCAAAATTGGTTATTTCTTGTATGTAGTGCAGAGTTCAATTTGAACACTGCCATTTTAAATAATTGTGATTCTCTTTTCCCCTTCAGATGATGCCATCTGACTGAACAAACTCTTTGGGGAATCAGGTGGGTTCAGCCCTACCGTATGACAACAATGAGGTGTACAAGCTTTAAATGCAGCAGAAAAGGGATAAATTACTAGAAGAAATTTCCCAATTGCAGGCCCAAGATCATGAGATAGCTGTTTTACATGAATAAATTGGAATGAAAGATATTCAAATTGACTACTTGCAAGCACACACCTTACATGAGTTGAATAAATTGGAGGCCTGCTTAGTTGCATTATTTTAATGTGAGCACCATTATCTGACTTATGTTTGGCTAATAAATGTTTTGAGATTCTCCAAAATATTGACAAATGTTACGTTTTCACACCAAAACAATTTGATTCATTTCATCCTGAAAATAGGCATTTAATCACATCATACAAATTCCTAAATAGATGAGTGAGTAATTTACAAAACCTATCATAATAGGTCTTCTTGTACTGTGCGCTGATTTCATTGATTTAAAAAATTAAGCTCATTTCTATTCAACAGATTGTGCAGTATCATGCACGCAATGGTGAATTTACCTTTTTGTAAAGTCACTATTGCTTGCGGTGATAGAAGACAGCAGAACCTATTCTCCAACCACCCAAACACCTGCTCCACTACAATCCTGAATTGTATATTTTTTAATAGTTTGTTCTTTTTGAAAATTTATAATACTCTTACCTTGTGGACTACTGAATATTATTAAATTGTTCCTCTTCTTTATTTTGAGTATTTCTCATTTGGAGAAGGATTGGGAGCCTTGAAGAATATCCTGAATCGCCAATGAGTAAGCAATTGGTTGGGAATCTTGCCACTCCATTGATGAGATCTTGCCCAATTCTTGACTTGCTAAAAACGTGACTATCATGTACTGAGCCAGGTAGTCCACCATAAACCTGAATTCATTTGTGAGATACAGATTTCAGTTTTATGAAATGTCATTAGAATTACTCACATTACAAAAATTCCCATGTCCATCCACAATGGAATTCCATCCCTTGCAATTTACATAGGCATGCCATTGATCATTTGGTGGTTGTATGATTGGAATGTGGGTGCCATTGATTGCACCAATACTATTTGTAAGTTCTTTCCTTTGTCGGAATGTCTCCTTGATTGCATTTCATCTTTCTATATCTTCTTCCACAGGAGATCTAGATATATAAACAAGGGTCAGTTTTATCTGGGTTTTTGAAATAAGCCAATTCTTTACTTGCATGATGGTTGAGTCATGCAGTGCAACTAATATTTCTTGAACTACTTATTTTAATGCTTGATATGCTATTGCCTTTCCCATGTTGAACACATGTCCTACTGTCTCATAGGAGCTCCCATGACCCATCCTATATAATGTAATTCCTACCTTTTCTTCAAAAGTTAACCCTTTCACATTATGTTTAAATGATTTTGGGACATAATTTAATAAAGCCCAAATTAATGAAAAAAAATCTAGCCATCCCATCCTAAAAAGTCCAATGACATGATTTTCATTGTATAAATCAACCTCGTACCATGGATTGAAATGCTTTTCATGTCTTATAGCTTGATGATGTTGGTGTCCAAATTCTTCATACCACATTAGATGAAAACACCAGGCCAATGCTAAGCTGGTGATTATATACATTGGATGTTGATTTTCCATTGTTAATATTTTAAAAATTAAAATCATTCTAAAATTAAACATTGTGATATTCAACATCATTTTAATTTTGTTAGTAGGAAACCACTGAACATGAAGTTTCTTCAATAAATCATAAATGTTGAATGATTTTGATTTTTTTTTTGAATTTTTTTAACTTTATTTTTGATTAAAAATAATCATATTTTTTTTTGAAATTAAATTCAAAATAATTTCAAAATTTGCTTCAAAACCTGAACATAAATCAGGCCTTAGTTAATTTTGTGAAATAAATTAAATTTAAAATTATTAATTAAATTTTAAATTAAAATAAACTTCAAAAGAAAAAAAAGAAGAAAAATAAAATAAAAAATGATATTTTCACTTTTTTTTTGAGGAATTTTATTATATTTCTTTTTTTTTAAAAAAAAAAATTAATAATCAATTTAAATTATTATTTTATAAAAATATAAATATATTGAGTTATTAATTCAATTATCAAAAATAATAGATAGATATGAAAATTTTGAATTTAAATAAGAATATTTTTTCTTTCTTTTCAAAAAATAAAATAAAAGAAAAATAAATTCAAAGTTTTTTCAATAATTAAATTACCTTTTTTTTTTTTCTAAAAAAAAAAAAGAAAAAAAGTTAAAAATCTTTTTTTTAAATTATTAAATTATTAAAATTAATTTTCATAAAATTTTAAATATTACTTTTAATTCAAAACAAACAAACAAAATTGGGTCTTTTTCCAATTATCTATCTCTAAAGATTATAAAATTTTGAATTTTTAGTAAGTTTTTTTTTTTTTTTTTTTTTTTTTTTTGAAAATAAACTTTTAAAATTGAAATCCTAAAAAAAATTGTGTACCAGTTGGTAAATCTGAAAGAAAATTATGAAGTATTTTTTACAAACTTATTATTTTTCATGATTTCTTTCACTGAAGGAACAACAATAATCTTACATATATATCTTGTATTGATTTCCATATTGATGTTGGAGCTGGATGAGAAACAAGCTTTTCACACTGAGTTTATGCATGGCCATGAATATGTGAAAGACTTGTTGGAAGCTCAAAAGGAAAAATTTAACCATATTCTTCAAATACAAAAATTGGTATTCATGAAAATAGTGCATGAATAAACTACATGAGACTTATTGAAATATTCCAGGTACATCATGACTCAAGAGAAGATGATTCATTTTCTTTATATTATTACAAATCAAAAGTTCACATGTAAATAAGGGGAGTGCTTCCAACTGAGCTAAGATACACTTCAAAAATAATTTGACAGAATATTAAGTTGTTTATAAAGCTTGTACCACAGATATATAATACAAACCCAATGAGGAAACAATTTCAGGGCACATAATGAAAAACCCAAAACTTTCAGAATTTTGAAAATGTGTAGATGTAATCAATAGTACATATATTAAAGAAAATATTATTCTATGTGATCAGGCTCAAAGAAATAAAAGGAAAGAGGAAATTGCTTGAAATTTAATAATGGAAGTCAATTTTGATATGTCAATATTTTATCTGTGTGTGGGGTGGGAAGGAAATACCCATGGTGCCAAAGTATTAAAATTGCATTATATAATTGTCTCTATGTACCACCCAGCAATTATTATTTGTATGTAAGAGTTTACAACAGTGAATAATTTTGATTTTTTAGACACCAGAAAAAGGAGGGAATTTTCAATTTTTAAGGTTCCTCTCTGTGTAATGTGGCTGAAAGAGTATCTGTATTTCTCAAGATGAAGTATCCAGTTATCAGACTATCTCCTGACTACTCAAGTAAGACTAAAAAACCCTGTGACTCAATTCCAGGCCATAAGTGATGAAAATTTGCATGAATTTTTACAACCCACAACTGTCAGCAAGGAATCTGGGGGAGTCTGGCACCCTTGGGGCCAAGATTTCTCCTCCACCCCAGAACTAATCTTTCCAATTTATTTTTTCATTAATTCCTCATCATGTATTATACTTGTGATTTACATATGTAATTCAATTGAGTTTCTACAGTACAAAACTGTAATAATTGATTACAAATATTTAGCTTCAATTTAATTAATGTGATACACACACACATTTTGATATTTCAGTTGAAAATGCTTCAATTCCTCATGACTTCTAGACTATACACCACAACTCAATTTTAACACAAAAATTGATGGTTAACACCATATGTGGTGTGAATGAAGTTAAGGTGTTGAGTAATTTCAGATTTTCATACAGAAAATACCAGGAACCTTATGTAAGCTTATTTAAAGTTGAGTTACAGAATGTTCACTCAGAGGTGATGCAAGATTTGACTATGAAACTGATGATAATATTACTATTAATCAACAGTACTATGTCTGTTATTATGAAATATAATAATAAAATATTATTATAACCACAATTAAATGATTAAAGAATTATTTCTTTCACGTGTTAAACACTACTAGTGACTTTAACAGTGAGCAGTAATTGTCTACAAGAATCAATTACAAGAAGAATTTAATAATACAAAATTCTTTTATTAGAATAATGAAGTTATTTGAATATATAATTATCTTTTTCAAGAATAATTATAAATATAATTCTCGAAGGAAACTAATTTTAGAGAAAAACTTTAAGAATTCAAGATAAATGACTCACTTATACTCCAAAGAACTTATTGAAAGATATAATTAGAGAAATTTGATGTAGAATTGTGGATTTAAGGGATCAAAATGATTTATAGCAGGATTACAACAATATATAGTTGGATTTTATGATTTCACCTCTTTCTGATTGATTCTTAATGAATCAAAACACTTAAGAATAGTTTAATTAATACTTACTTGT